>CM046042.1:39916245-40001245 GCA_025215565.1 Flaveria ramosissima
TTATTATTATATTAAATTTATAATCAAAGGGTAAACTTGTCATTTTACATTAACTTAACAGATAAGTCTAACGGTGTTAAAGGTGTTTGTGAAATTGAAACAAATACTCAAACTATTGGACTATCAATGTAATAAATAAACAATTGGACTGAAATAACAACTTTTGTCAAACCATAGGGACTAAAAGCGTAATTTACTCTAATTTTTAAATTCAACATATTCATATGTAAAATTTCTACACTTACTAGTACAATTTGGTGCATGATGTCCATGGCGTTTGCACTTGGAGCACCGGATTCTTCTTAAATTTTTCTTTAATGATGGTTAACAACCCTTCGATCCCCCATTCGAGCCTTTTCCCCTACTCAAGGATTTGGTTGCCATCACCTTCTTGGAATCAATCCGACACTTTTTTTTTTCCATTTTCTTTATGAGGTTGATCCCAACCGTAGTCCTGCCAATCCCCCTAACCTTTCGCTTTTCTTAGTTAGAACATTGGGCACTCTTCAAACAAGAACTGGGAGACGAGAATCGATTTGGCCATGGGTTTCGGACCGACGGTCCACCCCGAAAAACACCAGCGCATTGTTTGCCTTTGTATACCACTACTAGAACATAGTGGCAATTTCTTCCCAAAATCATTTTTGTAGTTGATTGGAGTCATTTAACACATGAAATGGATTATGTTATTGTGTGTGTGCGTTTGAAAGAGACGGTATAAACAAAGATATAGACTTGAAGTTTCTTTGTATTATAAACTTTAGACCATAACCATCAGCATTTGACATGCATTACGGGTCTAGTGCCTTCAAAGGTATACACTGATTGAAACAACAGTACACCGTGATAACTTCTCTATTTTACATACAAAACCTTTACTAAATACAATACATACAAGTTTGACCCATACTATATATTAATAATATTTATCAAGTGGCCTGATTATCAACTAATTAATAAACCGGCCATGCATGTATGCCTGGTTACTTTGTTTTTACATCCAAGAATTCCAATTTTTGCTCTCTAACTCAACATGCATGCATGAATGCATGGTTTATTTAAAATAGTAATATCAAGATGAAACACAAGATATACCATCTTATTTACAACAAAATTGATCATCTATTACATCTTAATTTGCATTACCAATACAATATCAATGATTTATATATATATGCAATTAATTAATTAAGCCTTCTCCTCCTCTAGCTCGCTTGTTTAATTTATTTTTTGTTGCTCGGTTCTTTTAGTTGCTTTCTCGGTGCTTGTTCATTTTGCAACGACCTTTACAAATTACGCATGCAAATTATCACATCGATCTACGGTAAGATGAATAAATTAAATGATCATAAAAAGTAGTCACGGGAAAATATATATACCGTGCACATGAATTTGCAAATACAAATATATACATATATATATATAGGAGAAATTAAAGTTACCGACGTACGCGCTAACTTGTTCGGTGAAGGTTTTGGTAACTTCCTCTGGGCGTGGTTGATACGATTTCATAGCCTCGATTATAGCTTTCTCCGCTCGTTCTTTCAAAAAATCATCAACTTTTGCCATCTGCCCTGGATTACGATCTTCTCCCGCCAAGATTGTCGGGAGGATCATCACCAACATTATCATGAGAACCAAAACGCCATCAATTCGTATCATTTTTGAGGAAAATACTTACGCACGTATATGCTATTTTTCAATCTTCAGTTTGATCTTTGTATATATGTTCAGTTTTCATGCTCTATAGTTATTCATAGCCTTAATAAAATAAAATGTATAAAAACAATTACATTGCCCTTTTATAAGCCCCACAAATTAAGATATGGATATAAGAAATTTTAGGTGAGAAGAATCCGGGAGGAATTGAATATATGAGATTGAGTTTCTAGTTTTTTTTGATCGGGTATGGCAAGAATTTTTTTTTGAAATGGGTTTTTTTAGAAAATCGTAACTGTTAATGGGTTGATTTGAAATTTTTTTGTTCTATGGGTAGTCCGTAGATGGGATTTACGGAATCCACGTACCAATCATTGAATCCGTAATTTCGATTCACAAAATCCATTCCGTTTGTTTAATGATATGGACGTTTTAATGCCATTTACGGATCCATTATGATGTTGTTGTAATTCCACATACATGGTAAATGCCTATTTATAGCCATTAACATGTATATATTCTTTCTGAATTAATAGTACATATCAACAACCTAATTCGGGCTGTTTAAATAGTTCGATGTTCGAAACTCGCTCGAAAAAATTTTTGGAATTTTTCTTGTTTGATTTTTAGCTTAGTTGTAAACAAACTGAGCAGCTCGGTTCGATTTGAAAATGAACTGAGCACGAGCAAAGGTACACTCGCTCGTCGCTCGCTCGGTTTCAGTCGTATTTTTTAATTTAGTTTTTATATATTATACTAGACTAAAGACCCGTGTAATACACGGGTTCAATTATTAAAATATGCTTTTGATTAAAAAGGTTCATAAGTCATAATATTATTGTTAATATTTTGTATATCGATTTTTATGTTTAATTTTTTAAACTCATCTATATATGATATTATTAGTTTTTCTTTATCAATACTTATGAGTCTAAATAGTGTATAATATGAAATGAAATGAACTTATAAATAAGAACTTTAGGTAATAAACAATTTGTATTGAACATGAGAACATCCATAAACATCCGAAACTTTCTTGTATACAAATTTTGATGTTCTGTTTATAATTTTACCATTATTGTCTAATATTAATAATTATAATTCATCAGTACTTGTAACTCAAAATAATGCAACATAGAGCTTGAATCGATGCCAGGGACCAAACATGCAATAATTACACAAACATTTGGAATATCTTTGTAAATGTTAAAGTTTGGGGACCGAACATGTAATGTGATTAAACCACAATGACCATTTATGCAATTTTCTCTTTTTGTTAACAAAAAACATAATTAGTTTCATGCTTATATCAATTAAAACTAAAACAAAGTTTCATACTTTAATAAACAAAACAAAAATCAGTTAAATTGATATTAATAAAACCAAAATACTAAAGTTTATCTTGAAATCAAAATCAAAATCCTTTAATCGTACGGACTACTGCTACTGTTGCAATCAATATTTGTATATATGAGTATTGAATTGAGACTTTGTAGAATATCTGTTGTGATTTAAAACTTGGGGTGTGAATGATATAAATAGATCAATGAAGGCGTAAAAGGATCGACGGGTTGAACTTGAAACATAACGTGATTTGGGTAAATCAAAACCTTGATATGGTTGTAAATTGAAAAGGATATGAAAAGGTCCATCTTTCCATTTGAAAATCGATACTATGATTTGGGAGAATCGAAACCCTGAATTGATTATTTGAGACCCTTGATTTGATGACACATCTAAAATCGTTTTGGAATAACAAAAGCGTATGGGGTTTCATCTCATTTGTATAGTACAAGTGAATTATGAAACCTTTAATTGCTTCTTTCAATAAGCAAAAATCCAACATGTTTCAATTCACAATTATAGTGTAATACAACCTGTAAAAACTCATAATATTACATGTTTGGTAGGTATAGAGTCAACTTGTTCTTGGTTGAAAAAAACAGCCAACAGTGCAATCTATTTCAGGGTTTTATTTTTAAAACCATCACAAATACCCTTTGTAATGAGTTTTTTTCGATGTAGGGTTGGTAGAAAAATAATTTAACAAAATGAGAGTTTTTAAAAATATTTACCAAAATGGGTTTTTAGTGGAGAGTTAATTTATGATTGGATAAAAGTATTTTTATTTTTAATAATGTTATTTAAGTAAAGTTAAAATGATAAAGTTTCAATAAAATAAAAACCAATTTAGCATCTATCATATTTTAAAAATGTTTTATAGTTCTTTTTATGAAAGTTGTCTTAAAACCTTTTCAATAATGTTTTCTCATACAAAAATATTAATACTCTTTCATCAATTTTTTAACGTCTCTTTACAGAATACGTGTTCTTATATAGAAAAAATCATTTTTAGAAATTAAATGGTTTATGTAACTTTTTCAAAATAACGATTTATATTATATAATTGTTTTAAACATAAATTTATATATATAGTTTCGTCTTGCAAGCCAACTCGATCTCGACATATGAAGCTCGGACTCAAAACCATTTAATGAGTCGTAAAATGAGTTCGAGTTTGTTTAAGATCAACTTAGTTAGAGTTTTTAGCGAGTCAGTCTCGAGTAGCTCACGAGATGGTGTGACTCTTTTCTCCCCTAATTGTTGTTGGGAGTCTATTACCAACATACATACCCTCGGTAATTGAGGATTACATTTATAGTTCGTAAACTAAAAAAAATAAACCATTAACATTTTAAAGAATGTATTTTTTTGTTAAAAATAGTTTTTCTTATTACATCTTTTAAGCTACTCAAAAACATTTTCAAAAAATACATATTTTTAAAAATAATAAAAAACAAATATGCCTACTTTAGTGCGAAATTAAAACAAAATTATAGTGAAAAAATCAACTTTTCTATATGAAAAGACGATTTAAACTTAAGTATGAGTTAATTAAAAAAACAAAAATAAATTTTTGAAAAACTTTTTGTTTTTAATTACGACATATGAACCAACTGGTTTTACAATTTTATTAACCTTTGTACTTGAACCTGTATAAATAATATTATTTTAGAGTGAAATAAATTTCACTAATAACATTATAGTGAGAAAAAGAAACACTTAAACATTTATTTTGGTAAATAAATTTTCTATATACACTATTTAAGAAAAAAACTCCATTTGTAATTATAGTAATAGTTGATTTTATTCAAATGAACTATGACTAAGAATAAGGATAGATGTATTTTTAGGCGGGAAATCAAATAAATGGAGGCCTAAAAAGATGACACGTGGCACTAAAAATATTATTTTATTAATAAGTATAGATATTTGTTAATTTATTTATTCTTTTACCAATTACCATTATTTTAAATATTTAGTCAAAAAGTCAACAACCCTAAATGTAAAAGCCCTAATTCTCTAACTACATTATCACAACTTCACAACCCTTCACCATTTCACCCATCACCTTTACCAAATCACTAGCCGTCCCCCGACTCCCCACCTCAACTCGTTTAAAGCTTTAAAGGACGCCACGAATAGCTCTACAATCTCAACATTTTCTAACAATCAAGCTGTGTATGAAAATGATTTTATTGCTTTCCTTAAATCTAGACCCGTTGAGAATGTACAAAAAACTGAACTTGAGGTGTACTCAAAAGAGCCTAATTATACTTGTTTAGAGTACCAGTTTGATATGTTCAAACGATGGAGTCCATATTCTACCAATTTTTCTATTTTAAGTAAGATGGCAAAGGACATTTTTGACATTTCATTCACAACAGTGGCTTCCGAATCGGATTTTAGCGTCAGGGGACGTAATTTAGACGTTTATTGAAGCTCTCAATCAAAGGATATAAGATGAAACTTCTCATTTGTGGAAGTGATTGGTTAAAATCCATCTCATTTGTGGAGGTGATTGGCAAATGATTGATATGTATTAATTAATTTGAAAAGAAAATGTACATGTAAATTGCTATAAAATATGCATTTGCCATGCATGTGGAAATAGAACAACATCATAATGGATCCGTAAATGACCATTAAAGCATTCATATCATTAAACCATTTAATTAATTACATGACTCTTGCTAAACATTATCAAGTAGGATCCGTAAATGTACTAGCGTCAATGGTGATTTAAGTAGGCCATTCCTACGAGTTTTTTCCTAAATTGGTGTTGGTGGGAAACATATTTACCAAATTGGGTGATATAAAAACTATTAACCAAAATGGGTATTTTTTTTCTATTTATTATGTATTTAGGTTTTATTTTCTAAGAAAACAAGCCAATTCAATTATGTACTTCCAGATTGTATGATATGCTAAATAATCTTTTCCTATTTCAATGTAATCTTATTCGGTAATGTAGTTTGAGCCGTAAGTAAAGTCTAACTACTATATCAAATCCTCAAAATAATCTTATGTGATTTTAAGAATATGCAATTTTAAATAATTAAGTCTTCTATCAGAGTATGAAAATTACCTGCAAAATTTAAATTTTAAGCCTCAGCTGATTTTAATTACCTGCAATTCAATCGGGTAAACCTTAACCCAACATGGCTTATATGAAATGTCCATGAAATCTGGTTTTAATTGGCTTGATTAAAAAATAATTTTGATTATCTGAATAAAATGGTGGGGATCCTTCCGTCGATAGTTCATGCTTAAATCACAATCAAGTTCTTGAAAAACTGATTCAATCGGTTACGTAGAGAAGATGGAAACTTCAATGGTTGCTTGAATTTTAAATGAATTTCTTGAAACGTCGGAGATATGGAAGTGGCTTCTTTTCAACAAAACAAAAATTGTATACAAAATAAATAAGAAAAACACCCATTTTGGTAAATATTTTTCATATCACCTATTTTGGTAAATATTTTTTCAACCAACACCATTTAAGAAAAAAACTCCCATTCCTACACACACTAATGGTTAAAGCAATGGTAAAACAAACGGAATGGATTCCGTAAATCGAAATTACGGATTCACGATTGGTATGTGGATTCCGTAAATCCTACCTACGGAATACATATAGAACAAAAGAAATTTCATATCAACCCATAAACCATCACGATTTTCTAAAAAACCCATTTCAAAAAAAAAAATTTGACATGGCAATGAGGTTCTATATAGCAAAATCAATCAAAGTAAAACACACAATATCAGAAGAACTCACTTTTATTATAATATGGAAACTATCTCAAAACCACGATACAATAAACTCATATCCTAACTCTAATCTCAATTTATATATATATATATATATATATATATATATATATATATATATATATATAGGAAAATGTTCAAGCGAGAACCCTCTTTTATTGCGAGATTTACGAAAACCCATCAAGATCAATGAATATCATTATTTTTTATGTTTAAATAACATTATTACATATATAGAAGATTATGATCTTTTATATATATGTGTAAATTCATAAGTGTGAAATAATTTACATTGGTGTAAGTTTTGCAAAAAAACACATATATTTAAAGTTGCAAGTAAAACTTACACCGATGTAAACTTATTTACACTTATGAATTCACACATATACATAAAATATCATAATCTTGTATATGTATAATAATGTTATTGCAATAAAAAAAATTATGATTTATATTGATTTTGACGGGTTCTCGCAAGTTCTCGCAATAACACAGGGTTCTCATTTGAACCTTACCCTATATATACATATATATATATATATATATATATATATATATATATATATATATATATATATATATATATAATATATATATATATATATATATATATATATATATATATATATAAGGGATCGTAAGAAAACCACAATGTTATGTAAAAACTAGAGAAAATCAATGAAATCGGTCACATAACTTATTATTTTTTTATCACTACCCTTTATATTTATTTGTGTGTACATATAAATAAGGGTATGGGTCAAATGAAAAATTGTCGCATGGTTTTACATATACTTCACATGTAGGTTACGTATACGTAACCATTTTTCATTTGATATAGTGTTACGTATACGTAAAACTCTTCATTTTCGTATTTATGTTCAAGATATATGCAACAGATACTTAAATACCGTTTTAACAATTAAAATAACACAAAATTTATGAATTATGTTATTGGTTTTTATGGTTTTCTTTGGTTTTACATAATTATTGGTTTTCATACATATATAACAACCCTTAGTCTTAACCAACTTGTTTAAACCATCGTAAGCTGGGCCCCTCCTATGCCAGTTGATAGTTAGATCCCAACATACTCCCCTTAATTTCATAGTCGGGTTTAGGGAGGTTTTCAACACCTATTAAGTCCCTCATTTCTTGTAACTTAATTCAAGCCAATGGCTTTGTCAAAATGTCCGCTTTTGGCTTGTCTCCAGGCTCGTTTTCGACATTCATTTTACCATTGTCCACACACTCCTGGATGAGTGATAACGGGTGTGTATGTGTTTACTTCTTCCCTGAAATAAAGGATTCTTGGTGAGTTCTATTGTTGATTTATTGTCTACTCGTATGGTTACCTTCTCAAGATTCCAACCGTTATCTTGTTCAATAGTTCTTGAAGCCAAATGGCTTGACTGTCATACCCCGAGAATCGCAGCGGAAGGTCACGAAACGTGGTGATAATGGAAGTTGGAGTTAATCCAACAGTTACAGTCAAACGTATTTAATAATATCGACGATTATAAAAAACCATACATTTAACGTCCTAACAAAGTCATGACAGTATTTTATTAGTAAAAAGTCGTACAACTCGAAATTAGATGCATTATATTGTCTTTTATCCATTAATCTAATAATACTTAAAGACATTCGAAACGTTTGACCCTCCAAAGACTTAGTTTGAAAATTCCACATAGAGCTCACCTATAACCCTGTAAAGCATGAAGGGTGATAAAGTCAACATAAAGTTGGTTAGTGATGCGATGCGGATAGTATATATTTTGATACAGATTTTTCGCACGGATTCAGTTTTAATTGGTTATTACAAATACCAAACCACACACACAAAAGGCAAGTGTACCTGTCGTGTGGTAATATAGTGTTGGTAAGAACCGAGTATCAATCCGTGGACACACCTAGCCTACTCAACAAACTTGATGGTTGACTATCAGATTTGGTTTTTTGTTAAAGAAAATGATAAGTTGCATTGGAAAGATTTTTAGGGTTTAAAAACAATGATAAATATAAAGCAAACTAAGATTGAAGCGTTTGGATTTAAAACCAGGGAATAAAAGTTATCATCCTAATTAGACTCCACTTATGTAACCGTGATGAATTGGTGGTGTAATTTAAAGATATTGATTAATGCAATTATGTTAATGTTTATAAAGATGAGCTGGCGCGATTTCTCGTCTATCCTGCTCCGTAGTGACTAGGATCACGTCAGGTTGAGTTTTACTGCTTAGATCAAAGCCCTAGTAATGTAGGTAAATCTTTTGTGACCTATTTGACATACGATTTCTGAAAACATAACTTAATGTTAAAAAAAGAGATGATCAGGTTCCTTCCTAACATACCATTAATTTTAGAAAACCGTAATAATTACTGAAGATTTCTCAAACTAATAAAAGGGAACCCGCAAATGATCAGAAAGTTAAAGTGATATGATTTCTAATAACCATTTCTAGTTCATTAGCCATAGATTTATTATGAAGACTGGTTTCGCTAATGAAAGTTGATTATACGTTTTTCAACCGTGTATGACAATCAAAATCATAAACCATAAATTTATAACTTCCGTTCAAATGTAGATGCTACCCATCAATAGTTTTCTCAAGACCACCATAACATTAACATAATATTTATCACACCATTAGTTCATCACAAATTACATAAGTTTCATCCGATTAGGATGATAAAAAGAGTTTAGCTCATAATGAGCTTGAACATAACAACAGATAACAAAGAAGATAGATATGAAATCATCGGTGAAATGGAACAATCAAACCGATAATCCACAATGGATGACGTTTAGATGATCCCGAGCTTCTTCCAAGTGTTGTATGCACCTCCCGAGCCTCCAAATGATCTTGAAGACTTAATTCCCGAGAGAATTCTACAGAGTAACTCTCCCACCAAAGCTTGCCAAAAATGATGAACTTAGGCTTCTATTTATAGGCTTTCTGGAGTGTTTAAGCACGGCCCCGTGCCTAAAAGGCACGGCCCCGTGCTAGTACAATGCTTACGAAAGTTGGTCGGCTCGTACGTGCAGGTTGTGTCGGGCACGACCCCGTGCTAAATGGGGCACGACCCCATGTTGAAGGTGGGGCACGGCCCCGTGCTTGATGGGCACGGCCCCGTGCTTGCTTTTAGGGGACAATACTTTTTGTCCTGTCAGATGTCCAAACACGGGGATGTGTTAATTTAACACGGGGGTGTGTTTCTGGCAAGGCATGGGGGCGTGCTTAATGAGGCACGGCCTCATGCTTGGATTTCAAAGCTGGGATTACTTCAATTTCTTGTTAAATATGCTTCTTTTGTCCATCTTGCCCTTTTAAACACCTGAAAACATAATTTAACATTTTTAAGTACATATTCATCATTTTAAGGAAGATATTAAGAAATAATTGATGTGCTTTTGATAGGATTTTTATGTATAATTTGGAGCACGTCAGTGAGCGATCGAGGTTTTCAGCCTTATAAACAATTAGTTTCAAAATTAATATGATGAAACGAGATATAATATACTCAACATAGACTAGCCAGGTACTATGATTAATTCAGGTCATAAGTCCATAATCAAACCAAAAAACACGTCGTTGCCCCACAACAGTCCAAACATATAAATTGCCTCGCAACAACCTGACCAGTGCGACTGGTCGCGAGAGCGGGCCATTCTAACCCGATAGATCTACCAATATAGTTTGTGGCCTCCCCGAGGTTAATGATTATAGGGGGATTTAGGGGCTCAATAGTATACATCTATACCATTGACCCAACTTATACCATCATAACATATGTTAATCCGTTTTGTCCATCATATACATTGAAATATAGTTTCTCATGCTTTTCCCCAAAATAGTTTGAATAAATACAATATTTAAAATGGGGCCAAAGGACTCACCTTGAGTGCGATTAACGAAAAGGAACCAACGTGCTAGACTCCGATTAATAAAACCCTAATTATATACATCATGGTTAATATACGATGATTTATGCTTACGAGAATGCTTTTCACCCACTTATTTAGTTGTTTTTAAAATAAATGTTTTTATCATTTTTAAAGTGTGTGTTTTTGTAATTTTTTCTACTAAAATTTATCATTTCCTTAGGAGGTATATACACTTTTGACTTATAACTAATATCTAATCCTTGTCATATTCTAGATACCTTATATTATTACTATTCTATTCGTGAATCTTGCGTTTATAACTTACATTAACTAGTGATTTTCTCATCTAAGTGTCTTATGTTATAAGATTATAATTTTCCAAACTTATATATATGTGTTTTAGTCTTTACTCAAAGTTTAATTAATAGTTTCGTATAATAATGAATTTTTATTCAAAATCTCTTAGTTCACTTTTATAATTCTTTTATAGTTATTAAGATTATTTAATTACTAAAACATATATTATTTTTACAACACATAAAACCTGTTAATTTGAAGTTGTTGTCTAAAATGTATATATATATATATTATTAGTCATAAATTATCCAAAATATATATTATTCTTAGTTTTATATGGATATTTTTTTATAAGGTCTTAGAGTCTCAATTGTCGTCTTAGTCGAGTTCCTTGGTCATAATGTCCTTTTGGTCTTATACTTGATCTTAATCATGATTTCTAGTCCTAAAATTATTAATCAACTTTTATCTAGTGAGATCTTTTAACATGTCCAAGTATCAACCTTTTATTTTATCATTTTAACTTAGTCATTCTTTATCACCATTTTCTTTGTATTAGCAATGTCACTCAAAGTCTTCAAGTTAGTTATTATCCTAAGTCATCATACTAACAACAATCCTTCATCCAATAATATTACCTAATGTTTCTAACAAGGCCATAATCCATCAATCTTCCAACTTACATGTTCATACTCACATTCATACACGACATATACATACATATATACATTCTTACCACCTAAATTCCCCAAGTAACATGATTTTATTAAACTAAAATCATTACCAATACATATTTCAGATTCATTTAATCATTTAAAGAACCATTTTATATCCAAAATCATCAAAACAACCATTTTCATACAATCTTTAAATGGGTGAACTAAGGTTCATCAAGATCTTCATCTTGATCACCCATGCATGAATAAATATAAACAATCTAATCAAGAATACCTTTAGTAACAATAGATAGAACTTTACACACAATGTTAGCACGATCCTTGTCTCTCGATAAACATTTCGGGTTCTAGTCTAAGATTTAACTAGATTGCATTGAGAGAGGAGTGAAAGTTTCTAAAGGTGGTGGTGATATTATGGTGGCCGAGAGAGAAGGGGGGGTTGTTGGTCGCGGATGGTGATGGTGCTCGAGGTGGCGACGGTGGTTGATGGTAATGGTGGTGGCGACGGTTGTTGATGGTGATGATGGTGGCGACGGTTGTTGATGGCGATGAATGGTGATGGTGGTCGATGGTGATGATGATGGCGGCGGTGGTTGATGGTGATGGAGATGGTGACGGTGGTTGATGGTGATGGAGGTGGTGGTCGCGGCCGGCTTGGCGACGGGGGTGGCAGGTGCGGTGGGGTGCAGGCGGCGGTGATGGTATCGGTGGGGTGATGGTGACCGATGGGTGTGGTGGTGATGTGGGGAATTGGAGAGAGTGAGGATGTGAAGAGGTGGTGATGATGGTTGGGTTCAAATGAGGGTTTTGTAGATTCATGGATGACAAGTTGTCATCCATGCACACACTCCATATAATAACTAATAATTATTAAAATTAATTACTTAATATTTTTACAATTATTATTAGTAGTATTATTATGTATATTATTATTATTATTCTCAAACGTTACGATTAATTGATCTCAAGGTTCGTTAAAATTGTTAATACGAGGGTTCTTAAATTAATCAGATATAATACAATAAATTATCGTAAATTTATTATTAAAACGGTTTCGAGCGTTGACCTGATTTGACCGAGTGTCACATTGACACAGGACTTCAGTTGCCACTATAAACTCTGCTTCACACGATGATACAGCTGCCATGGCTTTCTTTTATGAACGCCATGATATTGGTGCTGATCTAAAATAGAAGATGTGACCCGAAGTGCTTTTTCGTCTGGATCTACATTGTGGTTGTTGTTACTACAACCAACAATGTGTTTTGATCCTCCTTTCACGTTAGTATATGCTTGATCGTTGCTCCATGTGGTACCTTTGGATTTTACATATAGCTACCGACCACTCCAACCAAGTAGGTCAAGTCAAGTCATGTATGCAATAAGTACTGAAGCAACCTATAAACTTTCGATACTGATAGGTTAACTTTTTATTTTTCTTCGGCCTTGAAGAGTTTTGACCAAGGGTCCATTGATACTCTCATTGGATTGCAAGTTATCATGCCATTCTCCCTGAAAATCTTTCGAACATAACCCGCCTGTTGGATAATTATCACATCATCTCGTTGAATGACTTCGATACGGAGATAGTACGCGAGCCTACCAAGATCTGACATGTCAAATCTCAAAGCCATTCCTTTCTTGAACTCGTATATAATGCTCACGTTCATGCCTTTAACAAACAATTCATCAACATACACTACCAAAATCAAGAGATGTTTCCTGCCTATCTATTTTAGAATGATGTTAAGCTCCATTTTCCAAGCTCGAGGCACCTACCTTAAATCATATAGTGATTTTGAAACCTATATACTTTATTTTCTTTACCTTTTCTTTTAAACCCGTCTGGTTGTGAAACATTTGGAGATCTCAAGATCTAGGTTCAATAGGACAACTGACTCACATACCTAAGAGTAGTCATTCCTTATAACAATCAAATATATAAGTTAAAATACAAGCTAATATATATCCTTTAAACTGTAAAAGAAGTTTAATATACTTCCTTGTTCATTCCTTCTACCAATTAGTGATATTTTGTGAGTCTAAAACAATATGTGTGGTTAATAATATATGAAAACCATAATGCTTTTAATAGTTTCTAGAAAATTACCTGTGAGAAGAAAGTGTGATCGTTTTATATGAATGTTTTGAGACGCGCAAATCCTACAACTCTTGCAAAACCAGGCTAGTTTTCCATGATCAAACATGATAATAAGGGATTGACCAACCGGTAAGTATGTTGTGTTAAGTGTAATAATATCTACATAAATGATGGTTTGTTCAAGGAAATCACGTGTACAAATTGATAGGCGACTAAGTATACTTTATAAATTAAGGTTTAAAAGCCACCTATCTATTCTGCAATATTCAACCACTAAATTGCACTAAGAAACTTGTATCTATGGATCGATGTCCATTCATGTGGGGGTTGTTGGAAAAAATGTTAAATTGTATTTCTAACATAATAGAAATATATTTTAATACTTAAATATATGAAATACATGTTTAAATATTCAACCGCTAAATTATATTAAGAAACTTGTATCTATGGATCGATCTCCACATGTGAGGGTTGTTGAAATAAATGTTAAAATGTATTTCTAACATAATAGAAATATATTTTAATACTTAAATATATGAAATACATATTAATTAGGTTATTATCGGCCAATTTGATAGTGTGGATTATTATCGACCAATTCGATCTCCATCCATTTATGTCTAATTTTAGACATAAATAAATATAAATAGGTGTTGTTAATATATATATATATTATATATTATGTTTGTGTTCTACTATGTGAGAGCATCATAATCAATCAAGGCGTGTTCAAAACAAAGTTAAGATAATTGAAAAAGTTATAAAATATTATAAAATAAAATAAATAATAATAAATCTAGTTGAAAAAATGTTGAGTGTGTCACTTTCAGGTTTTGGCAGTTGTTCCAAAATGAACTAGGGATGAAACTAAACTTGAGTACGGCTAACCACCCTCGGACAAATAGACAGAGTGAAAGTACAATTTAAACCTTGGAAGAAATGTTGAGGGCATGTGTGATTGACTTCTGAGGAAGTTGGAATAATCACCAACCATTAATAGATTTCGCCTACAACAACAATTATCATACATGCATTAAGGCAACACCTTAAGAAGCATTATATGGCGGCAGATGACATACTCTTATATCCCGGATAGAATTGGGCGATAGTTAGTTGCTAGGTCTCGAGATAATCCAGAAGACAACTGACAAGATAAAACAAGCTAAGGAAAGAATGAAAAGTGACTAAGATCGCCAAAAGAGTTATATATGCAGACAAAAGACAAAGACCACTAGAATTTTAAATAGGAGACATGGTGATGCTTAAGGTATGCTCAGGCCAAGACATGTATGCTCAAGGAAAGAAAGAAAGATAGAAATAATATGCTTTGGGAAGAAAGGTATGCTCAGGCCAAGACATGGCAGGCCATTTGAAGTAATCATCAGAGTTGGACCTGTGGTCTACATATTAAAACTCCCCAAAGAACTAAGCAAATTACATGATACATTCCATGTAGAATGTTTAGTGGACGAAGCCCAACACATACCACCAGAAGATGTATAGATAAATGAGATACTAAACTTCATTGAAGAACCATTACAAATAGAAGATATAAAGATAAAGAAATTACGACATAAAGAAATTCCATTAGTCAAGATCAAATGTTAGCTCGTCATAGTCCAGAATACACATGGGAGTTAGAAGAAGACATGAAAAATAACTAGGGAAAGAAAGAAATAAAATAATATGCTTTGGGAAGAAAGGTATGCTCAGACCAAGACATGTCAGACCATTTGAAGTAATAGCCAGAGTCGAACCTGTGGCCTACATATTAAAACTCCCCAAAGAACTAAGCGAATTACATGATAAATTCCATGTATCAAGTTTGAAAAAATGTGTAGTAGACGAAGCCCAACACATACCACTGGAAGATGTACAGATAAATGAGATACTAAACTTCATTGAAGAACCATTACGAATAGAAGATATAAAGATAAAGAAATTACGACACAAAGAAATTCCATTAGTCAAGATCAAACGAAATGCTCGTCATGGTTCACAATACACATGGGAGTTAGAAGAAGACATTATAAAGAATGAGGGAAAACTTCACAGAATAGTAACCAACATTTTGAAGTGTTTCAATCAGGTCATTCATTTTTTAAAATTATTCTAATCAAATAATTTAACTTTAGTTTGGTGTTCTAATCCTAAGTTTTTGACCTGATTAGAAGGTAAACTTGATGACATGACTTTTTAAATTTTAAATATGAATAAAAATTTAATTTGTTTAAATTTAAAATAATAAAAACTAATCAGTGAATAATTAAAAGCCTAAAAGCATCGACCCCTCCATCTCCCACCCACCATCATCGACCTGCTCCATCTCCACCATCGTCACTTTCCTTCTTCCCTGTTTCCCTCCATCAATATCGATCCAACTCACCATCATTGACCTGCTCTCGCCATTGATCTCCATCACCCACCATCATCACCTGCCTTCTTCCTCATCACCCGTCGTTGACCTGCGAAATTCAATTCCCACCATCAACCATCGACCTATTTTTCTTGAAGATATGACAAGTATTGATGCATAAGAACAGGTTTCATCATGTTCTTTTTATGAATAATACAAATGAGCAGCCTTCAACAGTAAATGATGCACAAGATGATAACCTTTTTTCCTTTACAAATCAAGGAGCATGTATGACCCATGTACACTTTTTTTGTTCTTATTTTAGGTACCAATCAATCATTAGTTTCACTTTGTTTATAATATGTTTTGTTATTATAATGATATATAGTGTTTATATGTTTACAATATTTTTTTAATATATAGGATGATATATATGTTATATTTATAGTGTTTATCATGTTCACAATATGTTTTACTTACAATATATAGGATGATACATATGTTTTGTTTATAGTGTTTATCATGTTTATAATATGTTTTGCTTATGGAGTTTATCATATTTTTTTATAATGTTTATCATGTTTACAATAGTGTTATTTGTTTTATCAGATGATTCTAAATGATGAAGATGTTAGTATGAATGATCCCTTTTTTAATTTACTTTGTTTTGACGATAATGATAGGGATGAAGTTGATCTTAATTCTGTTAATGATTGGAATACCAAGTGAACAAGATTATGATTGATGATGTAGATGTAGAGGATGAAGGTGTTGTGTACCCTTGTTATGATCTCAATATTGATTGGAAATTAGTAAAGCCTATTGTAGGAATAAAATTTGAGAGTCCTAAATAACTTAAAGAAATGTTTATTGACTATGGAGTTACAAATGGTTATCAATCAATGTATGATAAATGACCACAATAGGTTGTTAGTAAGATGCATGATAGTAAAAATTATAGACAATGGTAAGGAAATAAAAAAAGAATGTGTGGAAGTATCCATTTAGACTTTGTGCCTCGAGGGTCACATCTAAGAATTTTTTTTAATTAAAAACACTTAATTATGAACATACATGCTCAAGACAGTTTTCATTAGGCTCTCTTATTACATATTCTTGGATTGCAAAAAGATATTTTAAACAAATAATTTAAAATTCAAATTTTTGTTTAAAGGAAATGCAACAAGATATTATGAGAAAATATCAATGTATAATGAGTATTGGATAATGTGAAAGAGCAACAAGAAAGTATTGGATGACTTTGATAGTGGGTTGAAAGAACATTATACTAGACTATCAGATTATCAAGCTAAGATATTGGAAACAAACCCAGGGAGTAGTGTGGAGATGGTCGTGGATACGAAGCCAAATGGAGATATATATTGTGTAACACCCGATTATTTATTTATTTTGAAGCCGACGAATGAAGAAAAAGAAATAAAGTCCAAAGTCGAGGGACCAAACTCGCCAACGAGAGAAAGTTGGGTGCGTAGAGGTATTTCAAGGGAGAGGGCATCCCTTACCCTCTCCCCACACCCACATCTTCAGCCAAGAAAGAGAGGAGAAGAAGAAGAGAGAAAAAGAGAGGAAAAGGTTGGTTCGAGTGGATTCTAGCGGGCAAAATCGTCGTGTAGCGAGTCCAATCGAAGCTCTTCTCATTTTGGTCGTTTGTGTGAGTTCTAGGACCCCTCATTTACATGTTTTCAAACGATCATAGAAAACCTGTTTTTGTATGTGTGTGTGTTTGACCCATTTGTATGTGTTTGCGTGTGATGCGTTTGGGGTTTGTTTCCGGGCTTGTGTGTGCTTGAATGGTGTTGTGGTATACATTCCTAAGGTTTAGCATGGTTGATTTAGGCTTAGAATGGGTTTAGATGAGCTTGGAGGTCGAAAATGGCAGATTGGGTTCGGGATGAACTCCATTCTGCATCAGCTAGGGCTAGGCGACCGACTGGAGGCCATACGGCCGACTGGGGTGCGATTGAGGTTCATTCGCACGATTGAGGGTTCATTCGCACGATTGAGGATTTATTCGTACGACTGGGTTCCAGTCGCATGGGGAGTCATGCGACTGAGGGCTCAGTCGCATAGGTGCTTAGTCGCATTAGTGGCGATCGCATGGGACTCATTCGCATTGAGTCCATTCGCATGAGGTCAGTCGCATAGGTGCTCATTCGCATTAGTTCCATCCGCATGAGGTCCATACGCACGACTGGGTGTCCATCCGCATAGATGTTCATCCGCATGGGTCCATTCGCATGATGTTCAGTCGCCTGGAGGCCATGCGACTGAAGGGTGTCCATACGCCCAAGTAGGGCTGTTGTACCCGGGGAAATGTGTAGTTTAATTACTGACTTTCGGGGGAAAGGGCAGATGTAAGCTTTGACATGGAAATTCCCGTAAGTTCATGTAAGATGACTGTTGAGACCTTAGAGGGTATGTGGGCATGATGATGATGATGTTGCATAATTATGCATGATGTATGTTATGTATGTATGATGTTGCCATGTATGATGTTGATGACTGTGTTTGTTGATGTTCCTGATTATGATGTTGCCATGTATGATGTTGATGACTGTGTTTGTTGATGTTCCTGATTGTAATGAATGAATTGAAAATATTATGTAACGTAAAGTGAAAGATGATGAAAAGAGGAACATGAATTGAATGCATGCATAAATGAACGAAAGTAATGAAAGTCTTGCAAGCATTGGATATCGGGACACGCCAATTATAAGGTGTTAGCCCAACGGTGTGCGTGTTCGCTACCCCGGGAGGATGCACATTGGGGTCCGTCTTTGTGACCGACCATTTGTATAGAACCTCTACCGCTTACCCCGGTACTGCGGCACCATGTTTAGCTGTCTATTTATAGACTTCGGCCCAATAGCCATATAGTTTGAGGTGTAGCATATGGTATTGGTACGGAAGATATCAAATGCGAAAGAAAAGATGTAAAGATGAATGAACGAATGAAGAAGATAATAATGATATTACGTATGATGTGTGATCATGCAGAAGAAACGAACGGTTTTAATGAAAGTAAAGTATGTTTTATTATAAAACTAGAACTCACTCAGCAACGCTGACTTTTTAATGTGTTTCCAGTTGGCAGGTAATGTTGCTGAGGATGGCACTGCGAGGCTACTCGGCTCTTTTGGGATGGCATCTATTTATAATGCTTTTGTGATGTAATGCAACTTGGATTTTATAATTGGATAATGATGTATTATTTGGCAAAAGCTATTATATTGAAATGGAAGAAAGTTTTAAATGTTTTCGCTGCGATGTTTTATGAAATACAAATGTAATTATACGTTTTATGTGCGATGAGGATCCAACTGTAAGCGTTCCGGGAACGGGGCCTTACATTTTGTACTGTTACTATATTTGTTTTAAAGTGATGCAAAATAACATTAACACGGAGGGTGGAGTTGGACTCACTTTGATTTCTGATCAACATAAGGTATTTTATACTTATTAAGCACTTATTTACATGTTAGTTATTTATTAACATATATGTTATGTGTTTTGTATCTATTAAGGAATTATAGAGGCCATTAAGAATGTATTTCTAGATGCTGAGCACAGGCAATGTACAAGACATATTTATGCAAAATTTAAGAAGAAATTACATGGGCTTCAGTTTAAAGTTTTATTTTGGGTTGTTGTAAATTATATAACTAAACAAAGGTTTGAAGAGAATATGGAAAAGTTGAGATCCATTAGCAAAGGTGCATATGATCATTAGCAAAGGTGCATATGATCATCTTATGGAGTGAAATCCAATTACTTGGTCAAGATATTTTTTTGAAATTAGTAGAGCTGTGATGTATTCAAGAATGAAATGAGTGAAAGTTTTAATTTACGCATTCGAGTAGCGAGAAGGAAGCCTATTAACATTCGAGTTGCGAGAAGGAAGCCTATTATCAAGAAGCTTTGCACATGAAGTATGTCCTAGAATCAGAAAAAATAACTAGAAGATAATAAAAAGAAACAAAGATAATGGATATATTTTTAAATTTATGTTACTTTGTTATGAATTTTTATTGATTTTTGGATTGACTATGTAGGCATTACAATGTTTTCCCTGGTGGTAACAACATATTTGAAGTAAAGAGTGAAAAGAGTATATTTGTATTGAAGATTCAGGAGCAAACTTGCACTTATGGATCATAGCAATTGTCAGGCATACCTTGTGTTTATTCGGTACTAGCTTTAGGGTTCATTAACAAAGACCCTGAAACTTATGTTAGTAACTATTTTAAAAAAGACATGTTTAAGAAAGCATATAAACATTGTATTAAACCATTGAAGGGAAGTTTGCACCGGCCTAAAACAGATAATATCAAACTCTTACCACCTAAAGAAAGGCGAATGCCCAATAGACCAATTACAAAAAAAATAGACCCTTCAAAGAAAGAGAAGAAAACGAAGGTTGGAGTTAGTAGAAAAACGACCTGTCAAAAATTTCAAGGAAATGAACATAATATGAGGTCTTGCAAGAATATGGAAAAAAAAACACCCACAACCAAATGACACATGTGTCAAAGGTAGAAATAAAAAAGTTGACACAAGAAGTGTAGTTTGACCCATTTGGGCTTATCTAGGTTAATTTTTTTATCCTTTTGGACATATTTTGGTGTAGTTTTGACCTGTTTCC
Organism: Flaveria ramosissima; assembly: GCA_025215565.1. Taxonomy (NCBI): domain Eukaryota; kingdom Viridiplantae; phylum Streptophyta; class Magnoliopsida; order Asterales; family Asteraceae; genus Flaveria; species Flaveria ramosissima. Next base: position 39,937,003 of record CM046042.1, read on the forward strand.
ACACAAATTGGCATATGTTCACCCAATTGGGTGTATTTCGGTGGTTTTGGCCCATTTGGGATTATTGTGGTGTAATTTAATTTGTTTGGGCGTCTTTTGTTTAATTTTGATTCGTTTGGACATATTTTGGCGCATGTTGACCCATTTGAATGTTATTAAGTAATTTTGACCCATTTGGGAGTATTATGGTGTATTTTATCTTGTTTGGACATATTTTGTTTATTCTTGACCCGTTTGGACTATTTAAGTGTATGTTGACCTGTTTGGTTGTTATTTGGGTGTGTGATTTGTTATAAATTCTGAACGGAGCCACGACTAAAGTTGAAAATTTACTTATAAATGGCATAGTATTTTTTTATTTAAAAAATTACACAATATTTTTAATAAATAAATGTAAAATTTTAAACACCGGTTAAGGAATCAACTAGTGTTTGACACGGGTCGTGATAACATCGATCAATATATTAACACATGGCTGGTGACTCGGCAATAATGTGAACCGCAACGTAAATTCGTTGCGGGCCGCAATGGATGTGGTGGTTCAGAGACGACTAGGAAGCTGACAAGTGTCAGCTTCGGCCGCCCTAAGGCGTTGCGGGCCGCAATGATTTCCTCTTGCGGTCCGCAAAGGGTCCAGTCTGGTTCTATAAATAGAAACGTGATTTTAGCTCTCTTGTTCACAGCGTCTCACTATTCTTACTCTAGAAACGATATTTGGAGCCCTTTGAGAATTCCCGAAGCTTCTGTTCGCATCTAGCACCTTTTGGTAAGGTTAGAGTTGAGTTTAGTTATTATTTATGGTTCAAGAACGGGATTTGAAAGTCATGACTAGGTTATGTAGTGGGTAAAATGATCCTATGTTATGTATAGCCTGATCATCTATGTTTAACCTATGATAAGTCACCCGAAGCTAACTGTGGTTTGTTCAAGGACATCACATCTACAAATCGTTAGGTGGCTAAGTATAGTTAATAAAGGAAGCTTTAAAAGCCACCTACATATTTTGCAACATTCAACCGCTAAATTGTACCAAGAATTAATTATAGTTGTATGTATGGATCGATCTCCATTAATGTGGAGATTGTTGGAAAAGATAGTTAAAACGTATTTTTAACAAAATAGAAAAAAGAAGTTTTTTTTTTTTAAATTAGGTTTGGACATAAATCATCAAGATTATGAAAGAAGGTACATATATAGATATAGATATATAATAATATATGAATGCTTGTAATTTATTATAATTATAGTTGACCGCACAATATTTCTTGTGTTGGCGTAGATTTCTGTGAATTGAGCGGTAGTCCGCATGTTACTGGGCGGTTGTATATATAAGCATATATGCATGCCTTATATTTTGGTTTTTGAACAACTGAAATATAATTTTAAAGAGATGAAGGCGAATCACTGTGGTTAGGTTCCCCCTGCAGTGGTTCCCTTAATTAATAAATTATGCAATTAATTAATCAAGTCGAGGCGCGTTAATATAATCAATCTATCTACTAATTAAGATCGATCGATGGATCTTATATCACATGGAATCGGAATCGGAATTGGAATGTGTTCACCTATTATGTGGTTATTGGCCTTTGTGATGATAGTCCCTGGTGTGTTAGCCGGGACTATGAGAGAAATTAGCACGCATTCGGACCGCTTCATAGAAGAACGGGCTTACAACGCCACCAAGGCCGCGAGACAAGCGTATAATCCTAACCCTGAGTTGGCCATCCTCAAGTTCAACAAACAAGTCCAAGAGTGAGTAGTACTAGTACGTCCGTTAAAGCGAAGCGAATTCCATATGATATGATATGATATGATATGATATGATGTGATATGATATGATTTGATTTATGTACTCATTTGTTAGGTCTTTTGCTGGCACTCACATTAACTCTACTCGGAGGAAGCTCAAGGGCGGTGCATGCATGGCCACAAACCCAATCGACCGATGTTGGAGGTGCAACAAGAACTGGGCCCAAAATCGGCAGGCGTTAGGTGAATGCGCTCGTGGGTTCGGAGAGCGCACGACGGGCGGCATGGGTGGCGAGATCTACGTGGTGACGGACGTGTCGGACGATGACATGTTGAACCCCAAGAAAGGCACCCTCCGGTGGGGAGTGATCCAAGACAAACCCCTGTGGATCATCTTTGAGAGGTCTATGATCATCACCCTCCGCCAAGAGCTTATCATGAACAGCGACAAGACCATCGATGGGCGAGGGGTTAGCGTCCACATCGCCCATGGGGCCGGCATCACCATTCAGTTTGTTCATAACATCATCATCCACGGGATCCGCATCCACCACATCGTCTCCAAGGAGGGAGGGATGATCAGGGACTCCTTGGACCACTACGGATTAAGAACCGTCAGCGATGGGGACGGCATCTCCATTTTCGGCGCCAGCAAGGTCTGGGTGGATCATGTCTCCCTCGATCACTGCACCGACGGCCTCATCGATGCCATCATGGCCAGCACCGCTCTAACCATCTCCAACTGCAAGTTCAACCATCACAACGACGTCATGTTGTTGGGGGCCAGCAATAGCTTCCATGGAGATGAGATTATGCAGGTCACCATAGCATTCAACCGCTTCGGGAAAGGGCTGGTGCAGAGGATGCCTGCATGCCGCTGGGGCTTCTTCCACGTCGTCAACAACGACTACAACAAATGGGAGATGTATGCCATCGGGGGGAGTATGAACCCCACCATCATTAGCCAAGGCAACCGCTTCAGGGCTCCAGACAACGTCCACGCAAAGGAGGTCACCCATCGCGATCACTTTCATCACAAAGTCTGGAAGCACTGGAGATGGAGAACCGTCAATGACCTTTTCCTTAACGGGGCCTTCTTCGTGCCATCCGGTGATCACTCCGACATTGCCCATGAACTCAAACGCCATATGGTCCAAGCCAAAGATGGTTCAGCGGTCGGTCTACTTACTCGTTATGCAGGTGTCCTCCACTGTAGGCATGGCAGACCTTGCTAGCTAACACCCATCGCGTACATACGTAACGTACGTAAGTACGTACGTACATGGACCAACTATGTATGTATGTATCCATTAATCTTTAATGTTTGTAATGATATTAATTTAGTTGATTTCTAGAGAATAGAAATATATATATTGTAAAATCTCCCTTCATTTCTATAATTAATTTCATGATCCAGTATTTTTAAATATGCATAGAACAAACTTGAATTACAATAGCTAGCTAGCCAGGACGCCTTGTTTCTGTTGGACTTGTAACCTCGACATCAACATAGTAAATAAACATTTTATATGGATGTCAGTATGCCAAAATAGATTTCGAATGAAGGCTAAAATCATACGGCCGGTTTTCTACAAAATAGCAAATAAATTCCTTAAACCAAAATTCCATCTAGATATGATAATTCTTTGTTGCATGCGCGCATATTAAATGTTACTCGTAGTACGACCACAAGAACAAATTTTATATATATATGTTGGAGAGGAGATAATACTTTCTCCAATATGCTTCTTGACAAACATTCAAAAGAGACTGATAACTAAACAAATTATTTTAATCAGTATATCATCTAATAACTAATAAAAAACTACGTACATTACATTGTACATTATATCGCGTATAGCATACATACAGTACACACACCACATGTTACATACAATGTCACACTACAACATAACATCCATCCAGTCTTTTGTCAGAAGTAGGCAGTCTCTAACGCCTTGGCTTTTGCACCTATAGCTTCGGCTTCTTGCTTCCCCAACGTTGAGTATCCCCTCTCCTGAAACAGACAAACAAACCATTAGTAAATTTCAGATCATTTAACACAAAGAATTTGAACCAAAAGGACTGCCAGAATATGCCGCTGCCACCACACACAAGCAACAATAAATACCAAGAGTATAGTATAGTCGTAAGGAAAACATACCAACAAGCGCCATAAAAAGGGGGTTCCGTCTCTCTTCTTTAGCTGCTTCTCAATCACTTCAATGGCTGCAGATGAAATCCCATAATCACAAGAAATTAGGTTCTGTTTAGAAAGCATTGAACACATGCATCAACAAGTTCCCACACCCTTACCCTTTTCAGCATGTCCTGCATCAAGTAACATAACATACCACACTTCATTAAACACATCAAGTTGTTCCCCAGAGGCACCAACCATCTGCAAATACAATCAGGGTATAGTTAATTATATAATACATCAAAAGAGTATATTTAACCTACACTGATCATCAACAAGATGATATCCTTAACACCTTACAGCTCTCGGCATCAAAGTCCGGACCAAGCAACTCTAATGCTCTAGTGAAATCACCTCTCCCATACTCGTATGCAGATTCTGCAAGCTAAAACCGAATAATAACAGCTGTTAAGAATCATCGTGTAAATGACATGTGTCATTCTTTGTAACAATACTTGCTATGTTAAAATTGTTGGTTCAGACCCCTATAATCCTCTCTAAACTCATGAACAGGAGGGATTTAAGTTTTTAACATACTCTTCCATTAACCAACCTGCAAACTTATATAGGTGCCATTACATGCATCCTAGACTATAAGCAATAAAAACAGATACCTAGTTACCCACAACTTGCCTCCATAAACAAAATATCAAACCCATGACTTTGACCCCACTAAAACACAAACAAACAACCAACCTTCTACAAATGATACGGAAATTACTAAACTGCTCTCGACTCGTTCTAAATGACCCGACTTGACCCGAGTTTGAATTCAAAAATAACCTACAAAAAAAACTACAAGAATAGGTTCACAGCTAAGTTTATAGAAAACAAACCGTGAGTCCTTTTTGCATTAACTTTCCCTTCTTCGGGTTCATTGTAGAAACCCTGTGTGGAACAAAACATTTAAAGTGAGACAAACGAGTACAACTAAATTTCAGAAAAAAAGAGGGAGTTTTCTAACTTCGACTTTAAGCCATTGAGTAAGTCTTGAGCTTCGGATAACTTCCCAGTACAAGCTAAGGCCCATAATATCAACAAATCAAGGTGCCACTCAAGATACCAAAAGGCCTGAAAAAGAGCATCTATTAGATTGAACCAGGTATAAGTAAGAAAAACAACGTTTTCATTACCCCGTTCAATTATTATCCATTATCCAGAAATTTGTTTCAAAAAGAATAGTTAAAGAGATAAAAAACAACATTAACTCACTCGATCTAAGAGGTAACCTGCCAATATCTTCAGATGGTCGTCAAATAAATGAATTTGGCCCCTTACATGAACCCGCAATAACAAGCCAACTGCATTTAAGTATACCTAAATCCAAAGCACAACTTACAATTGGAATGGCTTAGATAATTTACCAAACCCCTAAGCACAAAGAAAAAGATAAAAACCTCTACAGGGGTAGCATCACTTCTATCCAACTCTTTCCAGATACGATTTTCATATATATCATGGACTTTTTCAATGGGGGCGTTACCTTCTAAGTAACACAGAGCAACATGCCACCAATTGTGAGTGTTCCTACACATTCACATCAAGTCTTAATAAAAGAATCATAACATAGTTTTGATCATCTATAGTGTCTAAAGAAGTTGTTAGGTTAAGGAATGACAGTCACATCATTTATAAATATATATATATATATCAACCCTGTGCATAGATTCATATGAATCAAAATGCCCAACAACCTTTTTCTAAACAAGATAAGTAGCATATTTAATATGCTTACATGAATGATGATAAAGGACCCCAAGATTTTGAACATTGTTCCATAAATTCCACTGCTTCCTTAAAACGACAGTCATATTGGAAAACATGGCACAACTGCAAAAGGTGTGAGAATTGAGAACAAATAGGCAAAAAAGTTTCACCTCCATTAAAACTACTGTAGGAATTCCTCAACCTTTTTATTTTAATTTTATATATAATGAATTAATAAATAAGAGAACACTAGTAAAATCATGATCAATTTCAGCTGAAGCAAGGCATTTACGGTGTTGTAAGAGTTTTACTACACTTGTAAAAGTTTTACCCATGTAAAATCAAATAATGCTGGGTGAATATAGATCACGATTAAACATGTTAAATGAAACAGTTTTAGTACTAGGGGCGAAGATTAGCTCACGGCGTGTTGCGACCATGGATCTTCGTTGTTGATTTGAAAGCCCAATCTGGCAGCTTTCTCAGCGTCTTCCATTCGTCCAAGCTCTAACAGAGGAAAGGCAAGCATTCCATATACAAAGTGTTGGTGATTATTCATAGGAAGTACCTAAGAAGAGCATAAATAATGAGTGCCTAACAAGTAATTGTTGACTGAATAGAAATGAATATTGAGGGGGGGTGGCTTGTTGAAGCTTAAAGACCTGTTGAACGAGTTGCAAAGATAGATCTGGTCGACCCATGTAAAAGCATAGAACTTGAGCCCTCTTCAAAGATGCTAAATCCTTTGGGAAATCATTCAATAGCTACAGGAGAAGAGAAGGAAATTGAAGTGAAATGAGCATGAGATAAAAGGAGAAGAAATTGGAGTCAGACCTTGGAGTGCAAGTGGAGAGCAAGATCATCATCCCTATTTGGTGACATCAAACAATGGACGGAATGAAAAACTGCTTTTTCATAAGGAGTGGCGTTTCCCTGGAGCATAAATGAAAAGTTGAAGAGGCTTGTAAAGACCCAGACAGAGTAAAAAAAAAAACAAGGTTAGTTGGTACTAGATTGGCGTTGGCGGCATGAACAAGTGAATGAAGTCGACTAGGGTCGGAAGAAGAGCAAAATTGAGCGCCCAGAATGTTTGCCAGGACACAATCAGGATCCTCATCAACCGCTTCCATGATCACATCCCGTCTTCTTCCGTAGCTAAGCACCTGATTAACTGATTATAGATCAAATCCATACATACATACATAATACATAGATTATGATGGAAGGAATTAAAGTATTAAACCTGGTGATAATAGGAATTGATTGAAGAGATGCAAGAGGAGGAGGTGGTGTTGATCTCATAGCCCCATTTATCCTTCATCGTCGATAATCAATCTACTGCTCCGGATCGATCAAACATGTTTTAACATACATACCCCGGCCCCTCTTGTTACTTGTTACTATCTTTTATGACTTGCAAAGTTAAAAAGCCTAAATTATTATTTCTATCCTTAAACTTTTACTAATTTTAGCTACTTTAATCTTTTATCTTTTAAATTCATAACTGCATAAAAAGGATGTGATTACACGTGTCCATCCTTTGAGTGTCTAGTTTGCAAACTCCAAAACTTTGGTGACTAATATATGAAACGTAAAACCAAACTGTAGTTACCGACCTAATGTATTAATATATATTATAATTTCTCCTCTATTTGTCTTCATTTTACTTCAAAATTTAAAGCCAATAAAATTCTCTATTAAATTAAACATTTATTAAAACACTAAAATATCCTTAATAATTAAAAAATGAATAAAACTTGAGAGACCAACAAATCATCTTGTTCCTTTAACTAGATACTACTCATAAAACTATTTCTCTACTTTTTCTCTCTCTCTCTATACTCTCTCTCTATCTCTCTCTCCCCTTCTCTCTCTCTCTCTCTCTCACACACACACACATTTCTCCAACAACATCGTGCCCACCCATCACCACCAGAGAGAGAAAGAGTATAAAGAGAGTGTGTGTTATGTGCAACGATAGGTGTGGTGGTGTTGTGCGATGGTGGTGTTTTCATGGGTTAGTGTCGTGGCGGTAGATGTGTTAGCTATATTTTTAGGCCTCATTTATCATAGTTTTAAAGTATACTTTGGTACATATTGTGTATTTAGTGCACACATTTTTGTTTATTTTATACAATACTTGTTGGGATGGAATCTACTTTGATTTGTTGCGTTTAGTTTTGTAGGGTTAGTGCGATCGAGAAAGAAGACAAAGGCTTGTGGAGGACAATCATGAATTTAATAAATCAGAGTTTGATTTCACACGGTGTTTTGGAGTGTAGGAAAATTCCTTTGGTGATGCTTATCCTTATAATAAAAATAATTTCTTTAAAATAGAAGATTGAACCTAAATTCTTTAGATAGAATCTAAATTCCTAAAAGAAAGAATATAAAAAGAGTTCATCCTAAAATCTTAAGGGGATCTAGCCTTTTGCCATTGAAGTCCATGACATAAATTGGGGAAGCAAGTAATTGGAGTTTATATTAACTCTTTTTGAAGATAAGTATTGATTCGTAAGTTAGTTGTTTTTTATTTTGGTTTTAATTGATCTAGTCGTTATGTCTGGCTAAAACAGTCTTTTTTTCAACATTAGTATTATTTTCTTTGGTATGGTTTGACCTTATGTGAAACGTTTGAGATCTTATTATTTAAATGGTTTGTTTCTTTGTTTCTTAATTTTAAACCCAGATCTTCTTTGATATATATTAGATTGTTAATAAAATTGGTCACTTTATTAATTTTTCTAATAAAGTGTTTTAAGTTTTAAAACCCTAATTAAGTTTTGATTTTTAATACAAGGAACAATTAGCGATTTGAGTTTGTGTATGAATTCAATCTCATTATAAAATCATACAATCTAGTTAAACATATCAAATGACGTGTGTGTTTAGTTATAATTAATACTTCTATCATTTTAACTTGCACACTAAGATTCAAACCACGTGATCTTAGAGTATCGGGCTGACTCTAATGAACGAATGACAATTATTATGACATTAATTAAATAGGTTAATGCACCGTAATCATTAATAATCGTAAGCTAAATCAAATTAATTAATTACCTTAGTGTTGGAATTAGTTTTTCATATTTGAATTTACTTTGCAATTTAATTGGCGTTTTTTAGTAATCCCTTTCATAATTAGAAATAACATATACATACCAAAACTTTATTTTTTTGACAGAACCTCAACACGGTTGCGTAGAATTTTTTTGCAATTTTGAAACGGTCGTTTCAACTTTCTGGAAAAATGTTTACTTCTTACAATATGCTTCGACGTATAGATTTTAATTAAAGCCCCCCGTTTCCTCTCATCATAACCAACAAAGTAACTATGCTAAAATCATTTTTGTCAAAAAAAAATAGTTAATCTGTATCCCTGAGAACACGAATCCTATTTTAGCTCATACTATTCTTAATATGCGCAAAGTAGGTTCGTATTTTCATAATTTATTTGTTGGATTTTACACCCACGAAACCCTCATAAACTTATTTAATACAATATTTATTATATATTATTAATACATTATTTAATGATATTATTTAATTCACTATATTAAATATTATGTTATTTATGATACTTTAAAATGACATTTATATTTACTATTTATACTTTTATAACTAAATACTACTTAAAATAAGTATTATTTTATTTAAATACTTAAGTATATAACTCATATTTATAATAACTAATAATTATATTTTCTAAGGGTATTGTGGGTAGTCATTAATTTAGTATTTATGATTAAATTTATTAGTAAATGACATATTATTTAATATGTTTCAAAAAATAAATACGATTATAACAATTGTAATGATATCAATAGTAATATTAATACTAATAATTATTTTAATTATAAAGTTAACAACAACAACAACAATACTATGTTGTAATAGAATACTATGTTTTTGTCATGTTATTATATATGTAGCAATTTGTTAGTAGCGTATCATTAACCATAATATAATCTTCTAAATTTATAATATCTTTTACTCAACACTTTTAACGTATTCGTTTTAACTGGTATCCACGCTTATCAAATACCATATGTTTGGTGATAGTATTATGACGGTATAATAACGAATCGTTAAAGCATGTGTACATATCCACAAGAATCCGAGCTTATATATCGTTGACCTCACCAAAGTCATGATAATCCCAAAAGCTACCATTGCGAGGTTATCGTATACATTCAAAAATCAAACCGTAGCGAATAACGGTGTATCCGCTAGTGAAATTAAATGGACTGTTATTTGTCGTTCATTAATACGTCGACTATTTCCCAATACTAAAACTCATTTTGCGATAAATTTATATTGATTTGTTAAATAAAGGTAAACTAGTATTAAGCCCCTCGCGTTGCGGGGAGGTGTAAAGTCGTACCAAGTAACACCAACGTCATACCACCGCCAGCAACCAGCAACACGGGAAGAGCTCACATTAAAAAAAATAAAATCAAATGAAAAGTAGATGTAAAAACGTTGAACCACATTAGTATAATATATCGTTTAATTATTCAAAAGCAAAAGTCTGACCAATTCAGATAAGAGATTTTAACCATTTAGCATTAGATATCTTAATCATTCAGCATTAGTATAATACTTAACCATTCAAATGCAAATGTCTGAACTATTCAGATATTTGTTTACGAAACACACAGTCTGAATCATTAAATACTGAATCATTCAGACATCTAAACTATTTAAAAATTAATTGAGATTATTTCAAACATTCGCTGAGCTGTATGATGAAAGAGATTGGATTGGTAGTGGGGGTGAGGCCATCATACATCACTTAATTTACCAACTGTTACCCACTCGCCTCTATTGTCAATGGAGAGATAAAGACCTTTGTTTGAGAGTCTTCTTTCATCTAGAAACATTTACTACTCAATTATTATATATATAAATATCAAGTGACGTTATTAATTATTAAATATCTGCAGCTATTATATTTTGTCTGTGCTCATCCTCTTATGATTACCCAACCTCCTTCAGACGTTGAAAAATTGTGGATAAAGATAAACCCATAATTGTAATTGTAATTGTAATATATATATATATAGAGAGGGGTGGGGGAATAGATATGATAGATAGATTATCTGATAAAGATGGAAGCTTTTCTTGTTCTTTTGCTATGTCTTCTACTCGTGTATCCCTGTCCTTCATCCTCACTACCCATGTGCACCAGCCAAAGTGAGTACGTCTCTCTTTTTAATTATCTTTTAACAATAACAAACAAACATACATCTATATATGTATTGATATATGATAAATTGCACGCACACAAAAAGAAAAAAAGGAAAGACAGACAGACAGACAAATACTAGTTTAGTTTTTGTTTTTTGATACATGATATTTATGATGATGACTGATTAGATTAGATGTAAATGGGCGGATAATTAGGGGCACCTGTGATTGCAAAGGAAGGTCTGGCATTTTGTCCGTACAAAGGGAGTGTGTGCTGTGACTCAACTAAAGACTCACAAATGCAGATGCAGTATGAAGCTATGAACATCTCAGATCCTAACTGTGCTTCTGCTATCAAATCCATTCTTTGTGCGGTAATTTATATCCAAAATAAACATATATTTTCATAAAAACTAGTAAAAGCCAAACCAATTGATAATAATAATAATAATAATGAAAAATCTTGGTTTTTTTTCTTCATTAATTTGATAGTCGACTATTGTTTAATTTTCAGACATGTGATCCTTTCTCGGCCACCCTATTCAAAGTTGAATCACAGATTCGTTCAGTTCCACTTCTTTGTGATTCAGCTGCAACTAGTTTCTGTAGAAATGTATGGGACAAATGCCAAAATGTCTCCATGACAAACTCCCCATTCGCCCCTTCACTACAAGGTGCTGCAGCTGGATTGCCACAAAATACCACGTCTAAGCTGACGGACCTCTGGCAATCAAGAAGCGACTTCTGTAGTGCATTTGGTGGTACACGAGATGATGATGATGATGATGATGTGTGTTTCAATGGCACACCACTCCAACTTAACTCAACCCAAACCTCATCAGTCCCCCCAAAAGGCCTATGCCTCGAACGGCTTGGAGATAAAGGCTATATCAACATGGCTGCTCATCCAGATGGATCGGATCGTGCCTTCTTCTCAGACCTGCCTGGAAAAATATGGCTAGCAACCCTCCCTGCACACGGTTCCGGAGAACCACTGGGAATAGATGAATCCGCCCCTTTCGTAGATTTAACGGATCAAGTCAAATACGACACCGTGTTTGGGCTGATGGGGATGGCATTTCATCCAAACTTCACCCAAAATGGACGTTTCTTTGCCTCCTTCAACTGTGACAAAGAAACATCCTCCACGTGTTCAGGGAGGTGTGGTTGTAACTCAGATGTTGGTTGTGACCCTTCAAAAATAGGCACCTCCGGTGGACCAGATCACCCTTGCCAGTATCATAATGTTGTGGCGGAGTACACTGTTAATGGGTCAGACCCTGCAAAGGTACGTAGTTGCTAGCTACATACTCCTCTCTCTAATTAGTTATATATGTCATGCATGTAGAAGTAGAACATGAACTGACTTTTGTAATGCAATATGCATGTAGGCAACAAAAGGGAATCCGACAGAGGTGAGGAGGATATTAACGATAGGGCTTCCATTTAGAAACAATCATGGTGGTCAGATTCTCTTTGGGCCTGATGATGGCTATCTGTATATCATGTTGGGAGATGGTGGTGGTAGAAATGGTCCTTTCAGGTTAGCTCAAAATAACAAGTCTTTGCTTGGAAAGATCCTCAGGGTGGATGTCGATACCATACCTCCTAGTAAGTATACGATTTTACGTTGAAGCTTGGGCTAGATTTTCCTTTTCAATAATATTAATCATTCATACACTTTCCAGACGAAGCAGATGATATGAATCTGTGGGGAAATTATTCAGTCCCGCATGACAATCCTTACTCTGAAGATAAAGAATTGTTGCCTGAGATATGGGCACTAGGACTCAGAAATCCTTGGCGTTGTAGCTTTGATTCTCAAAGGCCTTCTTACTTCCTCTGTACAGATGTTGGTCAGGTAATTTTTTCTTAATTTTTTATTCTTCCAAATTAATTAACCTGATCAAGTCAATTTGATCGATCAGGATCGTTATGAAGAGATTGATGTTATTACCAAGGGCGGAAACTATGGCTGGAGTATATATGAAGGCCACCTTCCTGTTGACTCTTCCAAAATGAACATGTCTGATTCTACTGATCTTATCTTTCCAGCAATGGGATATAACCATTATGATGTAAACAAAAAAGAGGGCTCTGCAGCAATAACAGGCGGGAGTTTTTATCGTTCTAATACCGATCCGTGCATGTATGGCAGGTAAAAACATATCGGCATATATTTAAATTTGTCGATCGTTTATGTATACTTGATTGTAGAAACAAACTTTTGATTATGAAAAAGAAAACTAAAAAGCAGCTGGGGTGTTTGTTTAGTTACCTGTATGCAGATTTGTATGCCACTGCTTTGTGGGCAGCTGCTGAAACTCCAAGAAACAGTGGGAACTTTACCTCGACTTCAATCCCTTTCGGTTGTGCCCGTGATTCTCCATTAGAGTGCAATTCTGTACCAAACACAAACTTAGCTGCTTTAGGTTACATATACTCGTTTGGAGAAGATAACAAGAAGGATGTATATATTTTGGCAAGCACAGGTGTATACAGAGTAGTCCGACCAAGCCGTTGTAATTACAGTTGCCCAAAGGAAAATGCAACACGAGTGCAGACTCCACCTCCTCCTTCTTCTTCTTCTTCGATCAGTAATCAACTGGAGTTTATGCTCTATATCTCTTTGATGCTGCTCTTAGCAGGCTATATGTTGTAGGTAAAAATCCAAAGAGCATACTTTCATTCAGCTTGGATGTGAAAAAGAACCAGGTTACTATGTTTTCTGTGTTTTTTTGGTTTTTTTTCATTGCGACTTCTCTAAAATAATAAGCAGGCGTAATGATGATGTAGATTATAAATTAAGTGAAGAGGAGGTTTGTACGACAACAGTGAAGTGAAGTATGTTGTTCCAATCTTTGCTAATGTTAACTTCACATTGTTTTAGAACTGTAGTAGTTGACTTCGACGTGAATTGTAGGAAAATGCATGAAAGTGATGTTATTGGTTAGAATTTAGTGATTCGTCAAGTGTATTGTTTCATTTTTTGTATTTTTATCTTACGCTCATTAGCTTGCATCATTAACTTATGTCAAATGATTATCACATGAGTGTAAATATGTTAAAAAAATATTCATATGGCATAAACCAAGCATGAGTTGACTTATAAGAAATTTTGATTTGTAAAATGTTGAGATCAATAAGTAAAACCTTAAACAAACTATATATATTTTCATTATCACTTTTTTACAGCTACTTTTATAAAAAAAATTAGAGTAAATTTTACGGTTGGTCCCTATGATTTCATATAAATCTTGGATTTGGTCCCTAATCTTTAGTCCCGATCTTTATATTCTCTTTGGTTTTAGTCCAAGAACTTAACTTTTGTTAAATCCATAAGTTAACTCAAGGGTATTTTCGTCAACTTCAAAACATTACCTCCTGTCCCTCACAGACTAAAACCAAAACCAACCGTCCCCTACCCCTTTTTTGTGCATTTAATTATGCTCATCTTCTCCGGCGAGGTCGTATTCTCGTGTGACATTTCAAGCTTTCTTGCTCTTAAAGATTTCATAGTTTCGATTCAAATTAGTTTCATCAAAAAGATTTTCAAAAACGAACAAAGTTACATTTCTATGGCATGAAATCGTTATAATAATCAAGAATAGCTTGGTATGAATCATTTAGTCATCCATGAACCCGACAGATCAAGACAATTTCTCATATCCAAACACAAATTAAACACATAAACTTCAAAATTAACACTGAGGGAAAATAAATTGCAAATCAAAACTAAAACTAGAAGAAATTAATAACATATAATTATTTAAATATAGGATACCGATTTTCAATACCAAATTACTCAAATCCTCGTTGGGTTCTTGAAAATCAAATCCTGTTGGGTGAACCCAAAACCGTCCATCTTCATAATTCCTTGATGAACAAACAACCCTCATATGGTGAGGTTACGACAACAAGGAATGTGAGCCCCGGCGTTGGTTAACTTGAATCATTAAATGCTGACGATTCGTAGGTCGTCGGGAAAGTAGACGGAGGTGGGAAGAGGGGAGTGTTGTTGGTTTAGATACTGCAAGTAGTTGTATGTTTTTTATTAGTTTTTATTTTGTGATTTCATTATATTTTAGAGGACTTGTACGTATTGCACTAGTATCTTGTACTTAATGTAAAAAGACAAAAATAACCCTTAGTTAGCATATGCATTTAACAAAGTTAGTGTATTGGATTAAAAAAAGAAAAAGAAGTTAAAGATTAGGGACTATTTCTACAAGTTTTAAAGATTATGGACTAAATCCAAAATTTAGTTAAAACCACATGGACCAAAACTAAAGTTTGTGAGTTATATCTTGTACATACATGAGTTATCTATGTGACTCTTTATTCACAACTAGTTAGTTTAGGTGTTGAAGCCGACGAATAGGTATTTATAGTACTATTGGGTTGACACCCCCACCCTTGCTTGTTAGTATACTGGTTGGGACTGAAAGTGATCACGAACAAACCCTAGGGGGAATATGTTCTAACAAGATCTGTGTGTACGTTGTAGGCTTAGTTGTGAGGTTCATGATTATATGTGATATTGCTTGCTTATAACTCTAAACACGTATGTCCTACAAATTTCTACACAACATCAACTTTTATGCATTATCTAAACCTGCGAACTCACCAACCATGTGTTGACTGTTTGAACATATTTTTTAGGTAACAATATTCATTGAGGATAACTAGAGTTGATGTATTATAGATGACATTAAAGATATCACGATAGAGTTGCTCTAGTGTTTCAAACAACTTTGTTTCATTTTATGTTATGTGTTTTGCTTTTACTTGTTCTCAGGTTATGGGATTCAATTTGGTTATTCTTGTGCGGCTATGTTATCGTGGAATTGACTAATCACGGCACAATATTCATTTATGTTGGTTGACGTCATGACACATCGGTTTTCATTATTTAATGCATCTATATTAACTATCAATGTGTTATGACACACGTTGCTTTTCATCAGATAATGCATCTCTATTAACTATCAATGTTTTATAACGATCTCGTCTGTTACATCCTCGTGTTACCGCTATAAGCGAGGGTGTGACATGGTGTATGGTAAATTGAGTTCACATGAGTATGATGTGTTCATGAGAATTGTTTTGATGATGATGAATTTGAGAATTACGATGATGATCAATTAACTAAAATGGATTTGTGGTAGTAAGAGAAAAACTGAAGATCAAATATATATATATATATATATATATATATATATATATATAGATATAGAGATATATATATATATATATATATATGTATATATATATATGTATATATATGTGTATGTGTATATATATATATCTATATCTATATATATATATATCTATCTCTATATATATGTATATATATGTATATATATATATATATATATGTATATATATGTCTATATATATATATGTATATCTCTATATCTATGTATGTCTATATCTGTCTCTATCTGTCTCTATATATATATGTATGTATCTATCTATGTATATGTATATATGTCTATGTCTCTATATATATATATCTGTATATATATATATATATGTATATGTATATGTATATATCTATATATGTATATCTATATATATATGTATATATATGTATATCTATATATATATGTATATATATGTATATATCTATGTATATATGTATATATCTGTATATATATATATGTATATATATATATATATATATGTATATATATATATATATATGTATATATATGTATATATATATATATATATATATATATATATATATATCACACACTAATATGGAACAGGGTTGTGCAATTCGCCGCTCGCTCGAAAAATACTTGGAAATGCTCCTTTGATTTAGCGCTTGATTGTACATGAGCCGATCGAGTCGGTTACGTTTGTAAACAAGCCAAGCACGAGCAAAGATCCGCGCGGTTCGGTTCGGGCCGAATTATTTTTTAATTCAATTTATACATAACTATATATACACACAAATATACAATTGTATTTATAGTTTTCTATATAGCACATTATTGAATTTGGTCCACTATAAAAAAATATACGATTCATATTTATACATACAACACAATCAACACAATAAAAAAATTTAACATTAAATTGGTTATATTTTATATTATATGCATAAAAATAAAAGCCATAAAAGAACAGTAAAATATATAATAGAAAGATGAGTTTAAAGTGTGTAAAACAAAGTTTTAAGAAAATAAAGGGTAAATTGGTTATATTTTATATCATATGCATAAGATATGTTAATATAAATATATAATATTTTAATTATTTTATCTATGATATTTAGAATTTGCTTTGAATATATGTGACATTTAAAAGGTTTTGAAGTATATATGATATTTGTTATGTTTTGTAGGGATATAAATTATATTAAAATTTTAGTTTGGATATATTTGATATTTTGTAAGTTTGTATGGATATATTTGAAATTAACCCTTAAATTTAAAAAGAAAAACCCTAAATTGTTAAGCTATAGTCTTTGACTAGGTTTGACATTCATAAACATAATCATATTATGAAATATGACTGTTTTTTGAAACATAAAAACTTAGAACCTAATATATTCATTGTCTATCTTTGAAAATTTAAAATTGTGTGGCACACTAGACCATATGACAACCAATATCGTGTGCTATCAAGATTGTTCGCCGCTTGCTTGAAGTTCTTTCGGGAAATTAATGCTCGAAAAATGCTCACTCGATTTTTTGGCTTGCTTGAAGCTCTTTCGGAAAACCAATATCGTTGGCTATCAAATTGGTTCAGTTTGTATATGAGCCAAGCACGAGTAAAGGTCTGTTCGATTGAGCTCAGCTCAGCTCGTGAACAGCGCTAATATGGAAAATGAAAGTTGGCTTATTGCTTGTGCAACACCCTTAATAACATGTACATTATAAAGTAGCACAAGAAACTTTATTATGTTAAAAAAACCTTCATGGTCGAAATAAAAAGCCCTTAAAGATTATTATAGCTAGGGGTCTTTTATTATATAGATAGAATAGATAATATTATTCCTTTTTAAATAAAGTCTTTAGCTATCCCTTTTTAAAACCGTTTATAAATATCTACTTTCCGTTCATATTTAAATGATTTTAAAATCGTTTGCGTATTTTAAAACATCTTTTCTAAGCTGTCTTTTTCAAGATCTGTAATAAAAGAGAAATATAATGTTATGAATTAATTTATAATTTTAAGCTTTATTTACAATTTTAACCAAAACAGATGTACCACTTGATGATTCTAAATTAAAAATAACATGGATCGGTAGGGATGGGAAGGGAAATGTGATAATAAAAGGTGTTTGGTGAGATTAGAATGAACGTGTTATAGGTACACACAACCAGATAAATGGGCGTTCAGAATACAACCCGTAAGGATATTTACGTACCGTGTTCCAAGACAAATTCAGCAAGAAATCCAATCAGTCATTCCAAGCTTTAACGGGCCGTGAAGTGATTTACGATTAATAATTTTAAGGCTCGTGAAAAGGGAAACAGGCTGTAAAAATATGTCACGACCGTGAAGCTTTTAGAAATAAAAAATTAAGCTTGTAAACGCTTAACGTTTAGGCAGCCAATATGACCGTTAGGCAACGACACATTTTCACAGATACTACCAACTCATCAGTTTTTCTTGCCTAGAGTGACGTCAATAACGTATACGTTCAACAAATCTAAGAAATATGTTTCATACTGCACAACAATTTGCCGAACGTAATGATGATTGCACCATGAATCGACACAAGTATTTGAACGGCGTTCATATGAAACGAATATATAAAGTTGTAATGACTCCATGTAAATCTGAAAAAAGATACCAATTTTCACCATCATCACTAATCGATATGTAAACCTGCAAAAAAAATTAAATCACAATTATATATCTTTTTTATTTACATATATAACACATAAACAACTATATCATCTCAACCTCCAATAACGGGGGGTATAGTTTGGTCCTTCCATCTACATATTCGTCCTCATCAGCGAATCCCGTGAATATTAAGTTAAATCACTTAAATGAGAGCAACGCCCAACGAACATGACATGGCAACTCGTCTGTTCTAAAACCACGTTCCCTAGTAGGGTACCTTAAAAAAACTAAGTTAAGATTCACAACGCCTATGTAATACCTCATACAAGACTCGACCATCTCTGTTGCGTAAAAACTACACACTATATCAAGACCAGCTTCCACTATTCTGCCAATGATGCATATCTATTAGGGGCCGGAATTCTCTTACTAACAACATGTGTGTTAAATGATGACCCATTCTAACGCCCTATATTGTTTTCGCGAGAAGACATTTTAATTATCTCGTTTCAAACTAATCAGATAAAACGAAATAACATATGTTCATTTATATAGTACGTTTATATAAAACTTTACATCACGTCCAATAATTGATACATGTTTTTCTAGGAATAAAACGTCATGTCAAATAGTTATTTAAAAAACACAAATACCGAAGAATAATAAGTCACATCAATAATTTCACCCGTAAGACACTTCCCGAACCATTAATTAAGAAGGTTTGGCTCGTGAAGTACTTAACGAGCTGAAGTTAATAAAGAATATTGTGTCAAATTAATGATTTCACAAAATTATTAACGCCCATAAGGCATTTAACATGGCGTTAGTTAGAAAGTTCACGACACGTGAGATATTCAACGAACCAAAGTGAACGGCCCGTTAACTACCTAACAAGTTCTGGGGAACAAAATCTGACTGAATTACTTTTTACAAGGTCTTACGGACGTGAAATTAGAAGTTGTATGTCTATATAGAGAAAAAGACGAGGGTTACAACGGTGGAACTATGGTATAGGGTACGAGATCAAGCAATCTCATTGATTTTTGAAACCCTAGTGTAACGTATAATACTGAATAGACTTAATTACATGGGTGGTTCCTGTGGTTAGGCCTGATTTCACTTTTGGTCCCTAACTCTCTGAAATTACAAGGTTGGTCCAAAACTTTACACAAACGTAACAACGATAGTCCTTGACACTTATGGACGTTAGTTATTCAAGTTAAGTGGGTATGAAATGACAAAAATACCCCTTTCACTTTTCTTCTTCTCCATCTACACTACTTATCCTACCACCATTGAAGTCTCTACCTTCAACCACCACCCCCACCACCTTCAACCACTGTCACCACCACCTTCAACCACCACCCACCACCACCACCTGCAACCTTCAACCACCAACACCACCTTCAACTACCATCACCGGCACCACCTTCACCATCGTCACCACCAGCACCATACCACCCACGTAACACCAAGAGTAGGGTTTCACTCATCTTGATTTGGGGGTTTTCGTTTTTAGGGTTTCTAAGTTTTCATTCGATTCAAACAATGGAGGTCCCAACGAAGGCCCTGCGCAGGGAAGCACCCGTGGTGGTGGAGGCGGCGGTGATGGTGGTGGATGAAGGTGATGGCGGGTGGGCTAGGAAGATGATGATACAGGAGGGGAAGGGTATTTTAGTCATTTAAAAAAAATTTAGCAGTCAAAGTTAACATCCATACGTTTCAGGGACCATCGTTGTTACGTTTGTGCAAAGTTTTGGACCAAACTTGTAATTTCAAAGAGTTAGGAACCAGAAGTGAAATCATGCCTAACTACAGAGACCATCCGTGTAATTAAGTCTACCAAATATTTTAGTGAATGCATAGTTTTTTCAGTAGGTATACCCGTTAGTATTTAGTTTCTAAAATTACTAAATTAGGCTTAGGGGCTGTTTGGCAACTTCTGAATGATTAAGTGCTGAACCAATAAGAGGTCTGAATCATTAAGTGCTGAATCATTAAGAGGTCTGAACCATTAAGAGCTAGTATATAATTTAACTATTCAAAGACAAATGTCTGACCAATTCAGATAATATATCTTAACCATTCAGCATTAGACCTCTTAACCATTCAACATCAATATAATGCTTAACCATTCAGAGGTAAATCTCTTAACCATTCAGACATGTGTTCGCGAAACAAACAGTCTGAACCATTAAGTGCTGAACCATTCAGACATCTGAACCATTAAGAGGCTGCCAAACAGCCCCTTAGTGTTGTAACACAAAATAAAACCCATCCACATCTCCCCACCGACATTGGACGAAGCCCCTTGCTCCTTGGCCCATCACCGGAGAGTGGAGAATCGCTGCTCACCCGTCGTCGCCTGCTCGGTTGCTCCGGCCACCTGCTGTCACCTCCCCCTGCGGCCCTGCCCTGCCCTGCCCCGCCCCATCGGTTTTGGTGTTTTCTAAGAATCTACATTGAATCTTCAAAGGTTAATTTTCTAACTTGTTTGTTCAAAGTTCAAACCCTATGATTATGTTTTCATTGTTACACTTGACTTATTTCACTTAGTTAATTTGTTTGTTGATTTTAGTGTGTAGAGATCTAGAATATATAGTTCATTTGTGTAGCTAGCTCTTAAAGATCCCCAAATCAAAACATCCGCTGATCTCTCTTCCAAACAACCACTTCTTCCCTCATATTGATTTGGATTTCCGCTGCTACTAATTTACTCAGGCTGTTGACAGAAACAATGGAGTTTAATCAGCAGCCATCATGTTTGTCTAAAAAAACATCTTCTTTTTCCGGGGAAAGTAAACCCTATTAAGAGACTGCATATACTTTAAGAGCCCTGCTTGTTTTTGTTGAACTGGTGCTTGTTGATTTCAATCTATAAAACTAATGACTTGTTCTACAGCAAGATGCAAACCTTTGATTCTCTATAGGAATCCTTTATTTTCTATTTACTAGTGCTCATGTTTTAGTAACTTATATGAATTGGTTTGAGAATTTTGTTGAATATGAATTTTGTATATAATGTTAATACCAACCAACCCTAGATAATAACATAATAAAACATCATATGATGATGTTAGATTTCTCCTATTTGTTTGTCTGATGTTCCTTTACTTACAACCTGATTTTAACTTGTTTCTTTAATTTCCTTAGGAAACAGTGACACTAACTTCATTTTTTATTCTTATTAGAGACATTGCAACTCTCCAGGAATTTTTTTATCGTTGCTAACACCTATAGATTTTTTCAAGTGTATATGAAAATTTGTGTGATTAGTTTTTAATTTTGATGTTACACTAGTTTATTACATAAATTATCAAATATGTATTTTCTAGGAATTACTTAGGTGTTTCTCAGTATAAACTTCTTCGCTTAACGTTTACTTTAGGGATTTTACAGTTTACACGCATATTGAAATTCCTTATTATGCTTGCTGCTTTTACCACCCTTGATCTTTTGGAAGTAGAACCACGCACAAAGCTAGCTTACCACTTTCTGAATCAACAAACTAATGTGACAAATTATTATTGGTATTGCACCCACCACGCTACATGTTTTCTATTTGTTAAGACATGCTCAGCTATTAGAGATTGAGCAATATATTTCGTGTATCTGGTACATATGGGTACTTTGAAAATGTAAGATGAAGATCTTTTATGATGATAAAACTAGATTTCCAAAAATTTTATTATAGATACGATATTAACAAACCTACTTATCTCTTTACAGAATCAGATGTCCAGTGACATAGAAAAAAACTCATTTCCTCCTACCGCTGTTAATGAACCCGAATCGAAATGGTACAGTGGTTTCGTCCAGCAAGTTTCTGTTTATGGTATAGCTGCTGGATACTGCTTATCAGCATCACTACTCTCCATCATCAACAAATGGGCTGTTATGAAATTCCCTTATCCTGGGGCCTTGACTGCTTTGCAATATTTCACCAGTGCAGCAGGAGTCCTCTTATTTGGCTACTTTGATCTTCTAGAACACGACCGTTTAGATCTGCTGACAATGTGGCGCTTCCTTCCAGCAGCTATTATATTCTACCTGTCCCTCTTCACAAACAGCGAGCTCCTTCTCCATGCAAATGTCGACACCTTTATTGTGTTCCGATCAGCAGTCCCAATTTTTGTGGCCATTGGAGAGACCCTTTACCTGCAGCAACCGTGGCCTTCACTAAAGACATGGCTTTCACTTGGTACTATATTCGGTGGTAGTGTGCTCTATGTCATTACTGATTACCAGTTCACATTCATGGCCTATAGTTGGGCTTTGGCCTACTTAATAAGCATGTCTATTGATTTTGTTTACATAAAGCATGTGGTGATGACGATTGGGCTCAACACATGGGGTCTGGTGTTGTACAATAATCTTGAAGCCTTACTACTTTTTCCATTAGAGCTGTTAATAATGGGAGAGCTGAAGAAGATTGAACACGAAATCAGAGATGAGTCCGATTGGTATTCTTTTGAGGTGATTTTGCCTGTGGGGCTGTCGTGCTTGTTTGGTCTGGCGATTTCTTTCTTTGGATTCTCTTGTCGTAGGGCTATATCTGCTACTGGTTTCACTGTGCTTGGCATTGTGAACAAGCTGTTAACGGTGGTAATCAATTTGATGGTTTGGGATAGACACTCAACATTTATCGGAACAATTGGTCTTTTGATTTGTATGTTTGGTGGGGTCATGTACCAGCAGTCCACTAGCAACATGTCCAAGCCCAAGGCTGCCGATGTCAAACAAGTAGAGCCACAAGAGGTAACAGAAGAGGAGGAGCAACAAAAACTGCTTGAAATGCAAAATGTCACGGAGACTGGTTCAGTGGAAGCATCAAAATAAGGGTATGTTGTAACTTTTGCAAGTGTTTATTATTTTTTAATTGCAGTATTTGTACACAGATGATCAATTTTATAGAAGGCATTAATATGACACGTTTTTTTTATTTAATAAATAAAAAGAATCTATCAGATATTGCTTAAGGTGACAATGCTGCGTTCTTGTATGATTTGAGTAGGATTTGAATAGTTATAGCATTTGTGCCAAATGCAAACAACCTTGGCCTCTAGGCAGGAGGAGGTTCATTGTTTAATCCAGATCAATGTGTGGAAAAACGGATTAGCTATCGTAGAATAGAGCAACTCCAACTCCATATTATTATTATGATTATGACATGCTTGTGCTAGGATGGTTTAACATCTGTAACCTAACCTCCAACTCCATACAGATTATGCATCCCTAGTCTTCTTTTGAGTCCTAGAACGGGAACACATGAAATATCATGTTGTGAGCACCAATGTTATTAGAAACCGGAGCGGATAGTGAACCATACGCCTTACTAGTCTGCTGGTTGGACCGGTTAAAATTTTACTTATTTTAATAAATATACATTAAAAATACTAAAAACTTTTAAAATACATATACAAAACCAGTTCAACCGGTCTGATCCCTGGTTCAACCGGTCCAGGTGAAACAGGATTTGGTACTTGCAGATAAAAAGAAACAAACCGGTTCAACCGGTCCAATCCCTGGTTTAAAAAGGTTTTGAAAAGATCGTTGGATTGAAAATAGTACGTTAGCACATCTTGCTCTAAGATGTTTTATGCTTAAAATAAACAAAAAACGTTACATCATAGACAGATAAGAAGATAGTGTATGGAAATAGGAATCGAGGCAGTGATAGAAATGACGCAATTTGATTTTCTTACTAGCGTACTGCAAGGCTATCATCGGATTGATGGTATTGATAAATGGAAATGAGACAAAAAAAGAGGTTTGATAGAATATCAAATGCTTTTGGAGGTATCTTGGCATACAAAGTGAAATGATAGCCTACCGATTAACATTTTTGTGACAAGGCACATTTATCTTAGATCGAGTGGTTTAAAAATCTACTTTTCATATGTAGATTTTTGTGACAAGGCATAATTTCATATTAGTGTAATGTGATGGTTTACCATAAAACAACACAAAACACGTTATGAGTTGTCTTACCTTAAAACAGCACGAAACATGATGATTAAGTATAAAACAAAACTATACTCACTAGGGATTAGCTCGGTACCCGTAACGTACCGAACAAAAGCACCGATCTCGAATATTACCAAAATTGGGTACTGGTACAGATACAAAAAATGCTCGGTACGGTACGATATGATACAAACCTGTACGGTATTTGAAGGGAAGAATCGGTAAAATATCGGTACTATACCGAACCGGTACCAAACCGAAAGTACAAATCCCGAAAACACCAAAAAGGGGGGGGGGGGTTATCGAATTGATACCAAAAATAATTCGGTACTGGTACAATACTGGTTCAGTTTCAGTATTTTGTACCATTTGTACATTAAAAAAAGAAAAAAAAAGATTGATTTAATGATAAATTTTATTTTAAAAAATAATATCATATGCAAAAGGTACGAACATTTCAAGAAACCGAAGAAAACTTACAAAAATCAACAAAAGTGATCTTCCTATGGTATCACAACCACTTATTTTCACACGTCGATTTCAACCAATGACTCAAGAACTAAGGGAGTGTTTGGTTGGAAGAATGGAATGGAATGGAATGAAATTGAGAAACTAGTATAACTTTTAAGTAAAATTATGTTTGAGTGGGTAATAAAATGTAAACCCAAGGGAATGTTTCACCTCAAATTCCCTTGGTTGTGGGATTTCAAATTCCCTCTCTAGGTGGAAGGATTTTGAAATCTCACAACCAAGGGAATTTGAGGTGAAACATTCCCTTGAATTTACATTTCATTACCCATTCAAACATAATTTTACTTAAAAATTATATTAGTTTCTCAATTACATTCCATTCAATTCCATTCTTCCAACCAAACGCTCCCTAAGGGTTATGATTACTAATTGGAATATTTAGGGAGCAAACTTTTTATGAAAACCACCCTTTTGTTATAATATCACAATAATTAACACAAGATTAGTGTTATAACCTTAAGAACTTTAAAGAGAATTGCAAGAGCAAGAAGAAGAGAAATGTATAACTTATGAAAGTGTATACAAGAGGTGCATTTTCTTCTCTACATTGAGGTGGTATTTATACTACAAAGATCAATCAACTTGGTAGACAAGGTAAACTATTTTGGTAGATAAGTAGCATAGTAAACTTATCTACAAGTTTGACAAAGAGTTCATCCACTTGCCATGGTAATAATTCATAATACTCCCCCTTGGATGACACTTTTCAAACTTCAAGAGTTTAAGTACTGCCTCGTTAAAAACCTTGCTAAAGAAAAACCCAGTGGGAAAAAACCTTAGCTAAGGAAAAAAGAGTGCAGCTTATAACTCCCCCTCAAATTGTCTTTTGTAGATCATTACATTGCGTGTACGTGCCGCATGCCAATATCATAAACATGTTTTCTGAAAGTTGTTTTAGGAAGTGCCTTTGTGAAAAGATCAGCTGAATTGTTGCTTGATTGAACGTATCTCATTTCAACCTTTTTATCTTTAATAAGATCTTGAGTGTATGAAAAGAATCTTGGTGGTATATGTTTTGTTCTGTCACTTTTGATATACCCTTCTTTCATTTGTGAGACACAAGCTGCATTATCTTCATAGATTGGTGTTGCGTTTTCATCTTTCTCCAATCCACAAGAAGTAGATATAAGTTGTGTCATAGATCTTAACCATACACATTCTCTTGAAGCTTCATGTAGTGCAATGACTTCAGCATAATTTGAGGATGTCGCAACGAGTGTTTGTTTCTGAGAACGCCATGAAATCGCAGTTCCTCCATTCTTAAATACGTATCCAGTTTGAGATTTTGCTTTATGGGGATCAGATAAATAACCTGCATCTGCATAACCAACCAACCCTTCTTTTGAATTATTAGGATAAAACAAGCCTAAATCAATAGTACCTCGAAGATATCGAAAAACATGTTTAATCCCGTTCCAGTGCCGTTTAGTAGGAGCTGAACTAAATCTTGCTAACAAATTAACTGCAAAAGAAATGTCAGGTCTCGTACAGTTAGTAAGATACATAAGAGCTCCAATTGCACTGAGATATGGTATCTCTGGACCAAGGACCTCTTCATTATCTTCACAAGGACGGAATGGATCGTTATCAACATTGAGTGATCTAACAACCATCGGTGTGCTTAAAGGATTTGCTTTGTCCATATTGAAACGCTTTAAGAGTTTCTCAGTATAAGTTGACTGATGTACAAGTATTCCATTATGCATATGCTCAATCTGCAAACCAAGACAATATTTGGTTTTTCCAAGGTCTTTCATTTCAAATTCTTTCTTTAAAAGAGCAATTGCTTCATTTATTTCCTTTTGCGTCCCAATTATATTTAGATCATCAACATACACAGCTATGATCACATATCCTGATGTTGTTTTCTTAATGAAGACGCATGGACAAATAAGATTACTTGTGTATCCTTTACTTGTCAAATAATCACTCAAACGATTATACCACATCCTTCCAGATTGTTTAAGTCCATACAAGGATCTTTGTAATTTGATAGAATACATTTCCTTAGGCTTTGAGCTTAATGCTTCGGGGAATTTAAAACCTTCAGGAATTTTCATATAAATGTCACTATCTAGTGATCCATACAAGTAAGCTGTGACAACATCCATAAGACGCATCTCTAAATTTTTAGAGACTGCTAAACTGATTAAGTATCTAAAGGTTATTGCATCCATAACAGGGGAGTATGTTTCCTCATAATCAATCCCTGGCCTTTGTGAAAAACCCTGAGCTACAAGTCTAGCTTTATACCTTGTAACTTCATTTTTCTCATTTCGTTTTCGTACAAAAACCCATTTATACCCTACAGGCTTTACGGCCATCGGTGTAATAACAATAGGCCCAAAGACCTTTCGTTTGTTAAGTGAATCTAATTCAGCTTGCATAGCTCCTTTCCATTTATCCCAATCATGTCTATTTTTACAGTCACTAACTGACTGTGGTTCAGGATCATCATCTCCACTCATGATGTCACTTGCTACAGAATAAGAAAATATTTCATCAGTACTTTCCATTTCATCTTGATTCCGTAAGATATCTGTGTGACCATAGTTAATTGACATTTCTTTGTTATTTTCATCCAAATCCTCCCCATGAGAGGTTTTGGTATGTAGCGTTTCATCAAGATCATTCACTTTATTGTCAACTTCCTTTTCATGAGTTTTTCTTTTTCGAGGATTTTTATCCTTGGAACCGATTGGTCTTCCTCGTTTCAAACGTTTTTGAGATTCATGAGCCATTGTGTTATCTATTTGCTCATTTGGAATCTCAACTCGAGCTGGAGCATTAGCAGCTGGTATATGAGATTTAGTAACTCTGTTTGTATCAGTAAATGAATCAGGTAATTGATTTGCAATTTCTTGCAGGTGTATTATCTTTTGAACTTCTGTCTCACGTTGTTTAGTTACTGGATCAAGATGCAATAAGGAAGGAACATACCATGAGACATCATTTTCTTGTTTTTTCTTTTCTCCCCCTAATGCCGGGAAAACTGACTCGTTAAAGTGACAATCAGCAAAACGTGCTGTAAATACATCTCCAGTTAAAGGTTCAAGATATCTTATGATGGAAGCTGATTCATATCCAACATATACTCCCAACCTTCTTTGAGGACCCATTTTTGTGCGTTGTGGTGGTGCAATAGGGACATACACAGCACACCCAAAAATTCTAAGGTGGGAAATGTTTGGCTCATTACCAGTAACAAGTTGTAACGGAGAGTATTTAAGATTTGCACTTGGTCTCATACGAATTAGTGATCCAGCATGAAGAATTGCATGACCCCAAATAGACACAGGGAGTTTTGTCCTCATTATTAATGGTCTAGCTATTAGTTGTAGACGTTTGATTAATGACTCAGCTAAGCCATTTTGTGTGTGTACATGAGCAACAGGGTGTTCAACAATAATTCCCACAGACATGCAATAATCATTAAAAGCATGTGATGTGAATTCACCAGCATTATCAAGTCTCACCCTTTTAATAGTATAATCAGGGAAATGTGCTCGTAATTTGATAATTTGTGCAAGAAATTTTGCAAATGCTACATTACGAGTTGATAACAAAGAGACATGTGACCATCTACTTGATGCGTCTATCAAAACCATAAAGTATCTAAATGGTCCACATGGTGGGTGAATTGGCCCACATATATCTCCTTGAATTCTTTCAAGAAACAAAGGTGATTCCTTTTCAATTTTCACAGGCGAAGGCCTTGTGATTAATTTCCCAAGAGAACAAGATGTACACAAAGGAATTTTATTCGATTGTGGGATCTTTTGATATTTCAATGGATGCCCATGAGTATTTTCAATAATTCTTTTCATCATTGTAGATCCTGGATGACCTAATCTGTCATGCCATAAGTTAAGTGTTTCAGGATCACAAAATTTTTCTTTAACTGCCATATATGCCTGAGGCATACTAATATGTGTATAATGTAAACCAGACTGAAGCATTGGCAGTTTTTCTAATACCTGATCTTTGCTTATGATATACAAATATTTTTCATTATCAACAGTCCTTGACTGAGTATCATATCCGTTATGATATATGTTTTTGAAACTCAACAGATTTCTTGTTGATTTTGGGGAAAATAAAGCATTTTCTATTATCAGCTTTGTACCACTTGGTAATGCTAAATTAGCTTTTCCCACTCCTTCTATCAGGTCTGTAGGGCCTGATATTGTATTAACGATTCCTTTTGTTGGTTTAAGCTCATAAAAATATTTTTTAGATCTAAGTATAGTGTGTGTGGCTCCACTATCCGCTATACATATATCTGCTTCATTTGTTTGATCTTGTGCTCCAATGATGTTCATTTTAATCTTGAAAGTATAAAGAAAAATAATAAGTGAATAACAACGAAATTGTTATATTTTAACAAAACTTTATTTAATCGAAAAGAAAACATTACATGAAGAAAAATTCATGATTAAAGATAGAAAACACTAAATTGTTGCATATGACTATTGTGGTAAAGCAACATGTGTTTCAAAGGTCTATGTCAAAGTCTGCAGTGTTCAACTCAACATTGAGATCATTAAAATTATCAATATGGTTCACTTCCTTCTCTTTTCTTTTAAGAGAGGCTTGGTATAGTTCACACAAATGTGGAGCTGTGCGACAAGCCTTCGACCAGTGGTTTGTGCTACCACATCTAAAACAGGAAGTGCCATTGTTTTCGGACCTACCAGCTTCATTCCCCTTGTACTGGTTGGAATTGTTTTGTGGCGCGTGGTAATTAACTGTTCTTTGATTTCTACCACGGCCATATCCACGGCCACGACCACGTCCACGGTTATAAAAGTTACCTCGGTAATTATTATTACCTTTAAAAGAATGGTTTCGGTTATTAAGGTAACTTTTATCAAGGGAACCTCGGCCACGACCTCGTCCCCACTTTCTTCCAGAGTTTTTAGTAGCAACATTTATCTCTGGAATTGCTAATGATCCTGTGGGGCGAGCTTGATGATTTTTCATCAAGAGCTCATTGTTTTTTTCTGCTACGAGGAGAAATGAATTCAAATCAGAATATCTTTTAAATTTTTGCAACCTATATTGTTGTTGCAAGTTTATGTTTGATGCATGAAATGTGGAGAAAGTTTTCTCCAACATATCTTCCTCGGTTACAGTTTGCCCACAAAATCTGAGGGTCGAGCATATTCTAAACAAAGCAGATGTGTACTCGTTTACTTTTTTAAAATCTTGGAACCTGAGATTGTTCCATTCATCTCTAGCAGTAGGAAGTAAAACTTCCCTTTGATGATCAAATCTGCTTTGTAAGTCTTTCCATAAAACATACGGATCCTCACAATTTGAATATTCAAATTGTAACATTTCATCGATATGTTTATGTAAAAAGACATCGGCTTTCGCCTTGTCTTGCTCCGAACAAAAATTCCCCTCTTGTATTGTTTCTAAGACACCCATTGATTTAAGATGTCTTCTCACATGGGCCGTCCAAGGCATATAGTTTTCTCCATTAATACTAAGAGCCGGGAATTCAATTTTTGCAATATTCGACATTCTGATTTCTAAACAAGAATTAAGCAAATAGTAAGATGATTATTAGAATCCATATATATCAATAAACATTGCGATACAATAAAGCGGTAGAGCTATGAACAAATACAGAAATAAGAAAAGTTTAAATTCTTCGGGTGGTAGTTCAGCAATGGGGATAAGAATTAAAATAAGCATTATGGTTGCCAGTATTAAAACCGGATGTATCATCTTTGAAAGATTTTCTTGGATAAACTTGAGAGATGATCTGTTTATTGTAAACGAAAATAAATTGATAGTGGTCAATTTATAGTTTAAAATTATAACCGTTTGTAACGGTTATGTGATTGTTTACAACGGCTATATAACCGTTCATAACGGCTATATAATCGTCGTCTATGTATATATCAACAATAATTTTTAAATAAGTATAAGATTATGTTATAAAAATATGAATTTAGTTTATAAAAACAAAATAGAGTAAGAACGACAAATTAGGATAAGAATAAGACGTTAGTACGAATAAATGTTAGCAATATAATCAAAATGTTAGTTGACATAAAAGGAAATGTTAGTTGTATAAATAAAGATTAAGTAAAGGTTAGATGCATAAGTAAATGTTAGTTGACATAATATAAAATGTTAGTTGCATAATCAAAAAGTTAGATGCATAAATAAAAGTTAGTTTGTTAGTAGTCCCATGGTTATCAAAATGTCCATAATAAGATCTCCTTTATGCTTATTTTATTTATATTAGTTATCTTCTCAATATAAGATATTATATATTATTACTTAATGAAGGTCTTACCTTGATTAGTAGATGACTTTGTGATCAATTAGTCTTCTTGATTAGAGTTAAGAGCTCTCGTGCTGATAACGTGTTATAATATCACAATAATTAACACAAGATTAGTGTTATAACCTTAAGAACTTTAAAGAGAATTGCAAGAGCAAGAAGAAGAGAAATGTATAACTTATGAAAGTGTATACAAGAGGTGCATTTTCTTCTCTACATTGAGGTGGTATTTATACTACAAAGATCAATCAACTTGGTAGACAAGGTAAACTATTTTGGTAGATAAGTAGCATAGTAAACTTATCTACAAGTTTGACAAAGAGTTCATCCACTTGCCATGGTAATAATTCATAATACCTTTAAAATTGTATATGGTTTACCATCTAAATAACCTATATATACAATTTAAAGAAGTTACATATACAACAAATAAAACATATATGTATATAATTAATAGAAATTCTACATAATTTTAAAATATCATAATATAAAATAGGCAAATAAGCCGTCACCTCAATTAATACTCTTACTCTTTCCCGATAAATAAAAATACAAACATTAACTAGTAATCTAACCACTCCCACTTTTATAGAAAATAAATATTTTAGCCTAAAAAAGAAAACATCTAACTCTTCCATTATACATATTTTAACCCAAAAAAAACAACACACCAACTCTTCCATTTAACCCGTCATCGTCTATTTCATTTAACCCTAAAACCAATCATTGTAAGAAAGCTTTGATCATCTTCATCCTTATCTTCATCTTCATCTTCATCTTCATTCATAAGTTGACCTTTCAGTAGAAGTGTATATATTCTCATCTTCTTAACTTAAGTATTATGATCAGTCCAAAGCGAAAAAACGCAAGCCAAGGCATCAAACGGCGCGCTTTCTATGTTGATTATATCTTGAAACATGGATGAAAACATGAAACCCTAATCATGTTTATTCAATCTCAAATATAAACTAAACATTAAAACACTTGTGGGAATAGAGATCTTTGATGAAGATGATAAAGCCATGATCGTGAGATTCGTTCTCGTTATGATGTTTAGAGGGATCGATGGATGATCTTGAGAGAATAGTTTATTGGTGTGTTTTTGTTATCTCCTTACTCCTCTATTTATAGCATCTAAGGGGAAACCCTAATTATAATTCTTGGGTATTTCCATCAAATAACCCCCTTATACTATTAGGAACTAATTATGTCATTTGGTGAAACTTATTTAAATGATTCGTAGGCCACATATTACGGGTTATTTCTAACATTCTCCCACTTGGCCGAGTGATCATTTGTGATGAGTATATATAAGTTTGGCCAAGTTAAACACTCATTAGGTTTCATATTGAAACTTATAGCAAATAGTTATAGTCATTCGAATTAAAGTTAATCCGAGACCCCCAACAGTCATACTAAAGTCTCAATATAAAATATTAAACATAAAACCAAAATGACTTAAATAAACCCTTAATGTACAATATTTATCTGCACAAATTTGTCTATAGATCATGAAGCACGCATATAAGTCATAATAGACAAAATAAATATTTGAGGAAATCACATTAATCATAAATGCACACTTGATATGCTATTATATAAGGTCTCTAGTAAAGCCCATCCTTGTTACGAGTTCTTGGAAAGTTTTGGGTGGTAGACCTTTAGTCATCGGATCCGCATGCATATCTTTTGTGCTAATGTTCTCGATACAAAGATTATTTTCCTCTACTCGTTCTCGTACGAACAAATATTTTGTATCGAGATATAAACCCCACTTGAACTGTTACTATTCGAGAAATTGACGACAGCTGAGTTGTCACAGTAAATCTTCAACGGTCGTGATATGGAGTTAACAATTTTGAGTCCGGTAATAAGATTTCTTAACAACATCACATGGCAAGTTGCATTATAAACTACAACGTATTCTGCCACCATTGTTGAGGTTGTTGTCAACTGTTGCTTATGACTCCTCCATGAAATAGGTCCACTTGCTAACATAAACATATACCCCGATGTTGATTTTTTATCATCTTTGCATTTAGCAAAGTCAGAATTAGAATAGCCCAACTCTTCCAAGTTATTAGTTCTTCTATATGTCAACTTATACTCTTTTGTCCCTTGAAGATATCGCAATATTTTCTTTGCTTCTTTCCAATGATCTAGGCCAGGATTAGATTGATATCGGCTTAACATTCCAGCAATGTATGCAATATCAGGACGAGTACAAACTTGAGCATACATTAAACTTCCCACTACTGAAGCATAAGGTATCAATTTCATTTGCTCCTTCTCATCCTCTATTTTCGGACATTGAAATGAACCAAAAACGTCTCCTTTAACTACTGGAGAAATTGAGGGAGAGCAATGTTGCATATTATAACGTGTAAGGACACGTTCAATATACGCCTTTTGAGACAATCCTAATATCCCATTGGCTCGATCTCGGTGTATTTCGATGCCTATTACATAAGAAGCTTCTCCGAGACTTTCATGTCAAAATTACGCGAAAATAATCGCTTCGACTCATGCAACAAATCTAAACTATTTGCCAATAACATGTCATCTTCGTAAAGGACAAGTATAGCAAAATTGCTCCCACTCATTTTGAGGTAGGTGCATTGATCCACTTGATTTTTGATGAAACCTTGTTTCTTCATGACTTCGTCAAATTTCAAATACCACTGACGTGATGCTTGTTTTAACCCGTATATAGATTTCGTTAACTTACATACTAAGTGTTCTTTACGTTTAGGGTTGAAACCCTCGGGTTAGTTCATGAACACATCTTCATGTAAGTCACCATTAAGGAAAGAGGTTTTAACGCCTATTTGATGTAACTCTAAATCAAAATGAGCTACTAAGGCCATAACGATCCTTAAGGAATCCTTCCGTGAAACAGGTGAAAAGGTTTCCTGATAATCAATTCCCTCCTTTTGAGTATAGCCTTTAGCAACCAATCGTGCTTTATGACGTTCAATATTACCACTCGAGTCTAATTTGGTTTTAAAAACCCATTTACATCCTACAGGTTTAACACCCTTGGGTAATTCAACCAATTACCAAACATCATTCTTATACATGGAATCAAGCTCGTTGATCATAGCTTTATTCCATTCAGACGATTGATCACTACTAATGGCTTCATTATAGGAGGTTGGATCGTTACACTTTCCTAAATCCAGATCAGCTTCATTAAGGTAGGTTACATAATTATCAAAATTAGTAGGCCTTCTAGACTGTGATGACCTCCTTAGCTGATTTTCGAGTTCCGCAATTTCAGTAGTCGTATGAGGGACTTGCTCTTGTGGATTTGATGGTGCTTCATTTACAGGAATGTTTGGAGCAACATGAATTTTTGAGGAAACATGAGATAATGGTGCAGTGTTTTGTAATGGTGCAGTGTTAAGTACAAGAGGTGTAATAGGAGGTAAGTGTAGAGAGCCCATCCCCCCTCCTCTTGCACTTCTTGTAAGTCAATGTCTTGACTTTCACTGCTCCCACTGACCTTAGAATCCTCTAAAACCACAGCATGACGAGTTTCCACGATGCGAGTAGTATGAGAAGGACAATAAAACGTATATCCTTTTGAATGATCAGGATATCCTATGAAGAAACAACTGACTGTCTTCATGTCAAGTTTTCTTTGTTGAGGATTATAAAGCTTAGCTTCGGCTGGACAACCCATACTCTCATATACCTTAAGCTAGGTTTCCTTCCTATCCAAATTTCAAATGGAGTTTTAGGGACAGACTTAGAAGGAACTCTATTTAGTATATGAACAACTGTCTTTAATGCCTCTGTCCATAAAAATTCAGGTAAAAAGGAGTTCGCTAACATACTTCTAACCATGTCCATTAGGGTACGATTTCTTCTCTCAACTACACCATTCTGCTGATGAGTACCCGACATAGTAAATTGGTTTACAATCCCGTGTTTTGTACAAAAGTCAAAGAAAGGACCGGGAGTTGACCAATATCAGTATGTCTACCATAATACTCACCACCTCTATCTGATCTCACTACCTTTATTTTACGATCAAGTTGATTTTCAACTTCAGCCTTAAAGGTTTTAAACATGTCAAGTGATTCAGATTTATCCTTTATTAAGTACAAGTACATGTAACGCGAGTGATCATCTGTAAAAGTGATAAATGATTTATGTCAAGATATTCCAATAGGATAAGGTCCACTAATATCAGTGTGTATGAGTTCCAGTAAACCGGAACTCCTGACGGCACCCTTTTTAGATCCATTAGCCATTTTACCTTTAAAGCATTTAACACATTTTTCAAAATCAGAGAAATCAAGATTTCGTAATACTTCATCCTTCACGAGTCTTAACATGCGATCTCGTGAGATGTGGCCTAAACGTTGATGCCACAACATGGATGATGTTTCAAAATCTTGTTTTCGTTTGTTAATGTTTTCATTTACATTATAAGATAACAACGATTTTGAAAATTGATCATCTAGTTCTAACTTATAGAGATTTCCATCCTGATAACCATAACCACAGACATGAGAGTTTAAAGTAATAGTGACTTTGCCACGACAATACAAAACTTCATAACCATCATTGTCTAACTTTTGTACAAATACTAAGTTTCAAGTAATCCTCGGTACATATAATGTATCATAAAGTTTAATACAATGACCAGTTTTCATTATTAATTGCATGGTTCCTACGGCTTCAACGTTATGTTCATCACCATCTCCAACCTTAATTGTCCTTTGGTTTCTTTCCAGCTTCCGGACTGTAAGGAATCCTTGTGTTAAGTTAGTAACATGAACCATAGAACCAGAATCAACCCACCATGTGTTAATTGGAATGTTAACATTAAAGGACTCAAATATCATAAATAAATGGTTACCTTTCTTAGCCAGCCACTCCTTGAACTTAGGGCAATCTCGTTGGGTGTGTCCCTTATTGTGACATAATTTGCAGCGAGATTGTCCGAAGGAGGCATTTGAGCTGGAAGCTGCACTTGTACCAGCCTTATGGACTTTGGAGCTTTCCCCTTTGAATATTCCCTTCCTCTTTAATGGTTTAATGGTGATAACATGAACAACATCAGGCTTTTCTAGCTTCAGGCGTTCTTCCTCTTGCACGCACATTACTATCAACTCACCCATTGACCATTATTCTTTTTTGGGTGTTATAGTTTATCTTAAAAGCACTAAAGCGTGAAGGAAGAGAAGTCATAATGAAGTGTACTAGAAAACCATCACTAATCTCCATGTCTAAGCTCTTGAGTTTATGAGCCATGTCGTTCATCATCATTATGTGTTCACGCACATTATTAAACCAATCATACTTTGTAGTAAGCATCTTCAGAATCAGAGTGCTCACATGTGCTTTAGAAGATCCCTTAAACTGTTCCTTCACTGATTTCAGATAAGTTTTGGCATTATCTGAATCAGGTATTGCTTCCCTGATTGCAACAGATGTGGAGTTCTTGATTACCATCAGAGACATTCTGTTAGACCTCTCCCATTTTTCATACTCTTGTTTTTGATCTGCAGTACTTTCAGCAGTAAGAGTAGCAGGAGCGTCATGTCTCAAGGCATAATCAAGATCCAACATGCCAAGAGTAAGTTTAACAGAATCCCTCCATGAGATGAAGTTTGCCTCGGTTAAAACTTAAATTCCAAAGTTAGGAGTAATAGTGGATGCTAAATTGATACAAGTAGTAAAAGAATTAAAGTGAGCTAATTATGGGGTGATAAAAAAATAAATAATTAATACGTTGAAGATAAAATCTATTATAACACCAAAATAATAGGCTAAAAGTAAAGTTATAGTTAAATATTGGCTTCGCGTTGGCTTTGACCAAAATTCAAATGTTATGAACAAACTAAATTAACGTTCTACTTGCACGATGGCTTTGCGTTGGCTATGAACAATGTGCAAGTGTTATGAACAAATTAAAGTAAGGTTCTAAATGAATGTAGCTTCGCGTTGGCTATGACTAACATCCAAGTATTATGAACATAAGTACACTAAGGCACATAAATACAACACATCACCTTCGGGTATAAGTGTAATATCTATGTTAATTTGCCAATATTTATCATGTGTATTATCAAATGACTAGCCTTTGGATTCATCATTTGACGCACACATAATTACATAATATGGTAATGTTAAACTTCGTTGTCAAAACAAGTGATGTACCGTTGAGATTAATCACTTGATCTTTCAGTGAAGTTACCATTATGAAGTTATATATATCATGAAATTTAAGACATAATAATATCACTCATTATGTAATAAAAACATATTAAAGTGGCATGAATTTCCATTTACCAAAAAAAATATAACGATGCATTAAGGAATAATCAATTAGTCATAATTTATTATGGATAAATTATCAGATACGGATTATCACAAAATGAATAATAATCAATGCAAAACTTCTTATGTTTAATTGTATTAAAATAATAATAATAATGATTCTAGTTACTCATTCACAGTTATATCAACTTAATTACTAAAGTCAATTTGCTCCTTTTGTTAAAAGATAAATACCGATTTTTTTTTTGTTTCAGTTATTTTGGCTATCAATTAATCAATCTTTGAGATTTAGAATCAACTATCAAAATTATTTTTATATCAAATTGGAATTATATATGATTTGGCATGGAAATTTACCAACATTACAACTATTAAAGAAAATAAATTGATTTAATAATGAAATTAAATCATCCAAAATAATTCTCACATGACATTGATTTTGACAGAATAATGATACTGAAACTAAAGAAACAAAATTATATATTTCATATATAACCATGAAAATTCAAAAAATATGAAAAGTGAGATTAGTTTTCACTATAGACCATATATTTTAAAAAAAAATTTGTTTATAGGAAACGCTTCAACAAAATATTTTCATGTTACATTACATAATCAACATAATATATTAATTAAATTAATGGTGAAATAATTGTATTTTTTTTATAAACACATACATCATATCATAATTTTATTATTATTATTATTATTATTATTATTATTATTATTATTATTATTATTATTATTATTATTATTATTATTATTATTATTATTATTATTAAATAAACAATCGGCCATTAGCAAATCATGGTACAATTAATTATTCAAACGAGAATGATTGAAAACAGCCACATAATTGGTACAATAATTATTGAAATTCATTCTTGATATAGTTATAGTCAAAATACCACTTAATAAGTTTCTAGAAATAATGAACATCACGTTTGTATTCAATATTCTAAGAATCAATTAGAAAATATTTGAATTCAACGGTGATCATCATCATCATTGTAGATCAATTTTAATGATTTAATTGATATAATCAACATACGCTCTGATACCACATGTTGATTATTTTTTGAAACATGGATGAAAATATGAAACCCTAATCAT
This sequence comes from Flaveria ramosissima, assembly GCA_025215565.1. Lineage (NCBI taxonomy): Eukaryota > Viridiplantae > Streptophyta > Magnoliopsida > Asterales > Asteraceae > Flaveria > Flaveria ramosissima. The sequence goes on from CM046042.1 coordinate 39,975,864, forward strand.
GTTTATTCAATCTCAAATATAAGTTAAACATCAAAACAATTAAAAGTTACTTGTGGGAATAGAGATCTTTGATGAAGACGATGAAACCATGATCGTGAGATTCGTTCCCGTTATGATGTTTAGAGGGATCAATGGATGATCTTGAGAGAATAGGTTATTAGTGTGTTTTTATTATCTCCTTACTCCTCTATTTATAACATCTAAGGGGAAACCCTAATTATAATTATGAGGTATTTCCATCAAATAACCCCCTTATACTATTAGGGACTAATTATGTCATTTGGTGAAACTTATTTAAATGATCCGTAAGCCACATATTACGGGTTATTTCTAACATTGAGGTTACCTCAAGTCTTTCAAACAAAAATATCACTCCTATATGCTTCAGTTTGAACTAAAAGGTGCTTACATATGATTGACTTCTTTTGATGCTTTAGTTCATCACCTTTGTTGCGCATAAAAGGTGTTTGTGTCTCTCAAGGAATTGACAAACTAGGTTCCAAACACAAGATGTGAGATTAGTTTCGTCATAGTCATCCAAAGATCAAAATTTATCTTAAATGTGATCGTTGTGACGATAAGGGAGCAACAATAGTAAGACGTTCTGGTACTAATAGAACTGACTGTGAGATTAATTTCACCGTAGTCATCCAAAGATAAAAAAGGAAGGAAAAAAAAGACGTGTGCACCATTACAAGTATCAGTTTCAATTGGTATGAAAATACTTCAAAGAGTGATAGTAAGATATTATGGGTGGCATGTGATGATTATAATCTTCCACCTGCTCAGTATTAGAGGCACACTATCTGATAATGAAAGTGTTTGATGAAAGAAATGCGAAACCATGTCACATTCTATTAAACCTAAAGGACCAGAAGTGGAAATTTGTGCGTATTTATGAGTATTTCGTCCGAAATTATATATGCATTGAATCCAGTCCCCCTAACATAGCATAGGAACAAAAACTTTGGGCCCCGTAACCTTCGGGCCCCCTACATACTACGTCAAGCTCTACCACTGTACATTGTTGTTTTCCCTCAAGGAAATGGCAATATGAGCATGCTCCTTACATGGTGAATCTGCATTTAGCTAGGGAAAAAATCACAGATTTTGCCCCTTCCTTGATATGAAAAGAGCGAATGCAAAACATAAAAGAAACATGCCAGCAGTTTCTGCAACGATTGTTCTAGATGCCTCGTGATGAACAATGGCTTCTGAATTCTCAATATCATGATTGAACCTGCTTTTCCAATTACCAGTTAACATGAGAGAAAATCAACTGCTGGATAACCAAGTGCAGTTACTGTATCCAGTTCTTAGTAATTTCAAAACGTTATTGTAACAAATGATGACACAAAACCATAATGCTCTGCGCCTCTGCCTTGTCCTTTATCCGACCATGATGCACATATGCATGATTAACTACTTACATGACAGTTCATTTTAGATATGCCATGAGAGATCTGTCATATTTTTGTCCTAATGTCAATGAATAGTTTTGTCTTAAGCTCTACCTGCCATCTTCTCTTCTTTATACCGTTGCATCTTTTTCTTGGTTTGCCAAGATGAAAGAGTAAGCAACTCTATCCTGCATCAAGACGCCATTTGTTATCAACAAGTTTTGGTAGATTGCTATGAAGTCCATAACTTTGTAATAACATCGAAATCAAGTAAATATCAGAAATGAGTGGGTACAATTCTCTGACCTCATCATCGATACGTGTCATAGTGTCTTGAAAGGTTCTAAAAGAAACTTCCAACATCCCCAGTTCCGAACGCAAGGCCTAATAATTTTAAGAAAATAAAAGTGATGGAATTTTTAAGATAACTATTGTGTGAAACAAAGACGAAACAGCCTTTAATGCATACTTTGTTCTCTGAAATTAAGGTCTCTATTATCCCTTCTTTCAGCAGTACAGCTTCCTGAAGGTAAGGTTTATTAAGGCAAATTGACATTGCTAATTAGTAGCTAAGTACATTAATCAAGTTTTTCTGAAATATTAAACATCTACAAATATAATGATATATGGATATCTCCTCCAATTTTGATGGACACTGATCAGTTATTTTTGCCGTCTCCAGCTGTGTCTGGAGCTCAGTAATCACCCTATCCTTTCTGTGGACCTCATTCTCGTTACTTTTCAGTTTAGCTTCAAGGTCTTTGTTTTTTCCTGCACAAAACAGAATAAATACAGAGTTGTTATTTTATAACAAAGGGGCACACTCTGAGTATAAGATCTAGTGATTTAATATGTTTTGTGCTTTGACGTTTACAAATGTTTATATTTCAGAAGCAGAAGCCCACTGACCACATAACATTGCAAATAGTAATAAATAATGATCTAATATGGTACCTACAAGCATGGCAAACATGGTAGTAACTAGTAACGAAAAGAAATAAATTAAAACAAGTGCATTACCAATGAGTAAGCTCTCAAATTCACATATCTTATCCATTTGCATCTTTAAAAGAGCCACTGGGAATATGCAAAAGTATTAGTTAATGATAAAAGCTATTGACCTGGATGTGAAGAAAAGATAAATTTAAACAAGACATGCCTACTTCCTCTTTGTCATTGACAAGACGTTGTGCATTATCCACTACTTGCTTGACTGAGGATGCCTCCTTCCGTATTGAGTCGAATGATAAAAGGTGAGCATTTATTTTCTCAGAAAGCATGGCAATCTTTCTATCTCTCGATTCAATGGATCTTTTCATTTCGCAAGTGGAATCCTGCAGATGAAGTTTGAACAAGAGAAAACCACATTTAGAGTTAAAAAAAGGAGTATTCTAGTTTCATGATAGAATCCTCACTTGTATCTTTGGCAAGAAAAGAGGAAGAATGCCAGCATGTCAGATGTTGTATGAACCATGATAATAGAATAAAAGGGGAAAAACCTGGTAAGCTTTGAGAAAGGCTTGTTTTGCGTGTAGTATGTTGTTTATAGTTTCGTTGAGTTGTGTATGCTTGCTTCTAAGCAAATAATTGTCATCTTCAAGGAACTGCACCTGTGATGTGAGACCACAAAGCCAGCGTACGTGAAATGGATATAGGAAAAAGGATAGAACAAACAGCACAGCACAGCACAGCACAGCACACATGATAATCTAATAGCAGACCTTGCGTTGGAGTTGTTGGCGAAGTTGAATAGATGAACCTAACTCCGCTTCCAATTCCATTATCTTTGCACAATATTCTTCCTCACCTTGCTTCCATTTCTAATTAAGCTCAAAATTAATACACTAGTGTTAGGTTAACTTACAATTTCAATCTTCATCCAATCACAGAGCTCCAATACGACCTTGGATTACTAACAGTTATCAAAGCACTAATTACAAGTGAGAGAGAAGGAAGTGAACCTGCAATTGATTGTGAGAGGAAAGGCGTTGTTTTTCCTGAAAAGAGAATAAAAACTGTATAAGAATGAGAAACGGAAGAGTAATGGGGGATTGAGTAATCGGTTTATTACTCTGAGTTCACCAACTTCCGTGATCAGGGTTTGGAGCTTCACCTTGAATTTTGATACTTTGCTCACCTCCATTTTACCCCTACTGCAATTCCATCTCCATCCCTCCCTATTTCTCTTTTATTTATTATATTATTCTTCAATTTCAATTTCAATTTCAATATATATATTTAACTAAATCATGACCGTCTAAAGTCCCCAACTTTTAATTAGGGCTCTTGATTCTACGAGAATTTTTATGAAAACCTTTCATTTGCTTATCTCAGATGAAAGTTTGATTTTCCCATTTAACTATAAAAAGTCCATCTAGAATCTTTTTGACGGTTGCAAGCAGTCTCATACTCTCTTTCATGACAGTTTTCGTTTTCTCCCCCTTCAGTTCTCATTACCACGTCGCCGGGCAGTCTAACCAGAGACTCCATCTTCGACGCTCTCATGTTCGACATACAAGGTTGTCAATGGCTTCCAAGGTTGTTACACATGATCGAGTTCGCCTACAAAAAAAAATTAATTTCGCCACCCGTCCCCTATAAGAACGTTCAAGCTCCGCCACTGATTTTAACCATTAACCATCAGCTGTTTGCTCAAGTATTTAAGGTTTGAAACACAACTTTATCATAATGCTTCTTGTCTTAGTTTGAGATTCTCTCCTACATTTATAATCACTTAGTTGTGAAACAAGAGCACCTATTGACAGCCAGTGTGCTTGTATTATACTCAAGACATATGCAGTATGTAAACTCATTGTAATTAGATTGTTAACTCATAATCTCATATGTAGAAGGAAATTTCTATAACTTTTGTGTTTGAAAGCTAATGAGTTGTATAAGCTTATTAAGCATGAGTTGTTTGGATTAGAAAACAACGACTAAAGATATTTGGTTCATTATCTTTTAACCATTCAAGTCAAGGTCTTTACAATCCAAACTTCCAGGCCATGAGTTCAGTTGTGAAAACATTATTAGACAGTAACTTTATTTTTGGTTGGATCGGATTTGGTTTCCAGTTCAAACTTATGACTTTCAAAACCTAATTACATCATGTTCTTTATCTTTTTTATCACTTGGACCCGTATCACTAGATGGCTGAAGATTTGAGCTTAAGTACCATTTAATTTAATGGTACTTCTGATTGAAATCTAGACAAAATAGGTTAGCTTTTAGTAATAGAGAGATTGCAATCTTGTGTGATGAATCTATAGTTGGCATATAAGAAATTTTCACATGGTTTTTGAAATCCCTGCAGACCACACCAAAAATTAATACATGTATAAATTATACAACAAAAAAATGGGTGCTTAAGTACCATTTGATATGCAGTTTGTTATGTCTTGCTGTAATATACAGGTTAGTGAGCATAAGTATGCCTACATAAAATCATCACTTAATGTGTGTGTATTTGTTAAGATTAGTGTTGGCTCTTTTTGTAGGTTAAGGATGCTCTATTCGAACCTATATGTAAAACTCAAGATGCTATATATGTTCTTTGATAAGACAAATGAGGGTCTGTGGGTTCCGTATGGTCAGTGTAGGAGCTGGCTGCACAAGCCTGGCTGAAAGGTAATGATTTATCTTAATATAATCTTTACTTGTATTGTTCTTATATAATATTATTTATAGTTTCCTTAATTAGATAGTGTTAGAAGCAAAGCTTTTTATGACACAGATTAACTTGATAATGCTTATTAGTCCACTTCATATTACAAGAACAAATTTTGACAAGGTGCTGGCAAGGCAGAAGCCAATTGTAAGTAAAAGTGATCAAGTGAGTATCGTGTATTTAACAAAGTTCTTGCTTCAAAGCTGTCGATTCATGGAATGAAGTATGCACTGCTTTGTGCCCCTAGACAAAGATCTTTTCATGGACTATCAAGTCTATATTTATACTTGCCATGGGATATTTTCAAGCTTTTAATAAGACATTGATAGAAACCTTTGAATTTTCTAGTGTTGTGATGTTATAGATGCAGACCGTGATGCCTAGAATGCTTACATGTGCTACTTTGTGTGACCAACAACATAGCAACTTTTCCAATAATCTACGACAACATGTTTTTTACGATGTTTCAAGAGACTTTGTTCGGGTGACCTCCGAAAAACACATAACATGTTCACCAGCAACACAATCTTCATTAGAAGTCGTGGTGATTTTGTACCGCATATTTACCAAAAACATACACAGAAACGGTGTTGATGTGTGTGTGTGTGTGTGTGTGTGTTCCTATCAAGTTTTATGGTTTGATGTTCTAATTCATTGTTGTTGATGATGATCTTAGGGGAAGTACTCAAAGGAACAAGCAAATCCCACCAAGGTAAATTTATGAGTTATGCTTTAGATTTGCAGCATATAGGATTTTAGTTTTTCAGGTTTGAATTGTTCATACTCATCTATCCTCAAGATAGCTTTTATTAAGTCACATTGATGAATTTAGATCAAGGGGAATTGATTTGCACCAACATATTTTTTGAAAATTAATTAGCGTGTTCTTTTTATTATTAGGGCCTATCACCCGGCCAAACATGCTTTTGATGAAGCAATTTTAAAACCTTGATACTTTGAATGAGGAGTCATACAAAGATAGTACATTAATTATGCGACATCATAGGGATAATCTCACTTTCACATTCTTAGAAAGGAAGTAAGTATTTGGTTATGTGATTTTGATAACCATTAATTATGTAACTTTGAGACTATATTTTATGATTCATGACACAAGCAATATGAAGCTACAAAAACCGGTGGTGACATCGAGAATACATACTTGTGTATTGATAAACATTCATGAATCTCAAACTATATATGAATTACTCTTAGTATTAATATCTCTTTATACAAGTGTTTTTAGTAAATTTCTGATATGTGAACATTTGATTTAAAACGCAAACCGTTTGGCCTGGAATTTAATCAATGCTTTTTGATTTTAGTAAGTGGGAGTTATGCATAGAAAAGTTGTGGAGAAGTGGATGATGACTGACTTTGGGGATGTTTGTACGTTCCGTAGCAAGTACTTTTCTACCTTAGAATGTGTGATTTACACAGAGAGTATTATGGCACTGGATAAATAGTTTGCCAAGACTCTGGATTTAAGTTTCTACTATCTTACTTCCTTTATGATGTTGTAAAATGCTACACGGTCTTATCTGAACTATGGTTTACTATTTTGTTGTTCTCTTGGTTATTACTTTATGTACGATTATTCTTTCAGTTGTTTGTAACTTTAAGAGATGTTTCCTCACCATCGTATTATTATAACTATCACTCCTATAAATACCGGTCTTATGAATTATAGCAATGTGTGAATTCTTAGTGCCATTAGCATTATTATAACTATTTCTATTATTGCTATCACAACATGTAAATCAATTCTTGTATTAACCATAACTTTCATTTTACTAAACTAAATCGTCTTTTTAACACTATAAACATGCAATTTAACAGTCAGTATTGATTTGTTACATTTCTTTGTGCAATTTTTTAAATATTTTTCCCGCCATGCCGTCTCTTAATTACCATAGTTTATGTATGCCTTTACTTCTTCAAGAAAGTTTATTTTTTCCTCAACAACAGAAAAAAAACTAATTATATAATTATGTCACTGACATACCTTACTACTAGACAGTATAAAATTAGTTTATAAATATGAGTCTGAAAGAGAATATAAGATAATAGGTTAGTAATCGACATGTTAATAATAAAAATATATATAATTCAGAAATGCAAACAAAAATATTTAAGGATTATTGTTTCTAATTCAAATCGAAAATATAAATAAAAGAATTTATGAAATAATTAATATAGGATCTAAGGGGTTAAATAAAATTTGAGATGCATAGGCGAAGTAGAGTGGAGACCTGGGGGGGCCTCTTTTTTTTATCGGTAGTGTTAAATTTTAGTCCGGTAGTGTAAACTTTTGACCCGGTGGTGTAAATTTTTATATAAATAACGAGTTCGTCCCTCCTAAAAAATATTAATGTCACACCCTCCTACACGAGAATGTTCAAGCTCCGCCATTGTTGAAATGATTGGTAAAGGGATTCAATATCTATAGAATTTTATTGGTGATTAAGGTAGTTAAAAAAATAAATCTTCAAGAAAACGAAGATAGCATGTTTAATGAAAAATTGTTGAACAAAGTTTAGACGGAAAATTTTTTTGTGATAAAGCATAATGATAACATTTGGTATCATATGTAATTATTTATTATAGAGTGAATTACTATTTTGGATCATATGGTTAATTTCATTTAACCCTATCATCCCAAAAAGAAATCTTTTGATATATCAACTACTAATGTTTCATTTCTTAACTGTTTTGGTCCCTGACACTAACTCTGTTAAATATTTTTCTACATGTAAGGATATTTTTGTTATTTTCAACTTTAAGGATTATTTATGTAAATGTTAAATCTTTAGAGTTATTTAGACATGTTTTTAAAATTACCGATACAATCACTACACACCACACCACCACCTAACACAATCTAACACAACCACCACTGCAAAATGCCATTAGAGTCCAATCGACCACCATTACAAAACCCCACCACACTACAGCATGTGCCACTGGAGCACCGTCGAGACCCTAAGCACCTCCCATGTTGCTATTTCAACTCCTCCAACACCAAATTTCACTACCACAACAAGTACAACTTCTCTCAACCCCGTCACTTCTGCAAAGCCTATCTTTCGTATTAGACCCATGGCGGCACCCTCCATGACATCCCAGTCGGTGGTGGTGGCAAGAAAAACGCCAAACACGCATGCTTCACCAACGCCATTGCCACCGCCACCGCCGCCACCACTAACGCCTTCGAATTTCGCCACACCCATGTTGTCCCCCTTCACTAGAGACCACAACTACGGTGCGTTGCCAGCTATGAGTGTATGCGAAAGCTTTACTATCAGTGGTGTGTGGTGGTTGTGTTGGTTTTATTGTAAGTAGGATAGGACATATCAATATTTGGCAGCATCTGAATGAGCCTTTTAATGGTTCAAATGTCTGAATGGTTCAAACATTTGCCTCTGAATGGTTAAGCATTATACTAATACTAAATGGTTAAGAGATCTAATGCTGAATGGTTAAGACCTCTTATCTAAATTAGTCTTGAATAGTTAAATGATATACTAGCTCATAATAGTTCAAACCTCTTACTGGTTCAACATTTAATGATTTAGACCTCTTATTGGTTCAACAATTAATCATTTAAAAATTGTCATACAGCTTGTAAACTTCTAGGATGTAATTTATAATGTAAAGCTAGAGAATTTATAGCAATGAAGATATTTGCTTAAAAGAATGTTAGGTTTGATATTATTATCCAGTTGAAGAGAAATAAAAATAGAAAAAACCTGTAGTTTATTAACTTGATTAGATTTTTTATATTGAAGTAATCTTAGAAAACATACATTATGGTCATCTCTTACCGGAAATATACTTTATTTTATAGACTTGATTAAATCTTTTAGATTAAATTCATTTTATTGTGATTAGTGGTTAGTATGATATTTGATTGTACATATAAAATAAAACTTAAAAATTTGTTGAACTAAAATTACAAGCTCTTTAACTTTAAAACTTTCAATTCAATTGTAATTTTATTTTTCCCCTATGTAAATTATAATCCTTTATGAATTGAAATTATTTTAATTAGATAGATATTAATCTTCGTCATGTATATATATAAACATATAGGTTATAGACCCGTGTAATACATGGGTTGGACAAATGAGTATATATTATAAAGTACTTGTAGTTTCTAGATAACACCACATACTTGATAGTTTTCATAGGCTAGTGATACATAATTTAATGGTATAGTCATACTAATACTTGAGATGTCAAGATCTTCAAAAACATATTTATATGAATTCCATCACTATGTTTTGTTAAATGATAAAGAAAAATAGTCATGGAATGAAGTATTAATAAACAATTTAAAAATATATAATGATGTATTATTGCATTATTAATATATATTTAACTAAAATATAAATATTGAAGTTTCTTTTTATTATTTATCAAAACTTACAATTACAATCAACAATTAATTGCGAATTTGAGTAAAGTATAAATATCTTTGTTGTTTTTATTTATTAAGATATTTAGAAAGGTATAAATTTTTGAAATTTGTCATTAAAATTATTAAATATAGATGGTATAAATTTAAACATAGAAGTTATAAATTAGTTTGTTATGAGAGGAAAAATAAAAGAAGAGGAGGCTAAGATGATACCACATGTATAAAATCATTTTGATTTAATAGAAGTAGGATTTCTTAGGAAATTAACCAATTAAATCATGGCCTCATAGTAATCAACAATTCAACATGTACATGCAGGTTGATTTATTAAAATACAAAATATATATTTTCCTACCATGTCAAATATCAATTGATAGTTAAGGAAAATATATAATAATAGTAACAACTAACTATATATAATTTGCATTAAGCTTCTGTTTCCTTTGCATATATATTGGAATAAGAATTGCTGAATTGGAATACAAAGCAGATCGAGTACTGTGTAATACATATATATATATTGGTCGGTGGGGTATAGTAGGAGATTGATTGATTAACCACCCAAGTTTCTGCGTATCCTGGAGACATCTTGAGCATTAATCTGAAATGCCTTTTTCAGGATGTCATCGGGAATGCTTGGTTTTGTTGTGAAGGTAGCCGCTGATGCAAGCTGCGCCCCAGGGTTTTGGCTGGTGAGCCCTGACACGGCTAGAGCCGCGGCCTTGGAGTCGAGATTGTACAGGAAGTGTATTAAACCCTTGGGGAACACAAACGAGTCACCCTCCCGCAGCTGTTGGGTGAAAAGACGATTGGACGTGTCTACGAATCCCACCAGAAGCGAGCCCTTGATAAGAATGGTCACCTCGGAGGCACGCGGATGCGTGTGAGGTGGCACCAGCCCGTTCCCAGCGATGTCCACCCGAGCCATTGCCAGCCCAAGGGTGTTCATTCCAGGAAGGTTGCGAATGTTTGTAAGGGTCACGTTGAACCCCAGAGGATTGGCCCCCGTGTTACCGGCCTTGGATAATGCGCTCGTAGTAAAATGAGAAGGAGAAGCCTCCGCCGGGTTTATGCAGGGAGCCCCGTTTACGAAAAAGCTTTGTGAAGCCTGTGTCTCTGCTATGCAATAGTCTTGAAGCGGCTCAGGGTCCGATTTCACTCCCATAATCGTTATGATCAACATGATCCATATTCTTGCCATAATATACATATATATATATATATATATATATATCTGGTCGATTGGATCGATCTGTATGCTGTCTGCTTGCTGCTGACAATGTAAGTATTAGCTAGCTAGCTATGGGAATGAATGAATGAATATAATCTAAATGTACAAGTGGGGATTGAGTAACTTGGGAGCATTATATATATAACATGACATGTAAGGCAAGTTAAGTACGTTATATATATATATAAAAGGTAGGGTTTGATTTGAATTTATAGCCTAAGATATAATAATAATAATCATAAATCTTGTTGTAAGCTAGCTAGGTAATTTAACTTTCAAGTCAAACAAAAATCCACCCTTATCTGTTCATATAAGTCACCATAGCCCACAATCCCATATACATCAATGTAGTATGATTATGTCAAGATTATAAGTTTTGTTTAAATTTCTATTATTTAAATTTCTATTTTTTCACATAAAGAACCCATTTTCATATTTCAGCTCTTCAATTAAATTATCAAGATCGATTCAACATTCTCAACTCCATCTTTAAAATTCACTACGCTCTTACAAGTTTCAAGAGTGTGTTCACGAAGAAGCCATTCTTACATTTGAACTCTTCAACCAATATTCCCTTTTTTATTGTTTTTTTTTATTTTGCTGGAATTGGCTTCCAATTGCCAAATATAATCCCAAGTCTTTTAACATTCTTGATGTAATAATGTAGTGTGTAATCAAGTTTTTATGCTTCAATAAAAAACGATGAAATGAGATTACCAAATAATTCAAATTCAAATGATATTATGAATCCCAAAATTTCCTATTATACTTGTTGGATCACAAACCAGCTATGGAACATTAGATGTTAAAAAAGTAAACTCTTTATTTTGTATCCATGTTTTTATATTTGTTTAATACTTTGGAGAAAGGCCTTTGTGATTCAGAGTTAATTACCTTATGGAAGATAAAGTTTGTTTTCTAATGAATGAAGACAAGAGGAAACACGAGGAAGCAGAGGTCAATTTGGTTTTTAAGGTTCTCATTTGTATACTGTCATTTTAATTTTCAAATTTAAGTCTAATATGATCCTAGAAGGTTGTATGTAGAAGTCTTTGGTTAAATAGCAACATGCATATAAGTAGTCAACTTTGTAAGAAGAGTTTGGAAGAATAAAATAAAATACAAACAACAACGCTGGTTGTAATAGATCAACTTTCATACTAGTTCTTGCTCCAGCATGAAAGTTTCGTTTCAGAGAAGGACTACTATGATACTGATCTTTTTTGTTTTCTTTTTGGTTTTCTTACTTGTCAAATTATTTCCCATTTTCTTTTTTATTTTATTTTTATAATTAATATTATATTATTATATATATATATATATATATATATATATATATATATATATATATATATATATTTTTCTTTTCCTTCGACGAATATCAGCTATGACCAATGGTCCCCTAGCTGAATATGTGTAAGAAAGCTACTTGAAAAAAAGCAAGGTGCACCTTGGATTGAACTCAGGTTGCACTGTTGGATTCTCTGATTGTAAAGAAATCAATGGTGCCATGCTGGTACGACTAAATATGCGTTAGAAAGGTCAATCCCTCTCCTACGACACAAAAAATAAGTGGGCCGAACTTCTAACAGCTCGCCCGTTCATAGATCAATATCGTAGCAACGTAGACCTAAGTGAAGTGGTCATATTGGATCCTTGGGAACCATCACAAAGTATGGCCGACATATATGTATTTAAACAGGAATGTCGTGTGTCCAACGGAGCCTAGAAGAAGATGACTCGCGCAGACAACTAACTCCTTTTCAATACAAAAGAATAACCAAACCATCCCAGCTGGCAGGTCAATCTCTGAAAGAAGATAGGCCGGCAAACCGGAGATGTACGACCACGGTCCTGACCTTACCAGCACTAGGGGTGTACTAATCAATGAACCCCCAAAACGTACTTTTATCTTCTAACAAAATCAACCAAGCCTAACCATTCATGACATGTTGTTGAATTTGATTGAGTTGGGGGGACTTTCGGTTATTGAATCCATCCATAAACCTAGACCCCGATAACATTCGTAACCAAAGTGTCACGACAACATGCAAAGGTCACCCTTGGATTCTTAGGTGAAGTTTTCTACTATCCCATCTTTCTTATTCAAAGACTAGGATTAGGGGTTGGTCTCAACATTAAATGAAAATGTACTATTATGTTGTCTTAACATGCAAAAATTTTATTAGACATACTAGCTTTACCAACGGTAGGAGGGTTAATATTCGGCCGGAAGTCATTCAAACCTAAAGGATTGGCAACTTTAGGAATCAGTGAAATGAAGGACGAATTACACCCAGGACTAATCTACACTCTAGAGAAGTACTCAAACAACCATAATAATCCTCCTTCATAATTTCCCTAAAAGCTTTTATAAAATTAAAATTAAACACATCCGGGCTCAGGGCCTTATCACCATCACATCCCTAAACCAAGTTTTTGAAGATCACCAGCTTTCACCTCTGAAAGACGTTTAAAACCATTATTGATTAAAATTGGTCTATCTAGGAGCATTTCAACAGAACGGTCTTTAAAATAAAGAAAACCTCATCTTTAATAACATTTGGGTCCGTATTCCATACCCCATTAACCATTGGCCCATTACATTTTGAATGCCTTCAATCCCTAGTTATTCTATATGTTAATTTTAGAAGGAAATGAGCAGTAAAGAAAAAGTTGTTGTGCTTTATGTATTGACTAGATTAGTACCCGTGTAATACACGGATTAAATAAATAAAATATTAATAAAAACTTATGCATTATAAAATCATGTTTGAAGATAATATATGATGTTAATTACATATAAATAACTACTTTAAGTATTTTATTTTAATATAAAATATAATTAAACTATATAAAATTTAGTTAAAAAATAAAACAGTTATACCATTTTTTAACTCTCTTATGTAAAAAGTTTCATTTTTAAAAATTTGTTTTAAGATTTTTTATAAAAAAAATAATTTTTTTATAAAAATCTTGTTTTAAAAAAAATATAGTTTGTAATTATTCTGGTTGTTTTAATAAGACTGTTTTAAAAATTTTTCACGTGTTTATAAGTTTTTTAAAAACAAAACAGTTTAAAATATTTTGTTTAAAAAATGTTTAGTGCTTTAGAAAATTTCATATTATATAAAACTTTAGTTTCTTGTTATTTAGATTTTGATTGAAATATATGATTTCTAATTTCTTCATAAAATCTATTTTAAAAAAAGATAGTTTGATTTTTTTTAAATTAGATAAGAGAGAAAAACATAGCAATTAATAAAATTTATTTTTAATAAGAGAGAGAAATTTGTATTAGTATTTAAATTACTATAATACCTTTAGGAGGAAAAATTGTTTTGTGAATGTCTAAAAAAATGACAAGTGGCAAAAACATGGGTTAAAAAAATGACAAGTGACAAAAGAAACATTGTTTTATTAGAAGTTATAAATTATAGAAGTTATAAATTGTTTTATTATAGATGTTAATGCATGTGTTTTATAGCCTCAAAACCATCCTAATGACCATAGATGTCTCGTTGCTATAAATAAATAAATATATGGATTGGGTTTCAATGACCTAACTAACTAACTGACTTCTTTAATGGGCGTACCACTTCAATTGAATTTGAGACCCATTTATTAAATTAATCATGGTATCATTCCAATCATCCTGGTTCCTGCTCTCTGCAGAGAATTGTAAATAATAAATCTTTTAAAAGGTTAAAAACGAATTTCAACATCATTATTTGTTATTATAAATATCAAATATGTTGACCTTCATTCAAAAACACCCAATGTTGTTATTTTCAAGGATTACATTTATAAGTTTGATCCATGCTTCTTGGAAATTTCACCATACCCCATCACCTTGTTACTATTGTACGTGTGATTATAATTCTGTTTTTCAAAAAAAAATCAATATTATATTGAAGATATAAATCTGAACTGCTACTTAGAAAATGAAAACAGAAAAAATAGGGGGTGAAATAGAACTAAACACATAGACTTCCTAAAATAAGTATAAAATGGTTTGTTTGAAAATGAGAGTAATAAAAAGGAACAAAAGAAAGAGAGATAAAATGAAATAATACAACTCTATCTCTTCCCAAATCAAAAATATTCCTTCTTACCGGACAAGATTGAGACATGAAATAAAACCATATCTAAGCAAATCATGATTTGTAGATAACACAGATCGAGTTGAGGGATCTCTTGGTTGGGATGTGATATTAATTCTAACTCACTCCTTTCAGATAATCGATCAAAGTTTTAGTAAGAGGAAATGAATCAAATAACAGCTTAAGGTAGACTGAGAAATTTTACAACTTTGATTTGAGCATTCTTTTGAAGTTTCCTTAAAATCAATTAGCTCAAGATTCTTGATTTGAGAATGTGAATAGTCGTTGAATCTAGTCTAGTGTGGGTTTCAAAAAGAAGGTAGATAGGGGTTAATGATAGTTTTATATATACTTACCTATCAATCCGTGCTATGACGTCTTCAGATGACATGATCACCACTGGCACTTCTCGGAAGCTTGTTGATCCCTGAAAGAAAACGAAGATCAGACAGACAGAATAACTAACTAAACTAAACCAAACTAAACAAAAGGGATACGGAATGAAATGGAAAGACCTTGATCTTTTTGAGCAATTCGTAACCAGTCATTCCAGGCATATAGTAATCAGTGATGAGGAGGTCCACCTAAAACAAAACAATCAACTCTTGTTAATTACAACTTATTAACTATATATTAATCTCTTCTGTTGTATTAACTAGAAAGAAAAGAAAAGAAAATGCCCTCTCACATTAACAAAAGGATGATCAGGTGATGAGGTTTTCTCCTGATCCAGGCCTAGGTATTGTAAGGCTCTCCAACCGCTTTCCACCGCAGTCACTGACCAAAACGTACGTATTCAAAACACATGAAATCAACTCATATATGATATATAATATATGATATATGATTTTAAGTAGATTTACCTTCGCAAGAAGTGATTTTAAGCAGCCTTTTAATGGCTTTGTGATCAACGAGGTTGTCATCGACCGCAAGAACATGAACATCATCGGTGATGCTGCAAGAGGACCTCCACCGCCCAGAAAACATAGACGCCATGAGAAAAGGTAGATGGATGAATTCTGTTATGATATTATAAATATAAATGAACAAGAGGAGATAACTACATGCACATCTGTCTCTCTATCTGTCTCTCTCCATCAAAGACAAAGACAAAGAGAAATATATGATGACATTGTAGAAGAAGAGACTATTTGAAGAAATCTATTTGTTTTTTTAAGAAATACGCTCAGATTCTTCCACTTTGGTGGTGACCCTTTTAATTTTTTCTCTTTTATTATCACCCGACACCTATATATACATACACACACACACACATACACACACACACACACACACACATATATATATATATATATATATATATATATATATATATATATATATATATATATATCTATATATATATATATATATATATATATATATATATATATATATATATATATATATATATATATATATATATATACTAGGTTAGTTCCCGTGTAATACACGGATTGAATAAATAAAATATTAAATAATTATTAATAAAAACTTATGCATTATAAATCATGCTTGAAGATAAAATATGATTATAATTACGTATAAATAACTACTTTAAGTAAATAAACAATAATGTTATTTTCTTAAACTTTTGTTTTTATAAAAAAATTGTGATTTTTAAATATATTTTTTAAGAGAAATGATTTTTTTAATTTCGTTGTATTCTGTTTTTTTATAATTTTTTTTGTTTTTAAAAAGTATGTTTTTAATAAAAAATAGGTTTTTAATTTATTAAATTATATATTTTTAATTTGAAAATAGTATGAGTAATAATATTAGTATTCAATGTTATTATTAATAATATAGAGAAATGTCAAAGTAAGTATAATGAGGTTTATGATTGTTTCACTCTTAATTTAGTTTTTTTATAGATAGATCATAGATAGATAACCTAAAAACTCATTGAATAAACATATTAAATTTTTATGTAAAATATATACGTAAAATAAACATGAATAGTTACAGTAATATTTTAATATAAAATAGAATTAAAATTATATATGCGTAATAGTTCAAGAAATAAAACAATTATACCATTTTTTAACTCTCTTATGTAAATATTTTCATTTTTAAACATTCATTTTAAGATTTTTTGTTATAAAAAATTTTTTTATAAAAATATTGTTTTAAGAAAACCCAATTTGTAATTATTCTGGTTGTTTTAAAAAGACTGTTTTAAAATATTTCACCTGCTTATAATTTTTGTTTTAAAACAAAACGATTTAAATTATTTTGTTTAATAATATTTAGTGTTTTAGAAAATTTCATAATATATTAAACTTTAGTTTTTTGTTATTTAGATTTTAGTTAAAAGATGTGATTTTTAATTTCTTTCATAAAATCTATTTAAAAAAAGATATTTTGATTTTAAAAAAATAGATGAGAGAGAGAAGCATAACAATTAATAGAATTTACATTTAATAAGAGAGAGAAATTTGTAAAAACTATTTAAATTATTATAATACCCTTTTGGAGGGAAAATTGATATGCGGATATCTAGAAAAGTGACAAGTGTGAAAAACATGGTTTAAGAGAATGACAAGTGGCAAAAGAAACCTTGCTTTATATCTCTATATATAAATGAAAAGAGTTTTGCCACATGGCGATATTTTAAACAATGAGTTGCCACGTGGCACATTTTCAATAACCTATTGCCATATGTCATTTTCTTAGCAATTTTGATTTAAAAATTTTATTTAGATGTCATTTCCATAAATTTTTCTATTATTTTTAGGAAACAAGTTTTTTAGAAAAGGTAATATTACTTATTTGAGTTTTGCTTTTAATTTAAATTTCCTAATTATAGAAAGTTTTATAAATTCTAAGCTAAAGATTATAAGAAAACTAAAATGCAGAAGATTTGAATTTTGAAATTTAAAAATTCAAAATTTCAATATACTAATTAAATTATACTGATTAAAACTCTCACTATGTTTTATAATCCATAAGTATTTTATTCTTTTTATTCAAATCTTACATTGTAAAATTTTTTTACGTATTTCAAAATATATTTTCTTAAGTAAAGTATAATTACCTATTTTAGGTAGTCTAATTATTCAATGTCTAAATTAAATCTCAATCTCTATATATAACAAACTAGGCTAAGTCCCGTGTAACACACGGGTTCAATCAAAAAATATTATTGTTGTTTAAAAAGGTGCGTAAGTTATAATATTGTTGATAATATTTTGTATATCGATTTTTATGTATAATTTTTAACATTAGCTATATCTAACACTAGTAGGTTTTCTCTGTTAGTATTTATAGGTCTAAATAGTGTATATTATATGGAATGAAATAACTTTATAAATAAGAACTTTAAGTAATAAACAAATTAAACTGAACATGAAAAATAATATTTCAAATTCATAAACATCCGAAAATTTATTTGTATACAACATTTGATGTTTTGTTGGTTATTTTTCTGTTATTATCTAATATTAATAGTTTTAACCTCTATTTACTTTTAACTCGAGATAATGCAACATAGAGCTGATCATGATCCTTATTAAAAACAAACCAACTTTGTATAGCGATTATCCTTGGCTTTTGTTTATTGTCATTTCAAAACACATTGATAATAGAAACTGTCTTCTTTAAAATTTAAAATAAATCCTTTTGTTAGAAGGTGTCAAAGTCAATCGTGAAATAAAAGTATGATTTTCAATATTACTTGCAGATACATCAAAACAATTTGTTCATATCAAACGAATTCCAATCAAACATAATAATAATAATAATAATAATAATAATAATAATAATAATAATAATAATAATAATAATAATAATAATAATAATAATAATATGGCAGTACATATAAAAAGAAATAAAAAAGTTTAAAAAGTAAAAACATGTAATACCTCTTTACAGATGGACTGTTGAAGCAAATCACCTTCAAAAAAAATTAAAGTAAAATAATATTAATCCAAAAACACAATTGTAAATAATAATATGTTAAATCATAATTGCAGAGGATGAAAGCTCAAATATAACAAAAAAAATAAATACATTTTGTTGAAGAAAACTTGATAAAACCGAAGCCAAAATGAGAACGTAAATAAAGTCTGTCGAATGCGATATCATCAGACTTTATAAAGACAAATCGTGAGGGTCGTAAACCTGGGATGGTTGTGAAATATTTTAAAATCAGGTATGATTTCATTTCCAAAAAGGATACCCATGAATTTCTTCAAACTGAAGAGGAGTCGATTAAAAAATTCTGTTACTTTCGTCAAAATTTGAATATAAACAGAGTATTTAATGGAAAAACACAATCAAAGAACTGATTTCATAGATGAAGAAAATCATAAATGATTTTTACAATTTTTATTGATGAATTATTTGAAAAAAAAGAAATATCAGGCATGATTTAATTTTCAAAAAAGATGTGCTCTAATTTAGGGTTAAATTCCAAATTTTCCTTAAGTATCTATTGTATAGAAGTTGACTTTTAATCAAATGAACCTAGACTAACACTAAGAACAGATAGATACATATTTAGGCGGGAATTAAAAAAAATAGAGGCTTAAGAGAATGTCATGTGGCACCAAAGTTATTGTTATATTAATAAGTATAGATGAAAGAAGGTTTTGCCATATAACTTGATTTTAGCTACTACATTGTCACATGACATGATTTTCAAATCACAACAGCCAGGTGTCAGCTTCCCGTTTGAATAATGGCTAGGGTAATAATTAAGGCAATAATTTAAATTCAAGTTTAAATTTGATATGTAGTTATTTTTCCTAAATTTAGTATCAATCTTATTTATTTTTTTTTATATTTAGTATTGGTTATTTTTGGTCTAATAATAATGATGATAATTATTTTTATTTTTTTATATTTAGTATTGGTTATCTAAAAGAAACCTAAATTAAGTATTGATTATTTTTATTTAACAATAACTATATAATAACTTTTAATTTTAAATTTAAATGTCACATGACATTTTCATAGCATACAATTGGCATGTGAATATTATTAGCAATATGATTTTAAAAGAAAATATTTAAATAGTATTTAATGTCTAACTAAGTAAGACTCTAAAATTTATTTATTACAATAGAATTTTAAAAAACTTTATATTTCAAACTCCATCTGCAATTCAATTCGATTTTATCTAAAAATAACTAACTAAATTAGTTAAAATTTTAAATTTAAAACTAACAATTTTAATATTCAAATAGAGCATATGTAGTTCACAAATTTTAAATTCTAATGGTAACGATCAATCAGATTATTTTGGGTTAGTAATTTCAAAATTTGAAAATCCTTTATATTTTAATAATATCGTATAATATTTCTCTGCATATATAACATAAAATCATTATTTTATTATATATATACGACAATTTGAATCTGTTTATTGTTCTTCCACTATCAAAAATAACATAATACCATTATTTTTATTATACGAAATAATTTCTCCTATTATTAAAGAGTCCAGGTATTCTATATAATGAACTTCTTTTACTTCTCAGTTATTCATAAAATCATTATTTTCGACTCATTTCGTATTACATTCAATTACAATATTATGTACACTTGGATTTAAAAAATAAGTTTTTAATGATAAACCTTAATACTGTATTTTTTGTCCTTCAATCAACTTTCACTTTGTTTGTTTTTTAATCATGTATATTAGTTTATATATTATTAATAAATCATCAAGTTACCTTGCTCAATAGGACATCATCAGTATTAGAAGTAACTTTTTAAAGAATCTTGACATATCATGTCGTGATTCGTTTATGAAGGCATCAAATGTATAGTAATCAAGTAGAAACTTACTCTATTGAGTTTATTATGGTTGAGTAGGAGATACTGTTCAACTAATCAAATTTTTATTTTATTCTTTTAATACCTGTCTTATATATCCTTAATTTTTTATATTTTTAATTACGAGACACTACAATACAGAGGAATATTCTAAAAAGATAATTTCTTAAATTTGAGAAGTTATTCATTGAATTTGGTTAAAGATCTGTATACAAAAAAGTTTTAATATTTATAAACGTTAATATTGTTTTTATGTATTTAATTCTTTAATTTAATTTACATATATACACATTTATTTAATCGACCATCACACGCGTATATATTATAGACTAATTAATAGTAACTATTAAATTATATTTTTATTTATTTTAAAAAGTAGATTACATGGATGGCTCTTGCAGTTCAGTTAAAATTTTAGATTTGATCCTTAAATTTTTTAAAATTTCAGATATAGTCTTTAATGTTATATTTATCTTTCATCAATGGTCCTTATTCTTTTAGTTCGGTTACTAATGTTAAATTTTTCAAAATGATTATTTTACCTACAAAAATCATCAATGTAATTTACTTTTATTTAAATAAAAATATTTGTAAAAATATCATTTTTAGAATGTTCAGGTTTTTAAATGTTTCTCTAAAACTTTTGATTGTCTAAAATGTCTCTCTTAAAACTTTTTGATTTTTTAAAGGTACTTTTTAGTCTTTCTTAAAATCATTTGGTTTTTAAATGTAATTTTTATTTATTTTCTAGATATTGTTTTTAAGACTATTTGTTTATTGAACGTTTTAAAAATATTAAAAATGTTGTTTGATAATGGATTGTTTTTTAAAAAAAAAGGTATAAAGAAGTGATTGGTTTTTAAAGATTCTTTAAAAAATAATGGTTTAAGAAAAAAATTTAGAAAACCAAATAGTTTTATAAAAACGTTTAAAATATCAAACGGTTTTAAGAACAACTTTTGAACACGGACGGTTTAAACACGTTAAAAAGCAAACATTTAATAAAATATGTTATTAAAAAATTTAGTCATGTATTTTAACGTATTTATTATATAATAAACATATTAATAATGAGATATAAAAATATTAAAAAATAAAAAAAATTGGAAAAACAAGAATATAAAGCTTCCCTAAATCAAAATAATACTATAGTTTAATGGATGGTCGAAGCGGGTAAAATGTCATTTTTATAATTTTTAACATTATTAGTTGTTCACTAACAAAATTTGGAATAATAGATGAAAAAGAATGAAATATTAGAGATCATATTCTTAAATTTTAATTTTTAAGGACCAACCCCAAAATTTTAACAAAACATGAGAACCATGCGTGTAATTAATCTATTTTAAATATAACTTTTCCAACCCGTGTAACGCACGGGTGGTTAGGCTAGTATATATATATAACCTCTCTAAATATTAAAACTCACTCACATCCCATACTAATCTAACCTAATCTATGTTAAACTTGTATCTACGTCTCCACTATTTTCTTCCATTCGTAAAATATTCATTCTACAAAATGATTAGTAATTTCAATACTCACTAATGGTAGGATTATTCCGACATCATCATCTACTGTTTTCTTTGAAGAAGCTAGATGTCTTTTTTTTTTCTTCCACTAAATAGTAAATATGAACATTATTGATTTATTGAACAAGTGGAGTGGAATGGTCAAAACCCGACAACTTAACTCTTACGGTCCCAAAATTGTGATGATATTCAATTCAATCCAATTCATTTCAACAAAACACTGTGATTAAAAAACAAGGACCATGTGCTCTGATTTTGCCAAAACAAGACAAGACATTATGAGTTGAGTAGCTATCCTCTAAATATACAAAATGGAATGAAACTTTAAATACTTATATGTTTCGTAGCAAGATGCATGTTTCCATCTTCTTTTTCAAAATAGAAAACTGGGCTTTATACATGTCGCGCGTATTATTTACTTCC
Organism: Flaveria ramosissima; assembly: GCA_025215565.1. Lineage (NCBI taxonomy): Eukaryota > Viridiplantae > Streptophyta > Magnoliopsida > Asterales > Asteraceae > Flaveria > Flaveria ramosissima. The sequence continues at coordinate 39,998,421 of CM046042.1, forward strand.
CTTCCTTAATCTCCGTTGTAAGCCTTTCAATATATGTGTTTCGATACATAAACGATACAATGGCTAATTAAATCACTCATTTTCTTCATATTAAAGTTCCACAAATATCAAATATATAGTAAACTCATCTGCTTTCAATTACCTCTCGAACCAACACTAATTGAATAAAAAGAGTACACATTTGCCACTAGACCATTATCACTGGTTGTATTTATTATTACTATGTACTATTTTGAATATGATTAAGCGTCCAAGGGTATTGTCTTGTTTTTATAGTTGTTTGGGTGTTATCTTTGCTTTTGGTTTTAATATCTAAACTTTTATTTTGCGTGAGTGTCGCCTTGTTTAGAGCTAATTACAAGGAAGATCCTCTTGGTAAGGTCATATTTTACTTCCGGCCCCAAGTATTGAAAATCACACTGGGTAAACTATAGCACATGAAATGCTAAACCTCTATCATACGCATGAACTATAGCATCTTAGTGCTAGACCTCTATCATGTGGATAAACTATAGCCTATGAATGTGCGAGATCTCTACCACACGGATCAACTATTTAAACGAATGTGAGAGCCCAGTTTGTGAGCAAACTATAACGATAATGTGCTAAACCTCTACTATAATAGACTATAGCACATATCATAAAATCATTTTATTACAATAAATAGCTACTATAAACAAATGCTCAAAATACAATTCGTATGTATCAATAAGCTTGTCATACATGTTTAATAATCATTTCAAAATTAACGCTTTAAAAACCATAATAGTATTACTTTGCATGCTACACTAAATACATACAACACTTTTGATAGACATACGTGCGTACTATTTTCTATTGGATTAAGTGATTAACCAATACACATACTCACTATCGATGCCTCAAAACACTTCTTTTACACTTTTGATGGTATGCACATGCAATTGGGTGAACCACACACACATACTTCCGATAGCCCGAACACAAACAATTTCGACCTGGCTAGCTGGACTCACACTTTTGACACGGAACACTTACACATGTTCAATGATTAACAGACATACACTTGCAACTGATCGAACCCATATCCATGCATCAATTAAAACTGTTTTCATTTGCAACTGAGAAATCCTCAGATCTTTACAAACATATCAAATATCGTATATATCCGAACTAATTTTAAATATCACATATATATATATATCTCCCTAAAACGTAGCAAATGTTATAAATATATATCCAAACTAAATTGTATATATCATATGCGTTCTTTTAATAATCTAAATATCATATGCGTTCTTTTAATAATCTAAATATCATATATTATTCTTTTGAGGGAAGGTCAAATAAAAAAATCATTTTACCTAAAAAATCTAAAAATAAGAAAATGTTAATCATAAAAATATTTGTACCACCTTTTCACACATGTATGATGAACAATCTAATGTTATTATTGCCAACTAACTTAAATATTCCCTCTAGCTTACCTAAAAACTTATTGTTGTATTAACACCAGATAGGTTGATAAATATGTTAATTACTAAATTAATCTAAACACTTTATGTTTTCAATACATTTTACTTTGTTGTGTTATTAGGATGTGTTAGCTTGTTGTGTTGTTTTGTTGTATTAATTTGTTGTGTTGTTTTGTTATGCTTGTTTGTTATGTTGTCTTTAATATTTTGTTGTGTTAGTTTGTTATTTATACTAATTAAAAGATATTGTGACGTTTTACGTTTTTATACTGTTTTATTAGGTTATACATTATTTAATCCTAAATATGTATTTTTAGTTGTGTTGTTTTATAATATTGTGTTATTTCAACTCATAAATGTGGTTTTTTTTAAGTATAACACATGTTGTTTAATTCATTACAAGTGTTTTTTTAACTATTCATGTGTTGTGATATGGAAAACACCATAATTTCGTATAAAACAACACAATTTTGTATGATGTAATTTTTTCTAGGAAAAGTATAGAAATACTATGTTTTATTTGTGTAATTTTTATTGTAATTATTTCTAGAAAATGCTTGATTTTATTGTGTAATATATTTAAAGAACTAATATTATATGAAAAATTTATGATTGTGTAAAAGAAGTGAAGGAATTTAAATAAAGTTAGCAAAAGTGTCTATTCCAAACATGTATTATTTATTTATTTCCTTGATTACACATACGTATCACACATTATAACAATTTAATGATTGTAACTTTGCATTGTTTAAGCATTTGTATATATATATATATATATATATATATATATATATATATATTCCTCTCTAAACACATATATGTAGACATATGTAAACATATGTAAACAACTTAATGTTTATGTGATAGAGTTTCTAATTTTTTTTTCAATTGAGTAGTTTTAATATTTAAATTTTATTGTTGCATGTATTTACATAATAAAATGTTACATATACGTAAAACATTGACAGGAACCTGAGTCAATGTGGTTTACATATATGTAACACATCTTGTCTTAATTACACGTACTATGTTACATATACATGACACTAATCTTACATATTGTAACACTATTGTTACACATATATAGCTCTACTATTACATGAGCTATGTTCTTCGTTATCTTATTCGATTTTAAAACAATGTATTAATTAGAATGATTTTATTAAATATGAGTAAATAAAATGATTACACAAACTACTTTTAGTGTTTGTTTAAAAAGATGCATTAGGTGTTTTACATTTTAAGTAATTAGACTATTTTATCTTCTTGAAATGTATCATATAGTATATAGATGTAGATAATATTGTTGTACACTCAAGAGTTTGTACTTTAATGTTAATAACGTTTGTTTTTCTATAATAACAAATAGCT
>CM046042.1:40606245-41038745 GCA_025215565.1 Flaveria ramosissima
TCAAGATTAAAACTTCTCTTAACATCTTCATCTTCTACCTTAATCGCCAATGACCATCGATTCCACCCTATGGTTTGTTACAAACATTAATTCGTCATTCTTCTTCAATCAACAGCAAAGATTTAGAGGGTTTATTTCATTAACCGGTCAATATTTGAAGATGAATATGTTAAACTAAAACCCTAGGCCCCGTCTCATGATGAAAGTTCTTTATTTATTGGTCTATATAGATCTTGTTAAGATGGTTGGCATTGAATGTGTGATTGTAACTTTTGATATATGGGTTACAAGATTTGTATGATAAATAAAAGGTAAATTTGTAAAATAGTAACCAACTTCAAAAATATGAAACCCAATTAATATATAGGTTAAAAGATTTGAATGATAAATAATGGGTAACTTTATGAAATAGTGATCATTCAAAGTTCAAATCTTGGATATCCAAAGAGGCAACGCCTACCACCCCATATAACTTATCTACTTACTATATTTCCATAAATTATGTTTTATGTGGTGAAACTATAAGCATATATTGTAAACGCTAGAGTTAGAATCACTTGAGAACTCATAAATATTTTTAGAACTATAAGAACTCCTACTAACATATAATTTCTTTCATATTTTATTTAAAACAATGATTGAAATATATTATTTAAGCATGTCTCTTGAAGTTATAAAAGAAAACAATAAACTAAATTTGTAATCCACCAATGTGTAAGTCATACGTAAGTAATATCATATACGTATATGTAGCTAGACAAATAAAAATTTTAAAAACACATGTAAACATTAGTTTAATGAGTTTTATATTATTATTATGGTTATAAATGTATATTATACAAACCTATATGTAAAATATATACTATTTAAGAAAAATATAACCTATTGGTATTAGTTTTCATGATTGTTAGTATATTTATTAGTTATTAAATGATTCTAACCCTTAAATTCTATAATAAATGATATTGAATTTAAAGTACTATTTAAAATCATATTAGAATTGTAAATAGCTTATGTTCCAAAATTCGAGATTATTGTTACGATTTTTTAATGTTTTCATTATGTAATAACTATGTGGATCGATTCCAAATTCACTTGAGTTCGTTCGAGTCAAACTTTTATCATATTTAAAATCAAGTGTCGAAAGCTTAAAAATATGTAACAAATCAAAACTCAACTCGACTCACAATCTTATCGAATCTTAAACAATATCACATGGGATGATATCAAAGTATGTAATATTTATTGAGACAACTTCGTAGAATTTGTGAAATTTAATAAAATTAAATGTCCAGTAAATAATAAGTATATATCCGTCCTCTTATTTTAGTAATACACGGTATTTATTCTTACTAAATTTTTTTTTTTTGGTGTAATATCTAAAGTTTTCCATTAATAATGTTTTGTCAAGTTACATCAAAATAGAAGGTAGACGGGCAACAAGCTGCGCCGCCACCCCTTTCTGAATAGCAAATCCTAACCTTCCAAAAACAAATCCTTGCCTCCCCAGGGTTGAGCAATGGTTGTCTATGACCCGTTGGACCCTGGTCAAAAAGTTGATAGCTTCTGGCGCTAGGGAGCCAAATGTATCAAAGGCAAAGGGAACAAAAGCGTGCTGGTTCTCTGCGCAAGCTTTAGCATGTTTATCCACTTTCTTTGATTCTGCCTTTCTTGCCGCTTGACCAGCTACAAAACCGTTTTCCCGTAAACCAACCAAAGGGGAAACCCCTGTGAGGTCCACACAAGCATGTTTGCCCCCAGCCCAACCAAAGACGAGCAGATCCGCTGGTCGCAAAGTAGACCTCCCCTCCATAGGGTCTGTGAGGAAATTCACAGGGGCTTCTTTCTTAGCAGAAATCCCGGCTCTTCTTAGGATGTCCCCCAAAACATCTCGTACCCAGTCATGCCGATATTTGAACCCAGGTAGCTCTTTACAGTGAAGGGCGTGCTCCCCATATTTATCCATACAAGCTTTACGACATATCGGACATGTTTCATCTTCCGGGTACATAGGGATCATCAACCGGTATTTGAGAATTGCTCTATATTCTACTGGAGACATGCACTGTCCCAACCCTTCAATCGGGATAACGGTCAAAAAGTCCTGAGCATGGGGGCCCTTCAGGCACTCAAACACCGCCTTTTGGCGGGATGACAAAGAAAAAACTTCTCCCAGGCTTTGAGCGATTTTGCTAAACAGAGCATTCGCCAAAGTTGTTTGTGGCTTCGAGGGGGCGGTGTCCTTATTAGAGAAACCGCCAATATCCAAGTCTGGGAGAAGGACATATAAGCGTTCAAGCGCCTGCTGATAGTCCGGGTCAAGCCCGAAGACCCCACTGTTTCGAAGGATATGATCTTGTAGTTCCCAAGACTGAGCTCTAGAGGCCACAAAAGCATAAGCCCCAACATCTCTAACTGAAAGGAGTCCCAAACCACCGAGACGCATTGGCAAAGATGCCAAACGCCATTGGAGATCACCAAAAAAAGGGCCACCACCCACGACAATGTCTTCTATAGCCTCCCTGAGGCCATCATCGAACCGAGATACCGCATCCTCCATCAAATGGGGTTGACAAGTGCGCAACCCAAAAAGTAACTTAGCAACTCCCATGCACGACCTTAGCAAAAGTAGTTCACATTGGGGATTCCTAAGGCAGGGCAAGAGTTTCATGAGTTCAACCGCTCCCGAGGCCCGCCGCCCAGCCAACTCCTTAATAAAGCTAGGATCACGGCTAACAGCTCCACCAAGGAGCTTAACCCCCCTCTCTGGTCTACCAATCCCTCTCGGGAAAAGTCCGTCCTGAACTTTACGCCCATCGCATGTCGGCCAAAAAACCTCTGTTTTCTTAATGTTGAGATAAAGCCCCAGAGATGGCCCTTCCACGTTGATGATGTCTAAGGCCTTAGCAACCTCAGACGCGTTGCCGATAATCGTTCCATCATCCAAATACCAAGCATGAAACAAAAGGTTACAACGGTCCTGGACCCGAAGAATAAAGGGGTGTAAGGCAAGGGCAAAGAGAAGGGGCCCTAAGGGATCTCCTTGTACTCCGGTAGTAGCCCCAATACAATCATTACCAACATACAACTTAGCAGGCTGAGCATAAAGAAATTGGACCCACCGATAGATTGACGGGCAATGCTGATGAACCTCTTGAAGGAAGGTTGTGCGGTCGACCGTGTTAAAAGCATTAGAGAAATCCACAGTAAGCAAGGCCAAGGAGCCGTCTTCATGACAAGAGTTGAGAAACCTGTTTGCACTGTGAAGCACCGCCTCTGCACCATTAGGCATCCCAACACCAAATTGAAAGTCCCCCAAGTGCTGGGCCATGTCTTTCCCGACCTTCTTCATCACCACCTTAGAAACCAACCTTCGCCAAATACACCCCACAGCAATAGGCCGAATTCCTTTATCAGGCTTCAATAAGGGGGTGAGGGGGGCCGACGCAACAAACTCAGCAAGCACTTTAGGGCAAGATCCCTCAAGCAATAAGTTAACAACTTCAGTAATGCTCGTAAGCAAACCTGAGGGGGTCACAGAGCCCTCGCCACCAATAGCATCTAACAAGTGTTGGGCCCGCATCCCGTCCCTACCACATGACGTCCCTTTGGGGAAGGATCGGATACATTTGAACACACACTCCTCATCAACAACAAGAGTGGGTTGGGCTAAAGGGTTGGAAGGCAAGGACGGGGGTGGCACCACTGGGTGTTTATCAATAAGAGCTTTCAAGGTCGACTCACCAAAAGGGGCAACTCCACTAGAGCATAGGACCTTAATCGCAGCCGTGAAATGCCCATCTCTGACTTTCCGAAGACATTGCTTAACATTAGGGTCCCTTTCCTTGTCTTCCTCTCTCATGCATTCCCCCCTAATAGCACCAGTCTCTCCCACGCTATCCAACAGGGACGAGACCAAAGCATCAAAACCGGACCCATTTTTCCAAACAGTTAGCGCGTGCAAGATGTTACTACACTGCAAAGATTTCCTGTTCCCTGATCTTCGCTCTCGTCTGGTGGATGGTCTGACCACCCGCAAGGTGCAACGTGGTAGCAAAAGCAATTGAACCCAATTTTCAACGGAACCTGGCGACCCCACCACTTTACGCAAAGCACCTGTTAAAACCTGAGCAAACAACAGCCGACAACTGGGGGGAATGCTTTTAACAGTCTGAATTGGAAGTGAAAAAACCCGCTCGAGGAGGTTAACATCACCCCCGAGCCCAGCTGGGTGACGTGGGTTTGTGTCAACCACCACTGGACATGGTTTCCGGATCCCAACAATAAAATCTTCAACATCCCCCGAGAACATGTCAAACGACACGACCTCATCATCATGCTTGCACCCCCTACTGAGTGCATGCACAACCATGCACCTTCCACACAACCATTTATCACCTGCCTTAAGAACTTCCCCAACATCCAAAAAAAGCTCTAAATCCTTGGAGATAGCCTCCTTCAAAGACAGCCTTCGGTTTTCTGTCTTGAGGTGGGTGCTTTGGATGTGTTCAAGTAGGCGGAAAAAACCCCCAGACCCAGGTTTGCCGTCTTTACATTCGTGGAAAGATTTGAAGGGGCATGTCCTTAAACCACTAGCAGGGCCCTGCACAGAGCCCCTTGGCTTAACATTCCTACCCCTCCTTGTAGGAGCCATGCGCGTAGGTTAACTGCCACAAAAGATAAAAAAACAAAAACACATAAACGGTGCACCGAACTCGAGATGAGTTGTGAGGGGTAGAATACCGATGGAACCCTATACAAGCCGAAGGAGGGCAGCAACCGCGAGTTGCCCACCCTCTAGATGGTACCCCACATGACCCCTCACACCATGGCCGTTAGTTAAAGATTAGCAACCCAACAATACGATGAAAGATTAGAAGAGCCGAATTTGAATTTCAAGATCAAATCACCTTAAACAATACCCACTTCACAAGATTACTAAAAAAAAACAAGCTTTCTCAAACCTTCACTTCATAGGGGCATTTGATCGAACACCTTGTGGGCAAATCATCCAAATCCAATAATCAATTTAATTTTTATGGCTACACAAACCCCATTTCAATTTCTTATTTCTCCCACAAAACGATGAACACAAACCCATTAAAATACTCTCATCGAGTAAACTCCCACATCGAACAACGAATCTCCATTATAACCACACCTATGGCGATTTCAACGAAAATGGCGTACTGTACCTAATAATAATAACAATGGAAGAGATCCAGATATAGGTTAGCAGTTAGCACTTCCACCACCGCCAATACACCTCAATCAGACACAGATGAGTTGAATCTTGGTAGAACTCCAGTTAAATAAATGAACCATCTTTCCATCAGGTAAGATAATACGGGTGATTAAATCAGGTAAGATAATACGGGTTACAAAAGTTAATCTTTAGTAGTAGAAGCATGTCCTGTTGTTAATCTTGAATATGCTCTTCACGACTTCACTGTAACTTATGTTTTCTGGTGATCTTGATATTGATGTGAGTTTAAGTCTCAAAAGAAAACAATAGTTAGATTTAAAAGTATCTTTGAGAGGTTGTGTTTATCGTTTTAAAAAACAACAACTAAGTCCACATAGGGAGGATTAATTAGTGCATAATAGATGTCACATGGGTTTGTGCTCCAATTAAGTTCATTAAGAAACAGCTACGTAACTTTTATTTATATGCTTCATTCAAGAATCATGATCTAAAATCACATTTAATCCCCTTAAAAATCAAAATGGTATGTTTTTATAGGTGTTTATTTATGATTTTTTAAATCTATGTAATAATTAGTAGGTTGTTAATTGTGTTGGGTTAACGGCCAAAGGCGTCAAACTAATTTGTATACCATTTAAAAATCTTGTCAATTGTAGCTTCACGAGAATCTTCCAATGACAATAAGAGAAAATATGAGTACTCTAAAGTAATTACCAAGGAGAAAATGATTAGTAAACTGCATTGAATTCCTACAACACTACATGTTTTAACTGACGCATTAGACCAATTGTTTTCAAAGCTACATGTTTTAAACCAAAATTGTTTTGACTAATTACACAACCCGATCTGTCGATCAATTTGACCGCTCATAGTCTGGACCAAATTTTACACCGGAGTTCTAAAGTCTTCATAGTAGATCACCGGTTCTATAGTGAGATGACCATTATATTTCATAGTGGATAGTAAACAATTTGTGTTTTTAAAAATTCTAAGATACTTGGATACACTAACGTAGCTTTCTCTTATATTTATCTTTTGCATAAGTTAGTTGAAAAATAATGTAACTAATAATTTTTCATATGTATTATGGTCATTTATATTTTATAAACATAATTATTACAAGTATCTGATAAAAACTCTGATGTGTGATATAGAATATGAATAATTCAAACCATGGTTATTATGTATTTTATAACGTAATTTTTTATATAAAATTGATATAGTTATTAAACAACTTGAACTCTTTTGGACTTGAATTTGTTTTCCAAGAAAAGTATATATCTCGACTAAAACAACAATAATGCTATATATATACTAGAAATAAGTTCAAGAACGAAGAAAATCAGAAATGATCAAATAACTTATTCTTCCGTCATCTCCTTGCATAAACTTTTAATTACATATATCTCCCTATAAACTTCATCAATTATATATATACTCAAATTAAAAGTTTAATTACATATATCCCCTTCTAAAACTTAGTTAATTACATATATACTCAAACTAAAAGTTTAATTACATATATCCGTTTGATTAAACATAAACATTACATATTTATCCATTTGATTTTTTTATTAAAAATAACCTATATAATTAGTATTTTACTCTTGTTTTTCTGTTAAACTATAAAATTATATTTTTCATTCTTTACTAGCTTTTCGAGTTTTCATTATTTACTAATATTTCTATACTAACATGTTTCGTGTTGTTTTTATTTTTTACCTTTTGATGTTAATTTTTTTATTATTGTACGAGACACTTTCAGTCTCATTACGCAACATGATTCGAACACATAATTTTATTTTGCATAATGAGGCTCGAAGTGTCTCGTACAGGTATCGAAAAAAAATAGCATAAAATGGTAAAATAAAAAGACATAAAAACATTAGTATAAAAATATTAATAAATAATCAAAACTTGAAAAGCAAGTAAAGAAGTAAAAACATAACTTTATAGTTTAATATAAATAAGATTAAAATACTAATTATATAGGTTATTTTTAATAAAAGTTATATAATGAGTAAATATGTAATATTTATGTTTAATAAAATGGATATATGTAATTAAATTTTTAGTTTAGGTATATATGTAATTAACTAAGTTTTAGAAGGGAATATATGTAATTAAACTTTTAATTTGGGTATATATATAATTAACTAAGTTTTACAAAGGGATATTTATGTAATTAAAAGTTTAAGTTAAGTATTTATGTAATTGATGAAATTTATAAGGAGATATATGTAATTTTCTCTTTTTCTTCTGATAAAAAGACACCCAGTCAAATTAAACCATCCTAAGGCCCAAACAAAAGCCCATCCTACTACAGTTAAAGTTGAAATTGAAACACAAAGGCACAAAAAGGCCCAACCTAAGATCCATATTAGCCCATATACGATCCAATACAAATCCAAATACAAACTAATCACATTACCGATTACTATGCATATTATAAAATCTAATACAAAACAAAATAAATGATCAACAACCTTTTTAATACTTGAATAATATCAATCTCACTATGAACACTTTTAAAATTTAATCATCCAATTGCAATCCAAACACAATAGCCTATCTAATTTGTTATCCCATCCACCCCCAAATTCTTCACCACACCGAAAGGCCCCAACCCCCGTATTTGCCACATTACAATCAACATCAACTTCAATCTTCAAAAGTTACAATCATGATTGGTATCAATCTCAATATTCATACATAACATCCAAATCACCTTGCTTTTTCTTACTATTAACGTGCACTTACTATCATAATATTTGTTATTTTATTTGGGAGAAATTGAAAATTTTACTTTAAACGTGAAAATTTTTGAATTCATGTTTTGTCCTTAAAAAACAATCATCTTTTTTCATTTTTGTAATATTTGCATGTCGTTTGACAATCCCGCAGGTCATTTCAATCTTCAGCCATCAAGATTTACGAGGTTTTGTCACATTTCACGATGGTTGTTTGTCCACTTAAGATCTCACCATCTATAGTTATGTGAGATGTGAAGATCTCGTGGTATGCACTTTGCAAGGTTGATGATTGTTTTGCTAGAACCAAATATATTTTAAAGATAGAACGATCAGCTTTGTAATTTATACACACATATAATCGGTTTATACTAAAAATAGTGAGAAATATTGTAGACCATTGATCAATGATACGATGAATAACTGCCGAATTGACTCAATTTCAACAAAATGTACCATTTACCTTTATCTAGTTCTACTAAGACATAATCAAGTTTGGTATAGACAATTATTTTTTAACTATATGTAAAATCAAACATTTTTTAAACTTTAATTTAAGTTGCTATAAAAAACATTTTTAAAACGCATATTTATAACTTTAGTTTAACTTTGTTAAATTGTCTAAAAAATTAATATTCTTCTTTTTTCATATGTCTATCAATGGTTATAATATCATCAAACTTCAAGTCTCTTCCAGGTAATTTATTTTCATACTTAAAAATGATATTATTCAAGATAAATAAATCAATAATTAAAGAAGTTTTAGGTGGTAAGAATCTTGGATCTATCAATAACTTCAAACGGATTCAAAAAGATGACAACATTACTTTGGGCCCACGATTTTCAACATACACAACTGAACATTCAACATCTCACTAAAATGAATGCTTCTATACATGAATCTATCAATAACATCAAACGGATTCCTAAAAATACAAAACTCCATTTTTGTGCCCATAATTTTTAACATCCAAATTGAATACTTGTCACGTGTTTTACGACTCTTGATGATTATCTTAAAAGTATTTAGTATTTTTGTTTTAATTTGTTTAGAAGAAACTAGTTTTAAAAGATAAAACGGATTTTAATAATTCAAAGTATTACTTATTGAGTATTGACTAACAATAATTCATAATGATAATGCAACTAATGACACTCAAATTTCATTTTTATTTTTAAGAAAAATCTCACAAGAATAAACATTATAGATTTAATGTTTACTCGATTTTGCTTGTACTGATTATTATGAGTGAAATGAAAAACATACATTTTTTGTAAGAAAGCTATATGGAAGAACGACGGGTCAGACACGACGAGAGATGGAGAGTGAAACTCACCTAGAAGACCATCTTAAAACCGGCAATTGTGACAGGACAAAAAGAGTAAGTGTAAAAGAGAGAAAAAAATTACATGTAAAAAACTAACTAAATCGACCGGTACATTTGAAAAAAAAAACGCATCCTCAAGGAAGCAAAATAAATAAGATAGCATCAACAATAACACATCCACTCAAATTATGGATAATGAATACGTAACACAAATAAAGTGGGTAATATCCAGAAAACTTTATTTAGGAAAGATATTTTAGAAACCCAAAAATATATATTATATAATTAAAAAAATCCAACATTCACATACTCTCCTCAGGGGGGTTAACTGAAAATTTTATAAAATATAAAGGGCTTTTCTTTAACAATAATATACGTCAAATAAATATCAATGCAAATCAGGGTCCACCATCACAGCGTCAATTTTGGGAAGTTTCTCTTTATTTAGAATCCCACACGTGATAAAGCTCTAATTTCGTGCCTTACAAACGTGCATGCGTGACATTGCGCCACGTGTCCCCTTTTACTTAATCATGCAAATTTTACACTCTATACCCTTGATTTTGGTTTGGTACATATAATTCTTCTCTAGTCTTGACATTTAGAAAATAAAAACCGTAGTTGATAGGAGGTTTCGTGTTAAAGTACATCGTACTTAGAAAGTTTTGAAGTTCGATTAAAATTGTTTCCGATTGGGCTTTTCAAATATTTGAACCACGTTCTTATTTGAATTGAGTTCGAATCTTTGAATTCCGAACTAAATAAATTTGAGACGGAGAGACTAGATTTTAGACTATGTAGGTTATTGTTTATTTTGACATAATCTAATTTATTTTTAGTCCAAATTTAGTTATATAATTTAAAACTCAAATACCCAAAATCTGACATAATGAGCATCTCGGTAAGTAAATGTTTCAACTAACTGAGATGGAGAAACAAAATTTTAGACTATGCATTATGCCAATGGAGATAGATGAATGGTATTCAAATAAGTTGCAATAAAAATAGAGAATGATCATATGTTATATCACAAAATCTAAGTTATTCGCAAACAACTTTAAATCATATTATGAACATTTCTTGCATCACACTTAAGCTCATCCAACTATATACTAGCGAACAGTCAAGTTATGTTTATGAACTGACACTTACCGCTGATAGAAATAAAGCAAACTACATGCGATCCAATAATAAAGATTTTAAATATGTTACGTCACTAAAAATAGTTATTTTAAAATTGAGTGATTCGTCTTCTTTAACCCTTTACCATCAAATCACGCTCGTATAGTCGTATTTGACTTACCTATTGCATTATGTTCCACCTAGCATATTATGCTTAGGACACAAACACAATTAAATTGACTTATATTCCTTCTAGCAAATGTATCATACATGCACATTGAGGAACATACTATCCAACTTGATGGGTCATTTTGAAACCATCTGAAACACGAAGGGGCTAATCTGTCAATCAACAAAACTAGAAGGACTTCCATTGTTCATAATAATAAATAATAATATTAATATCTGAAGCTCCCCTTAACCACCAGTTAACAGCATTCGACGTTAAGTAACCCCTTTGCTCTTTTCAACCTCTATCACCCATATCTCATTTCGAGATATACACTTTGCAGATCCCTATAACTTTGATAAAAGGTACAATTTCATCATAATTTAGATCTAATTCGTTTCGTAAGTCGATAATTCGCCACTCATTCGATCAAATTGAGTGAAATTCTCGTGTTTTTGTGTTGATTTCGTGCAAAATTTCGTGTTCTTTATTGATTAATCAATGTATGTACGTCGATTGAACTGATACAGTCTGTGTTACTGTGTTTTTTTGCCTAAATTGCTTCTGATTCGTGTTACGAATGTGATTATGTGAAAGTATTTATGGTGATGGTACTGATGCTTGCTCTGTGACGAGGTTTTGTTTGACAGTGACGTTGAATTGAATAAAGGAAGGGGAGAATATGAGCAATTCAGTAGGGCACATTTTGCTTCAATCGACGGTTTTAAAGCATCAAGGTGAAAGGAATTATTCTACTTGCATTGCCGGAAATACTTTGTTTCAAGCTCAAGCGACTTCGCAGATACGGAAATCATCGTCGTTAGCTTTGGCGTCTATATTATCCAGCGATTTCCGTGGTCGTCGATTAACTGTGAGGAAATCGGGATCGCAAACAAAGCGTTTGGTTTCCGGTATTGTTCAAGCGGTTTTAGCTACCGATCCGACTTCCGAGGTACTTTTTTGTCACTCCATAAGCAACTCAGATTTTGATATCACTGAAATGTTGCATGTTCTGGAGTGGAATGTAGTTGTAGATCATGAAAATCGTATTGTTAGGGCTGTTATTCTCTTCTTATTGAGCTTAGAATAATTAATAATTTCTTGTTTCACTTTTAGTTCTGTGCGTCTTACATAATGAATATGCTGCTCTAGATGAGAACTGAAAGGGATCTAAAAGTATTATGATAAGTCATTTTATTGTCCAATAATTGGCTATTCTGGCTTGAAAATATATTTTATTGTCATAAAAGGGTATACAATGGGCACATGTAACGAGTAAAGTGATTTGCTAGAAGCGTGTCCTCAGTGCTTGCTGAACACACTATTGATATTCTGATGTCTTTCTTTGTGATCTAATTAAATAATGATAAATTTAGCATTGTTTATATAAAGGTTAGATGCATAAAGCAGCTTACATTTTCTTTATGGTAATTTTTAGAAGACTCACTTGTTTCCCTTGGACATAGCATTTTCTTGTTAAGGAACCAAACATCAGGATTAAATACTCAAAGTACTCAAGTCTCAACAACCATTTATGACAAACATGCATACGAAAACCATCATGAAATGTGACCTGTGGAAGTCATGAGTTCCCACAAAAAATATAACATGTAATGCATCCTTTGTTATGGTTCAGAAGAGAGATATTTCTGATTCTGCTAGGAAACAACTGCTTATGTGTTGTATTTACCTCACTTTAGATTAAACATTTTGGATAAATAACTTGGTAGGATGGATTCGAGGTAGTAATCCAAGCACGAGAATAAACTGCCTTAACGTTTGCATTTAGTGTACAGCTACATTAGGTTATGTCTCATGGTCTTGAAATATAACTTTGCATGAAATTTGAAAATTTTGTCTGCTTTTTATACCTCCACCGCTTTCTGTACTATTGGTTGAACTGAAGAAAATACAGCAGAAGTAATCTTTTGAACCAGCTATAAACCATGCCTAATGATTCTTTGTCTTGCTGAACAATATTCTTTTGAATTTAGCCTATGAGATTCCTGATATGTATATCAGTTCCCAAACAGTCCTCCATCAAGATAATTATTCGCGTTAAAGCATTATGAACAATTACTATTACCAGACATATTTTGTCTCATGGTTTATAGACACCGATTCGGGTACTTGGTTTGATTGACTCTTTTTCTTTCTTTGTAGCAGCTAGGAGAAAAGTTCATCCTGGGAGGAGATATTGAGATGCAGGTATCTATGGATTAAGACATGGAAATGATATTTTAGTTACTTCATTATTAATTTTTTAAAGAAATTTATGTACTAAAAAAGTTATACATATGTGTGCTCCAGGTGGATGTTAAGATCTCTTCTATTCCAGTGGTAGAGATTCAGCTCACTAACTGTACAGGCAATCTATATCTACATTGGGGTGGTCTAAAAAATATAAAGGAGTAAGAAATGACTCATGAAAATATTAGTGATTTAATTCTACTAGGTATATATTTTATTTACACCCTTTCAGGATTTAATTTTTTATCTGTAATATCTCCAGGAAATGGGTACTTCCCAGTCGTCGTCCTGAAGGGACAAAAGTATACAAGGACAGGGCTCTTAGAACTCCCTTTGTAAAAGTAAGCTACAGAGCCTACAGTTAACATTAAATTCTAGAGGTGTCATGATGGGCGGGTCATATGGGTGGGGTAACGGGTCAATATGGCTTGTTGCAAAATGGGAAACTCTTATGTGCAAGCCAAAATGGGTTGGTCAGGTTGGGTCAACCTGCCACCACTTCTCTGTCCATTTTTTGTATTTTGCAAGGATATAATGGATTAAAAATGACATTACTAGTAAGACATTTTCTTTACATAAAACAATGTAGGATAATGTGAGCATTTGAATACACTTTAGGTGACTTTTACCTGTTTGATCTGTTTCAGTTTTAGTTAGTTTCTGCATTTTACTCATTACTAATAAAATACAGCCTGAATGGACCCATTTTCTTATCAGTGGTTTAAGACTGACACCTCTACTAAATTCAAATTGGTTCCTTGTCAATATACCAGATGATGCATGAGGAAAATTTCTTGTCTTTGTGGGTATTAACACCAATTAATTTGTGCGTATTCACTTTTTCTTACTAGTCCGGTTCAAATTCATCCCTGAAAATAGAAATCGATGATCCTTCAATTCAAGCTCTTGAGTTCCTAATAGTAGATGAAGGAAAGAATAAATGGTAAGGCTATATTTTTTAGGCTTGTTGGTGTTGAAGTGCACATTCAGTTTTAAACCAACGCCCTCACCTACTTTCATTTAGGTACAAAAACAATGGTCAAAACTTCCATGTTAAGCTGCATTCAAGGGAAAAACCAGTTTCAAATGTTGTAATTCCTGAAGATCTTGTACAAATCCAAGCTTTTTTGAGATGGGAGAAGAAGGGAAAACAAATGTATACCCCGGAACAGGAAAAGGCAAGTAAACTTTCAAATATCTTTTTTTTGTTGTCTTTATTTCTCTTGTTTGTGTTTGACCATGTTAAAATTCCAATTCCTGTTAAGAAATGATGCAATTTAATATTTGAAGCATAGAGTTTTTATATACACTAAATAAATATTATTTTTTGATATTTAAAGTTATAGGTTTAAAAACGTTTGTGGATCAAGAATAGCAAAACAATGTGAACATGACACACACATAGAAAACTTCTATTTGCTAACTGGATTTAAATCGTACTATATCAAAGCCTATTCTTTCTTTAAACCCAACCTGACATTTTCAAAAATTTCTTAACATCATACTATTCTTTCTAGATGTTCATGCTAGACCAAAGAACCTGTATATTGTGTATCTGTACCTTGTAGATTACTTGCATGCCTTTTTTGCGCTTGGTTATTCACAGTACTTAAATAATTAAACAATTTACAGATGGAATATGAAGCAGCTCGTGCAGAGCTGTATGAAGAAATTTCTAGGGGCAGTTCCTTAGAGGATATACGCGCAAGGTTAACCAAAAAAGATGATACACATTCCAAACAAGTTACAGATGTTTCTGAAGGAAATATACAAACTAAGGTTCAAAAGCCCGTGAAGAAAAAAACTTACTCCATTCAAAGAATTCAGAGGAAGAAAAGGGACCTCATGCAACTTCTCAACAAACATATTCCAGTTTCTATAAAGTCTGTAGAGGAAAAAACCTCCATGAAACCAAAAACTTTGTCTGCAGTAGAACTTTACTCTAAAGCCATAGAAGAACAAACTGATATTAATATTCTGAACAAAAAGACATACAAACTTGCTGACGAGGAGCTTTTGGTAGGATCTCCTTACTTTATTGGTGTTCAGTAAAGTAGAGGTGCAAAATGGGTGGGTAACGTCTCAAAAAGTGTATTTTTTGGTGTGGGTTAGGATAACTAATGTTTCAAATATGATTACAAAGATCTATGATTTCAATAATAATCTAAATTTCTGAATAAAATGATTTAGGATGTTTTATGCATGAACAATGCTTTGGATGACTGACCTGTATCTTTTTTCAGCCAACTTCTTTTTATTGAAATTATGCATGTGGATTGTAGACCAAAGTACTCAACTTTTATTTATTAAGGCCAGCCATATGTTGATACAATTTACAGGCCATCCAAGTTTGTATAAGGTTTTATTCATACCAAATTTGGCCAAAAACTTGAAGCCCTTAAAAGTTTTGCATATATGAAAATAATTTTGATGAGGTGTTAACATTTTATTGGTTAAAGTTGTTCTCTTTTAAACAAAATTAAGGGCATGCCATCATTCAACCTGTGTTTGGCTAAAGTTGATATAAATGACACTATATGCATACTTGGGTGGCCTAAATAAGAAAAGGTTGAATACTAGGGTGGCCTTCAGTGCCCTTGACATACATTATTCTCTTTCTATTGAACCCCTTAGAGATAAACACTAACCGAATCGACTCATTCATAAGGAAATAGGTTAAGATTGCCTACCCTGCATGAAAGTGATTGCATTCCATCTAAAAACCTCTGTGTGTTGCAGGTGCTTGTAACAAAGGCCTCTAGTAAGATCAGAGTTCATCTGGCTACAGGCTTAAAAGAGCCACTTACCCTTCACTGGGCATTGTCAAAGAAAGCTGGGGAGTGGCTGGCAAGTTTCTTACTCTAGCTGCTCGACATTGCATCAAACAATTGATGATAAAGTTCTTTATTTAAGTACTAAAATTGATGTACATATTGTAGGCGCCACCTGAACAATTTTTACCACAAGGATCTACTCCTTTAGTTACAGCTGCTGACACACAGTTTTCTACTATCTCTGTTGATGGTGCTACTAACAAGGTCTGGCATGAGAAATAGTGTGTGAATATCTTTTGTAGACTTTGGAGGAAATGAAGGGTTTATTGTTATAAATAAAATATTACAATTATGGCTGCTTTGTTGTGTAACAGATACAGTTGTTAGAAATAGAAATTGGAGAAGGTTTTGTTGGGATGCCATTTGTTCTTTTTTCTGGTAATAAATGGTTCAAGAATAATGGTTCCGACTTTTATGTTGAATTCATTGGACCCAAGAAGGCAATAAAGGTTCCTATCTATATAATCTCTATATAATAACTATCGCTTGCATGCATTTTTGTTTCCATGTTATAATTATTTCCTTTTCTGTTTGTCTTCCCTTTTTTTTCCTATGAAGGATGCTGGTGATGGGAAAGGTACTGCTAAAGCCTTGTTAGATAAAATAGCAGGGTTGGAAAGTGAAGCACAAAAGTCTTTTATGCATAGGTCAGTACTCAGTTGTTTCACCAGACAAGATTTTGATTTTAATTTTTTTACTATAAGATTATCTTATGTTTGTATTTACACTAAAGATTTTGTTCTTAAAATATCATTCTGTTTTATTCCGCACATTTTAATATTGTCACTTGTCAACTGAGAAACCTGTAAAGATGTTAACTGTGGTTTATAATATTACCACTCAGAATCAGGGGCGTCTCTACAGTATAAACAACTAAAGCAACTGCTTTAGGCCTCCAAAATTTAAAGGCCCCCAAATTTCAAAATAAAAACATACGTTTTTAGAGATAAACGAGAAGGATAATAAAATTATTGAAGGTTTATCGAGGTCAACTTATAAAACTTGGTTCATTGAGGTTGACTTACGGAACTTGTTCACCAAAAGTTCATTAAGTGTTCAATGTTGACGGTTCTTTTATTTTCATCAATTCTAAATTTTCTTTTGCTTGCAATTAATCATCTGATCTACTAACTATGGATGAATTTTATCTAAAACATTCCATATTTGCAAATTGACACTGCAAAATTGATAGCTTCTATTGAATATTTTTAGACTTTTTTACATTTGGGTTTGTTCTTGAGAAATTTGCTAGAGTCCAGTGGAAATATTTCTAAATTGACCGAAGAATTGAAAAGTGTCATAATGGGCCACATTTTTGTTCATGGTTTTGCGATCCTTTTTATCAAGAAGCCTCCTTTCTCATATGTTACTTGTTATGTGAGTTAATGAGTTACATTAAACATGTTTAAATTCTTCCTGCCTTTCCAGATTTAATATTGCAGCAGATTTGATGGAAGAAGCCAAGGACGCTGGGGAGTTGGGTCTAGCAGCAATTCTTGTATGGATGCGTTTTATGGCCACAAGACAGCTTATCTGGAACAAAAATTATAATGTAAAGCCACGGTAAGGCGTCTAGCTAAACTTTTTCCACAAGTTTATTTGTAGTCATTTCTCCTTTGAGCTACCTTAGTGGTGGCAAAATGGGCAAGTTGGGTAATTTGGTTAGAACGTGCCAGGCCGAGTTGACCTGAAACACTTTATCTTTAGTTTTTTAAAATTTTATTGATAATTAAGTGTGATAAGAAAATATAAGAAAACTTTTTTGTTACAGTAATAATCTAACTATTTCTAGTAGAATTAATTCACAATTAGAAGGTTCTGTGCATTAAAAACAGACTTCGGGTGACTTTTGACCTATTAAAAATTATATATAACCAGTGTAGTTATATATAGATAAATGGGTCAACATGTTCACATTTAAGCTACATCTTGCGTGGGTTGATGTATCTTGTGCACATAGCAAAATAAGTTCTCCCACAAAAAGAAAACTTTTCCCAAACATCCTAGTAAGACATCTAATTTTGACATGGACTTTATGTCGACGTTTGCTGCAGTGAGATAAGCAGAGCTCAGGATAGGCTCACAGACTTGCTTCAGGATGTATACGTGAAATATCCACAGTATAGTGAACTTCTGAGAATGATCATGTCAACTGTGGGACGTGGAGGTGAAGGGGATGTTGGTCAGCGCATCCGTGATGAAATCCTAGTCATCCAGGTGGCACAACTTTTTTAATGTGTCATTAAATCTGTGTAAACCTCTCTTCAGTCAAAACTGATATTAAACCACCTATTCGCCAACTGCAGAGAAATAATAATTGTGCAGGAGGAATGATGGAAGAATGGCATCAAAAATTGCATAATAACACAAGCCCTGATGACGTTGTGATCTGTCAGGTATATTGCATGCGAAATTAATTCATGTTCTTTGAAACTTATAATATGCTAAATATGCTCACACATCGTTACTCAATTTGCTGCAGGCACTAATTGATTATATTAAAAGTGACTTTGACATCAGTGTTTACTGGAACACACTGAATACAAATGGAATAACAAAAGAACGGCTTCTAAGTTATGATCGGGCCATTCGCAACGAGCCAAAATTCTCAAGTGGCCAAAAGGAAGGCCTTCTGCGTGATCTGGGAAACTACATGAGAACATTGAAGGTTTGGACTCATTGCTAGTATTCTTTTGTGGAACTGTTATGCATACAATACCAATATGTTGTCACGTGTCTTGTTTAGTCATTATACTTTTTTGTAGATTTGAGTCCCTAAAAGATGTTTTTTGTTTCGTTTGGTCACTATGGGGTATTTTAATGATGACCAAAGCAGGACAAAAGCAAAATTCCATGTAATTATTACTAATGACCCAAACGGTATAAAAAGTCCATAACGATCCAAACAGGACAAAAAACATCTTTGAATGACTCAGATGTAAGGAAAGCACGCTGACAAAAATTAGAGTACCCCCCCCCCCCCCCACACACACACACACACACACACACTCCACGTCTCTTTCAGCCCAGTTTTCTGCAGGCTCTCAAATCTTTATCACACTCTCATTGGTGCAGGCAGTTCATTCAGGAGCAGATCTTGAATCCGCAATATCAAACTGCATGGGCTATAAATCGGAGGTAATGCCAGTATCTTTATCTTTTAACATGATATATTTTTGGCAAAATGCATAGAAAGATAACGTACTTTGGGAGAATTTCTTTTTAGGTAACAAACTTTGTTTCTAACCGGAATACCATTGAACCTTCCAAAAATAAAACATGTAACCAACTTTAATAAATTTTGAGTTAGGGTAGTCTGAGTGTCTGACCAAGTTACCTAGTCAAAGGTGATGATGTGGCATCTGATGTGCTGTTAACTTTGACCATGTTGACTCTTTTCTGATGTGGATTCTGGAAACCAGTTAACTTAGAAGATTGTATGCAGTCGAAATTTATGAAACCTCAATCGTTATTATAGGTGAAAAAACAGTTGGTTACATAAAATGCAAATCTACGTAAAGTAAGTTGAGGTTTTATGCTTACCTTTTTTTGTTAATATTTAAAATTTCAGGGACAAGGATTCATGGTTGGGGTGAATGTAAATCCTATTCCTGGTCTGCCATCTGGGTTTCCGGTAACTATCTTTGGGTTTGTATCTTTAGTAATGTCATTTATCTAGGGAGGAATTTCTCGAACTCCATGATTTCTGTTCAACTTACAAACTTTCATGCAGGAACTGCTTCAATTTGTTTTAGAGCATGTTGAAGATAAGAATGCAGAAATTCTTCTTGAGGTTCAGTGCCTATCTTCCTGCACACAAAAACCATTCTATATTATTTCTCTTGCCATAATAGATAAAAATAACTATTCTTCTTTTGATCCAGGGACTACTAGAGGCACGTGAGGAACTTAGGCCATTACTTTCCAAACCAAATGATCGGCTCAAGGATCTTCTCTTTTTGGACATTGCGCTGGATTCTACTGTAAGGACAGCCATTGAAAGGAGTTATGAGGAGTTGAACAGTGCTAAGCCAGAGGTAAATCCTATATTCCGCTTGTGTTATATTCAGTTTTCTCCCGTGTATCATTTGCTATGTTGGTACTTCAATATTTGTCAAACGAACCCCATTATTCATAGTGAAGGTGCATTATTGTTTGTTAAGTTTGGTATAAATATCTCATGCTTCACCTCAATGATTTGGCAGAAAGTTATATATTTAATCACTCTTCTTCTCGAGAACCTCATACTCTCATCAGATAACAATGAGGATCTGATCTACTGCTTAAAGGTAATTTTAGTATCCCATGTAACCATGTTCCACCATTTGTTGAGGGTAAATTGGATAAAAAGATAACATACCATTAAAAATTACTTGAAATTAGCCAATTTTTGGAGGTCTTAACTTAGGGTAAGCTGACCTGGTTACCACATCAAAATGATGACGTGACATACCATGTTGACCTTTTCTTGATGTGGGGTTAACATGGCACCCTGACATGACGTATTATTAACAGGTCTAAAAACTTTTGAAAGTATGTTTATCTAAATAGAAATCAAGCTGAAGTATGTTTACCTTTTTATGCATTTTACCCTAGCAAAATTGTTGATTTTTTTTACGGCTAGATGTTACCTACCTATGCTACTCCACCTAATCTACAACACAACTAACTTACACCAACCTACCACAGGCTGGGCTTGAACCCTTGACCTCACAGGGAGCTTCACCACTCTAACATCAAAATTGTTAAATAACTTAATTTATTTACCAGCTATATTGTTTGTGTCGTCAGATGTCAGAGCGTAATATGAAAATATTCTTTTGGAAACTATTTTGCTATATAATCTAGTTTTTCATCTCAGAAGGATGAAACTCTAAATAGGGCTGGGCAAGTCTAGTTTCTACTGATTATTGCTTCAGTATACTAAATGCCAGTTTCTTTTTTTACTTTTTTTTTTTCTTTTTGCTTTGTAGGGATGGAATCAAGCGCTTAGCATGTTGGAGACTGGTGATGGTGGTTGGGCATTATTTGCAAAATCAGTCCTTGATCGAACCCGACTTGCACTCGCAAGCAAAGGAGAGTTGTATCATCAACTATTGCAACCTTCTGCTGAGTACCTTGGGGCCAAGCTTAATTTGGACCAATGGGCGGTAATCATATCTTTTTCATTTATTAAATCTGGAGTTGTGCTATAATATGAGGATTTACAATGTTACTAGCCTATTAACCTGTGTCACACTAGCAGCCTAAGATAACTAATCATGTAGTAGACTAGTAGTGCAATAAGGATAATAACTAACAGAATTGTTGATATAATTATAGATAAAATATAATATTTGAGTAGGCGTAAGCCATGTAATTAGCTGATAATACAGGGTTGTACAATTAAAGTGTATTTAATAGAATTATAAAAACATGCATATTATTTTTAAAAATATCTGGTATTCCTTTTGTAATAAAATAATAAAAAAATACATGACACCAATAAGATGTCAATATCGGGTTCATTTTTATACTTTGAAAAGAATTTTTAAATGGTATAACTACATTATTCATAATACGTTAATATTTATTTAAAAAAAAATAGCTATCATTAACTAACAACAGAAAAGGGGGCTATTGGTAAGTTATTAGTAATTAATTACAATGAGAGGGTGTATATATATAAATTTTATGTAATTACTTAATAATTGGAAGTGTCATGAATCAAATAATGACATCATCATATTTAATATGTTTCCAGTTGAAGGAAAATTCATGTTGGTAGATAGTTCTCTTTATTGTTCTTTATGTAACTTTTCTTGATTTACCTTGCTCTTTAAATCCTTGCAGGTGAGCATATTCACGGAAGAAATGATTCGTGCGGGATCAGCTGCTTCTTTATCATCATTGGTTAACCGACTTGACCCTATTCTTCGCAATGTGGCTCATTTGGGAAGGTTGGTTTTACATCCTTGTGGTCAATCAGTTTTGGAGGTTTATGATGTCATTCAACTTTAAAAAACTTCTAAATGCAACTTCCCTTCCTGTTGACAGTTGGCAAGTTATCAGCCCTGTTGAAGCTATTGGATATGTTGTGGTTGTTGATGAGTTACTTTCTGTTCAAAATAAAACTTATGAATTGCCAACTATTTTAGTGGCAAAGTCTGTGAGGGGAGAGGAGGAAATTCCTGATGGTACAGTTGCCGTAGTAACACCTGACATGCCAGATGTTTTATCTCATGTTTCTGTTCGAGCAAGAAACAGCAAGGTATTGTTCTAATATGAAACATAATTACCCTAAAGATAATGGGCGGGTCAGATAGCAAGTTAAAATGGGCTCGGGTCAAAATGGTTCCCTTTATCTTTTAGCATGTGTTGAACAAGGTTGGGTTGACCCAAAGCGCTTTACCAATCTAAAGTTTTTATAAACAAACAATCAGTGGGTAAAACACCATTGCAGAACGATATATTACAATAATAATATTTTTAGTATAACGATGTAGAAGGTTGTATGTAATGAAATACATTCTGAGCTGCCTTTGACATGTTTGACCAAATGACCTTTCCCTTTCATCTAATTTTTTTATTATACCCCTATGATCTATTAGAGCTAAAACATAACTCAATTAGAACTGTTTATAAGTACATGGGTCCACCTCTACCTTTGAGGCATGCCTTCTGAAGATGATTTGCATTTTCCTTTGTAGGTTTGCTTTGCAACATGTTTTGATCCCAATATTCTGGATGATCTTCGATCAAAAGAAGGGAAATTGTTGAAACTAAAACCTACATCAGCAGACATAACTTATAGGTAATGTCCTTGTGCTTTGTAAACTAAAAGTTTTATCTTATACTTGTCTTGACTGTCCATATTCAACTTATGTTCTCTGCCTTGTGTGTATGGTATTAGTGAGGTGCAAGAGGGAGATCTTAAACGATCAACTAGTGAGGAGGAAGCCGGTCAACCACCAAACATAAAATTGGTCAAAAAACAGTTTGCTGGTAAATATGCTATATCGTCTGAGGAGTTCACTAGTGAAATGGTTAGGCTTACATTGCCATTCTTATATACATTATAGATTTCTCATTATTTACCAAAATATATGGCTGCTTATTGTAATTCACTTTCTTTGAACCATTTTAGGTTGGAGCTAAATCACGTAATATTGCATATCTTAAAGGGAAAGTCCCATCTTGGGTTGGCATTCCTACCTCAGTCGCATTACCTTTTGGAACTTTTGAGAAAGTTCTTTCTGATGAACTAAATCAGGTACCCCATATCTTTATACTTTAAGAAAAATTTAACATTTAGAATGAAGGTCAATCTTCCTTTGCAGCTCACTAAGACAAATATTGTGTATGAAGATTCAGTTAGTGTTGCTTTTCCTTTTCAGTTGTAGTGATTTAGCATATAATTTATAAGCGCCAAAATCTCATATAAAAATACATCAAATTTGCAGGGGGTGTCTAAAAAATTACAAATATTGAAGGAAAAATTAGCAGCAGGAGAATTTAATGTCCTTGAGGAGATCCGCAAGACGGTTTTGGAGCTTGTTGCACCACCCCAGTTGGTAACTTCCATGTTTGTTTTAAATTACTAGTTTTGATATGGTCAAAATGGTGAAAAAATTATAATTTGATTGTTATTTCAGGTACAAGAGCTGAAAAACAAAATGAAAAGCTGTGGAATGCCATGGCCTGGGGATGAAGGTCAACAGAGATGGGAACAAGCATGGACTGCTATAAAGAAGGTTAGAGGAGCATGTTGCTTAATTTATAGAGGTGGCAGTTTCGACCCATTTACTTATCAATAGGCCGATTTGGGTTATATGCATCTCTAATGGATCAAACGAGTATTTTTATAAAATATAGCTAATAAGGGAACTGATCTAATGATCGAAAGTCTCCAAACGTGTATTATACAATGCATAAAACGTCCTAAATCATTTTAATAAAAATTTAATTACGCGTTATGACCCATTACTCAACCTACCCATTTTGCCACCTCTACTAACTATTGATGTCATGAGTACTTTTCCGATGCCAAAAAACACCTAGAAAGTCCAACATTTCCCCTTTTTTTCCGATTATATGAATGGTATACCATGATAAGCGGAAACTGCACAAGGTGTGCTCACTTTTATTTTACTTTCTTTTACGGAAAGAAGCTTTCCATTTTGCTTATTATGATAACTGAACTACCCTTTCTCCAGTATAAGGGCTTAGAACTTTTAAGTTTTTTTTTAGTTCACTACGAGGAATGGATTTGGTTGTCATTTTTCCAGGTTTGGGCTTCAAAATGGAACGAGAGAGCATACTTCAGTACAAGAAAAGTGAAACTAGATCATGATCTCTTATGCATGGCTGTCTTGGTTCAGGAAATAATAAATGCTGACTATGCATTTGTTATTCATACCACAAATCCATCTTCAGGAGATTCATCAGAGATATATGCTGAGGTTAGTTACCACCTCTCTATTTCCTTTAAGTATTTAAGTTAATCTTCCGGATACCATTAAAATATTAATATTATAAATTTGGGCTAAAACATCCCCTGTAAAATTTTAACTAATAGTCCAACAGTTATAATATAACTGTATCTTTTAACACATAGTTTTCTTTAACCATGTTAAATGTTACATTTAAGTTGCTAAAGTGGAGTGATAATATTCAGCTGATCAGATATGGAATTATAACATGGGTCTTTAACTGTCTTTTATGCTAACAGGTTGTAAAGGGACTTGGGGAGACTTTGGTCGGAGCTTATCCGGGCCGGGCTCTAAGTTTCATTGCCAAGAAAGACAAACTTGATTCTCCTAAGGTACATAGTCTACTTATTGTAGACTATTTTCATATTTTACTTGGGAATAATTTATTGTTAAAAGGGTGGGACTAATGGGTTCAAGTCAAATTAAAAAGATAATAATTTCATATACCGCATGATAGAGGTGACAACATAGGAAAGTGGAATAAGGGGTAAAAAACAGTTAAAGTTTCTAGTTTGGTTTGGTTGACTTGCCAACACTTTTGTCCTTTTTTCTAGTTTTGATAAATAATTACTGTAGTGAACATGATTATTAGAAAAACTATACTATCAGATCAATATTCTTATAATATATAGCAGCGATTTAGGAGGTTATAAGCATTCAAATACACTTCATGACTTTCGACCCGCTCGACCTATTTGACCCATTCATTTTATAGTTAATAAATATTACCCGCCCCGTAGGATATTGTATTACCCAAATAGGCCCATTTTAAACAAATGTGTCAAAATTGGGGGCCTAATTTGAGTTAAAGGCTGGTTGTTTTTGCAACTGTGCAAACAAGTTGCTCAACCGATGTAAATACCATGTTCAAATTCGCATCTCATGTTATTTTAATCGTGTGATTCATTATAAATCCTACCAGATATTATTAACAGATATTAACCATGTTGAATTCTGCAGGTTTTGGGTTACCCAAGCAAACCCATTGGCCTTTTCATAAAGAGATCCATCATTTTCCGATCTGATTCCAATGGTGAAGATCTAGAAGGCTATGCCGGTGCAGGACTTTATGATAGGTAAACTAATGCTTCCTTCCTCACATGATAATTTTTAAACATAATTAATTCCATTTTGTTCCATATTAGTTCCAACATTTACCTCGTAATAAAATATTGAGCTACTTACATAAAAATGTAACCACCTTCAGTCTAATTTCTACTTTCGGTAACCAACTGTAAAATACATTCAATTTTTTGTTTATATATTGGATATAGCTGATGAACCACAAGTGAAACGACAATTTTCGACCCAATGACAAAAGTAGAAAATAAGTGAGAGTTGGTTACCTTAAACTATAAAATTATAAAAGTTGGTTACCTGAAATGGAAACTTTTGAAAGGTTTGTCCTTTTTTCTTCAACAAAAAAGTTGGTTACCCAAAAAAGTTAACGATAGTTGACTACTTGTAATGTAAATTAGCCCCAAACTTTAAGCGAAATTTACTTATATGCCCTAATGTTATTATCACAAAGGGTGCATATTGAGCTTGGTTTCTTAAGTCCTGCTTACTATTACTATAAAGGAAGTAGTGAATAACAAGCCTTTGGTTTTTCATTTGAAAATTCGTGCGCTTGGGAGTCCCTGCTTTGACAATTTTAAGGGGTAAATAGTATAACTAAGTAACGCGCCTTCAAATAGTGAAATAGGTTAATATGCACAAGGCTCCCGCATGCGCGGGGTCTGGCAGGGTCAGGCCAGTTTGGGCTGATGTACGCATCATTACCCTGCATCTCTGCAAGAGACCATTTCGACAACTCGAACCTTGTGACCTTCAAATCACATGACAACAACCTCTATCATTCCACCCCATATAAAGGAACCAAATCATATAACCTTCTAAATCATCCCAACTATGGGAAGATAACATATACAATGGAAAGAGATATAAATACTAATAAATATATTCCTTATGTGCAGCGTACCTATGGACGAAGAAGAGAAGGTTGTACTTGATTACTCGTCCGACCCGTTAATGATTGATGGAAGCTTCCAGAAATCGACTCTCTCAAGCATCGCACGTGCAGGAGATGCCATCGAGAAGTTGTATGGATCTCCACAAGACATCGAAGGTGTGGTACGAGACGGAAAGATCTATGTTGTCCAAACAAGACCACAAATGTGATCCTATTCGGTATTTAGAGTACTTTGATTAGTTAGTCTATACAGAACCCATAGAAATATAAATAATTATAAGAATAAATTGGCTAAGGTCAACTTGTTATGAACATAGTTTATTTATCTTCTCAACTAATTGTAATCATCTTTGTAACTTTGTTAATTCATCTATGTCATATTTCTAAGGTTTTAGTTAGAGTGAGAGAGAGATGTCTACCTGATTGATGAGATGTCAGGTCTCTGGGCAATGACTCTATTCTAATTAAGTAACCAGGGACAATCATTTGAACTGAACTCTCTTGGTCAGAGAGTTCTATGCTTATTCGGTGCAAACGGCTTCTTCATGATTTTAATGCCTCTTGTCCTTTGTAGCTAACTTTCTCTTCTGCCTCCTTCACTAGTAATGTCATTGTCCTTCTGATTGCATGGTCTTTTGTTTGTTGTTATCTTATGATCTGATAATATTCACTGATGACCAATAGATGTCTTTTATTTGTTACTAAGTTTTATATCTCCTTTGTTAAAGTTTTCAAGTGTTGGATCTTGGTTGCTTGTTCTTCCTAACCGAGTCGCGGTTGAGAGATCATCTAGCTTGTGTAGTTGTGGTGGTTCTATCTTGTCAGTCTCGTCTTCTCGCTTCTAGTCGAGGGTAAGATATAAGCCGCGGCTGGGTGTGTCCTTGTTGTGCTGCGATTGTGTTTTAGAACTCGGTGTGTATGATAATATATGTTATGGATCGAGTCTTTTAGGTTGGGCTAGTATGATAGAGAACCCATTACATATTGTATAAATGGTTCATATGATTTAATTAAACTGCATGTTTGGTCTCCAAACTTTGAAAATTGCAAATATAGTTCAAACTTTTGTGTAATCATTGCATGTTTGCATGTTTGATCATTGGTATTAAATTCATTCATTTTTATGCATTTTATAAACTTTGAACTAAAATATAAATTTAATTTTAGGGACAAATAGAGATACTCACATAAAAGTTTGGACTAATTTTACACTTTTGTAAAATTTGGGGACCAAACATGGAATGATTAAACAAAAGTTTGGACACCAATCATGCAATCTGATCAAATCACAAGAATCATTTATGTAATTTTCTTTATTTTCTTACCATTAAGATGGAAGGACTTGATAGCATATGAAAAGACATTTATGTATTTCAGAATAATTTATCAAATGAAATAAAAATAAATGTCAACAAATAACAAAGGTCACGGGATATGCATTACACTTTTCACTCATTATTATTATCACATCTGCATCATATAAAAATTAAATTATTATATGTTTTAACAACATAAATATAATATTATTATTATTATAAGATTAATATTATTTAGAAAACATTAGTATTAATAAATAATAAGAAAATACATCACATCAAACTGAAAAAACATATATGTAAAACATAGAATGGATAAATTAAATATCTACTCATCATTGTCAATAGGTGATCAAAGTGCATAATATGTTTCACCAAAGTTACCGATACAAGTAACTTTCAAAGTCGCTTATGATAGAAAAAAATACTTTATTCTGAAACTAACTTATTTTTAACGAAATTTATGTCGGAATGTTATTGTGCATTTAATTATTTTTAAAAGTTAATGAGCACAAATCATTAATGAAAAACCAAATTAATTGCTAAATGAAATACCAAATTAATCGTTAAATGAAAATATTATTAAAATATCAATTAAAAATAAGAATGAATTGTCGTTTTCCTCTTTGCTATTTGATTACATTTGTTATCTTCATTCAAAAAAGATAACTTCGATAATTGAAAACATTTAACAGTCTATCATTAAAAGGGGTAATTATGTAATTTTACATATAAAGACAAAATCCTAATTAATGTTAACGTATTGTTGTTAAAATTTCATTCACGTGTTATTGTTGCATTCATTAAACCTAAATTGGACATTTCATCTTTAAACTTTTCATCATAATTGAATCACATAATTGTCGGCTTCATTAGTAGGGGAGGAGAATGGACATTTTTTGTGGCGCTCAGGAACTCATTGCAAAGGAGTTGTATAACAGAGATCATCGCCTCTAGTCACCATCTCCCCTATATCATGATTCAGTTCCGCTCGATTATGTTATGTAATTGAAGGATTTTGTTTTGTTGGTTAAAGGATAATTTTGTCAATTTACATGTTTAATAATTTAAATTAACGAAGTTAACTTTTTTGGATGAAAATGACAACTTTTTAGAACCTTGAGGAGCCAGATGCAAAAGAAATCTTTTCTGAATGAAAATAACAAATATGATCAAACCATATGGAGGAAAACGAGCTCGCCTTGTTTCGTCTATTTCTAAGGCTCGAGCTCGGCTCGTTTCATAAGTTTCTAAGGCTCGAGCTCGGCTCGTTTCGTCAGTTTCTAAGGCTCAAGCTCGGCTCGTTTCGTATATTTCTAAGGCTCTAGCTCGGCTCGATAAATTATGTCAATAAAAATTGTATAGTTATAACTATGCATGGCTTTCGGCCAGGAAACGAATAGGTGGCCGATTAAGATAACACCTATTCTCCGAAGCAGGGTCGCACATTTGCCGTTCATAAAATAAAATTAAAAAAAAACAAAAAAAACAGAAGACTTTGGGAA
Organism: Flaveria ramosissima; assembly: GCA_025215565.1. NCBI lineage: Eukaryota > Viridiplantae > Streptophyta > Magnoliopsida > Asterales > Asteraceae > Flaveria > Flaveria ramosissima. Next base: position 40,635,169 of record CM046042.1, read on the forward strand.
AGCTTCGTTTATAAAGAACATAGAACTCGTTGATAGCCAAACTATTAGCATCACCCCATTGTTGTCTGATATAATTGTAGTTGCAGAATAACCGAGTTGTTAATTTGTTATGATGCTACAAAAGGGTAATTAATGTATAGTGGCATTTGGGGTGATTATATATATTTTTGGAGGGCCTGGAAATAACAAAATGACCTAAGAAATTATAATATTTTATATCAGTTGTGTGATGCCTAATAATAAAAGATTGTTATTTCTATTGTTAATTGGTTTCTGTTTTATGCTTTTATGATGAAAGTAAGACCATTTGCTGTTGGACTAATCTTGTCAATATTCAATACTTAGAAGGGTTAATTAGTAAAGTTATTTATTTAATTTTTTGAGGATGATTTGGTTACTTAATTTAGTTTATTTATGTTTCCTAATTTAAGTCTAAGTAGGGTAACTTGGTGTGCAAGTTGGTTTAGTATAAATAGGGGTAATTGGTGTCTTTGTAATTATGTGTCAAGTTCAATAATATACTAAAAGAGTCGAAGAATGCTACTTCACTTAAACGTGTTTGCATATATTTTCGGGTTGATCCAATTGATTATTCCAACATCTGCAACACAGGTTTTCTAAATGTCGGTAGTTGACTTAGGTCCAACCTCGCCGGAGGAAAAAAAAGACGGGCAACCTAATCTTCACAAAAAAAAAAAAAAAAAAAAAAAAAAAAAAAAAAAAACCTCATGATGTTGGACATTTACAATCCATGAACAAAACCAAACCAAACCATGCTCACACTTAAATTGAACCATAACTTTTTTATTTCGAGTGATTATTTCAATATTTTTGATGTGTGAGTACACCATTAAGTTGTTTAAAACAAACTTGCATAGAATCAAAACTCACCCTCAAAAGTAGGCAGGGTTTACACAATATAAATTGGTAGAATCCAACTCAACACCCATGAGATTTTGCATTATGGAAACTAAAATGAGTAGCCAAAAATCACATAAGTATATATCCCTTATTGCTACTTCAAGATCCAAATGCAAACAGCCAACACATGAATCTTTTAACAATCTTTCATTCCAAACAAAATTTCATCTAAATGCAGGAACAATAAAGCTTACTGGACCGATATCTTTTCAAGCAGAATTTTACCTTCATCACTCAGCTCGATATTCTCCATTTTGACCCTGCGGTGCATAATCGGGCTGGTTTTTCCAGCAGCTGCATAAATCCTAATTAAAGATTCCAAAACTTCACTACCAACATTGTCATCAGCTTTCTTCAGAATCTCCACAAACCCTTCCGCAGCATCAACATCCTTACTGCCCTCATAATACGCCATGAATTTCTGAACAACCGTTGTCGGCGGGACCCACTTTTCACCGGTTGATCCACCAGTTGTAACTGCATTATCAAGGCAGGTAATGGCAGATGCAATCTCACCTTTTTCCAGATAATAATTCAAGAAAATCTCCCAGGTTTTAGCATTGGGTTTTCCACCTCGCCTTCTTGATAACTCTCTAAGCTCTTCAGCTTTGTTCAATAAGTCAGATTTGATATAAGCTCCCATAAGAACATTTGCAATCCGTATATCATAAGTTGGACACCCAGATACCCATTCTCTGAAACATTTTTCGGCTCCCGGTAGATCATTTAATTTGACCAAAACATGTATCATATTTAAATAACTAATATTTGCAGTTTTGGGAAAAGCTAGCTTTAAAGAACGCCATACACGATAAACTTCGATTAGATTTCCAGCCTTCCCGTATAATGTAATTAAATGCTGAAAAGCAGAAAGATTTTTGTGAGAATTTTTCTTTTCTAGTTCCTTCAGAGCATCTTCTGCCTTGTTGTAAAAACCAAAGTCAATGTAAATTGATGCCAGATTGGAATAAGTTGTCCAATCTTCAGAAACCTGGTCATCCCGCTTTAGTTCATTGAATATTCGCTCAACCCCGGAGATATCACTCAATGCAGCAACAGCCCTCATCCAAATATTGTAGGTCAATATATCAGGTTTGACCTCAGTTGCCTTCATTTCCATGATGATTTCTGGGATTCTTTCTGGTTGGCCCTTTTTTTCATATAGACTCATGATGCAATTATAATGAACTGAAGTTAAAGTTAAGTTTAACTCGTTCATTTTTCTTAACATAGCCTCGGCTTTATCTATCATCAATTCTTTGCAGTAGTGGTTTAGAAGTGGACCATATGTCAAATGGTTTTTTGATTGTTCTGGGAGACTAATGAAATAAGCCTCTGCAGCATTTATTCCTTTTGTTTTGGCAATTAGATCAATGTGCACAGCTTGATCACCAACTGTTTTGTTCATTCCCCTTTCTGCCATAGTTTCTGATAGCTGTAAAATCATACAACAATCAATATAGAGATTATTTAGAATAACTGATATGAGACTAATACAGTACATTGAAATATCATTAACAAGCTTCAAATATATGATTCCAGATGTTCATAAGGCTTGCTAGTTGCCATAGGCCCAAAACTTCATAGTTATCTTCAACCATAAATTACTTTCAAATGGCTACTTTTTAAGAGGGACTCAAAAGACAGGACTTCTTTAAATCCATCACAAAAACAGAAGAGACAAAACGCAGGACCACAAGCTTATGTGGGAGTGTTATTTCAGGTTTTACTTTGTGTATTATACTATTATTAATATCCTTTCCATAAAAACAGATAATTTCACACATGCATTCTGTCACTTAACAAAAAATTTACAAGAAGAAAACATAAGCCTTTAACATATTCTACCAAGGTACTCATTATAAAACCGGAGAACTCAAAAATCAAGATAAACCAAGCGATCAATTTTATTAGTTTCTGCTCCTAACCCCAAAACTATTCGGATTAGGCAGCCTAAAGATGCTTTCTACACCACAAGATCTTGTGTTCTGGGGATTCGAATTTTGAACCCTGAAAATAACTTTGATCCTAGACCAGAAAAATAAGTGAGTGTGCACTAATCACCACAGTGAAGTTTAACTATATTCATTTCTAATTACAGTCAACACACAGTAACAAATTTGAATATGTTGCCCTAAAATATTGATAGGAACCTCACTCTGTGAACTTTTCAACGCTTTAATATGCGAACCAGTGAAATAGTACAGCTGACCTCTGTAACTGCCTAACTGGTTGTGCATTTCATAGTAACTTAGCTACAAATTAGAATGAGTTCATCAAATGCATATTCAAACTAAATCACTGATCATTAACTATAATTTCACCAAGTACTAATCCCATGCTCCTCAATCTCCCTATTTGTCTTTGAAAAATGTCCAAAAATCAAGAAATCTCCATCGAAATATTTCGTTCAGAACAGATTAAAGATCCCGAAGCAAAACAAATTAACTTGTAACGAGTCATTATGTAACATTTCAAGTAGCTGATAGCTCATCTCACACTGCAAAACTTAACTTGCAGCTAATTCCACAACAATCCACCTAAATTCAAATGTTCGCATCTAATGGTGATAACTACAGCTCGTAACTGAATTCATCATACTAGATCAAAACATCACACATCATATAGAGATCAAATCAACACCTTTAAAGCAGAAGCATATCGCTTGCGATTGCGAAGAACTTTGAGCGTGTGATCCACCTCCCATTTGTAAGCTTTCTTTTTGGATTTCAGAAACTGATTCAAATTCTGTCTAACACTAACATCTGATCCACCGTCTTTGAGCAGCCGCCTGTAAAGAGCTTCTTCCAAATACTTCTTCGTAGATCTCTTCGTTATACTCTTTGTTCTCCCAAATCGTTGAATATACAATGAAGACGACATCTTCAAATGTATAATAAGATCAAATCATACAAAAGATTGATTTTGAATCGAATGGATGATGATTTTTGAAACCCTAATTGTTCATCACGAGGGTTTTGCTAGAGGGTTTACGAAGGGGGGTTTCGTGTGGTTGTTGGTGCAATGGCTTCTAGGGTGCATCCTCAGTTATCTGGGCTTGGGCCCATTCCGTCATGGGCCAAGGCCCAATTATGAAATGGCCCAAATTTGACTTTTGCACAAACAAAAATCACACATTCACACATAGGCAAGATTAAAAAAAACACCAACAATTTTGGCGTAACCAGTTTGAACTTGAACCGATTTTAAAACGGTTTGACGATAATGTGTTGGGAGCTTACCTGAATTGTAGGGTTGAAATTTAGGTGGTAAAGTCTTTGAACCCGGTCAAACCCCAATTGAACTAGTCAAAATTCGGTTTCAAACCCCCTTAAGAAAGTTTGATCGAAAACCGGTTATGACTTTTGTTGACCAAACCCGGATTGGTTTGGGCCAAATACTATATTTGTGCACTTAGGCATGTAGCATCATCATACATAAAATACGCACAAAGTATGGTGGTATAAAATTCTTAAAAATTAGATTGGAACCTAAGACTTGAAATGATGGAGATTTTGAGATAATGATCTTTTGACCATGTTCACTGTTGATTGTGCTTGCTTTGTTCTTGTTATTATCAACACGATTATCCTATTTTCAAGTGATCATATTTATGGATAAGGGTGTTCAAGGTTTGGTTTTTATAGTCTTAAGTCAGTAATGAGCCAACCGATTAGTAATAGGCTTTTGTTATTGTAAAACGAAACCAAACTGTTGGAAAATTAAACCCAAACTAATTTGTCTTGCTATCATGAGCTTTACTTTCTGATAATTGTATTTGCTTTTGATTTTTGACAAGAAAACAAGATTAAAGTACCGAGGACTTTTATGTATTTTGTCCAAACTTCAACGTTTGTAAAGACCGAAAAATGTCATGTTTATAAACAATGTAGTGGCATCGACTTTTAACAATGAAAAGACAACTATTGATGAGGAAAACTATTTAGCAGTTATTAAGACATGAAAAGAGTTGTTAGAAGTTAAGCATGTGTATATGCATCATGGGTAAGTGTTTATTAAGACATGAAAAGAGTTGTTAGAACAGAATAAAGACCCAAGGCTGCACCCTAAAAATTTCATGGTTTTAGTCATAGTATTTGTTTACTTATTTCTTTAGATTATTCTTTTTTTTAAACTATCATGTCTTATATGTCCAAAAAAAATACTAAACTTTAAATATATGTATAAAAGTTTGAGAATAAAAGATTTCTGTATTTAGTAACAAAAAAAAAACTGTATTTCACGGAGGAAATTCAAAGAGAACACAAAGATCATTTAAGTCTTTATACAGATCTTTATTTATAGAAAATGAAATTTATGTTCTAAATTAAAGTTAGAAAAAAAAGTAAAATCATAAAATAGTATTATAGTAACCCAGTTTTTAAAATGTTTCGTTTAGGTCACTTAAACTTTCTTATTTTAATGCTACTCAAATTTTAATGCTTGCTTAAAGATAAGAAAACCAAAAAATAACAAATAAAAGTGAACAAAACTTTGCTGCAGCTGAACCCATTTTGACATGTTATCTATTGAAGTGTAAAAACAAATAAACAAAACATAAAATACTCCAACAATTTTGTCATGGAAACAAGGACTACCTAATCAATACAAAATTGTACACTCGATAAATTACCTAAATTTTATAAAGAACAAAAAGGAAAAAAAGAAAAAAAAACTCGAAACAATTAGGTTTAATCATGAACTAATTCCGCTCGCGTCCTATAACTCGGGTTACCACACCAACAGCAACAGTTGTACCTGATGATCTTAGAAATACCCTCCCAAGTGCTCTGCTACTTGAAAACTCATCCACACAAACCTCTCCTTGAAGCACCACCTGAGGATATTATTATTGTAAGAGAATATCATGAGCCTGTCATGCTAAACAATTTTGTGTATAAAGAAAGAGAAAGTAAAACGTTGGTCAGTTTTATACATTCCAAGTTATTTCTGATGGTAGCGTATTATCGAATAGTTTCACGTATTTCATGGCTCTACAGGTAAAAACTTGTCCATCTCTTATACATATACATAAAAATGGCCTTGGTCATTTCTCTTAGTGTATACAAGTGAAAATGTAGTTAATATGTAAACCCCATTCCAGAAACTAGCAAAGTTTTACATTTCTAGCAATATCCTAATCTAAATTTACCTCTTTTCCTGTTAGGTATCATTAAAGAACAGATGGCAATAATTTTGGTCTAAAATATTTTTCGATAAGTCTATTTTTAGATAAAATGAGAGCTAAGAAAAGTCGAACAAACTCACCTCCACTATAGCACTTTGCTTGGCTAACAAGCATCGTGGTGACTTCTTTGTTACTTTACCCGTCTTGGAATCAAGCAATGACACGATCTTTGCAACTTTTGCTACTTCCTTTGCATGGTGTATATGAAACTCCAACTGCACATTTGTAGACCCCAACAACAAAAGATAAATAAGCATTATTAATAAAAACTAGATGCGGCAAATGGGTGGGTGAGTTGGGTAACAAGATAAAATGGGTATAAGGCAAGTCTTTTTTGTATGGGTTGATTTAGATTGCCCTGCTAACACTTTTGTCCAAGTGTTCTTTTTTGAGCTACAAATGTATAATCTCAGAAATCGTTATACATAATAATAATGTGATTTTTTTGTATGACTTTTTTGTATGTTGGGGGTTACGAGGTGTATGCATGATGCATTAAAATACACTCTTTTGGAATAACTTTGCTACATTACCTTGTTCGCTTTGTATATCTTTACCCATTTATATATCTTTCTAAATAGCATAATATCAAATTTACCCTTTTGAAACACTAAAAATATCACAATTATCCTGTCCTTTTTTAAATAAAACTCAGGTATTTGTAATAGTTTTCAAACAAATTGTTCTACGGGACCATATGAGTGTATAATGTTTCTTTCATTATTCACCGCAGTTATAAGAAATTGAAAATATTTTATTAATACGAGTTCGTAAATGTGATATTATTAGTGTTTTGAATAATGGATATGATATTATGAAATTTAGAAAATTTATACGAAATTTCAACTTAGTCAGCTTTGATGAATATGAGGGTTTTTTCGACTTCTTCAGTATGTAACTACAGATTTCCTAACCTGGAACCTAAAAAAGTAACTATAATTAAGTCGGATACCCCAAATTAAATTAGAAATCAGACACAAGTCTAGTTCCCTTTTGTACAATACTCACTAAAATTTGGTCTACATGGCAATTGTATGGCAGTTGATGTGGCATGCCATGTGGATGCAACCTGCTGGCTAGGCCTTGGTTACCTAGAAACCAACTAAAGTGTTTGCCGCCCCAAATGAAAATGGGACATAAGTTGGGTACCTCTTATGCAGTTTGCAATATATGAATTTGCCCCTTGATAAAACATAATGAGTTAAAATTGCCATTTTTAGCAAGAACATTACCTGTGAGCCCATCAAGATTGGTGTTTGAACATCCAAAACGAGGACTTTTAACTCCAAGTGCTTGCTGACTGCCACTGGGAAATCTGGGTGACACAACACACCACCAGACATCACAAGATTTGCATCAATGCCTTGTAGACTAACAGCTACATTGTCTCCTGCTCTTGCAATGCTACATGGCAGAGAATCACGTTCCAGTGATCGCACAGTTCCAATGTATCCTGAAGGCAGAACTAGAACCTATACATGTAGAATAGCATCAAAGTTTACAAACAAGCAAACCAGAATTCAGCAAGTGTAAAAATTGAAAATTTGTATCTTTATAAGATTCGGAAAGAAACTACTTTACCCATAACAAAATTTTAAGAAAATCCGGTTACCTTTTCATGCAATTAGCCCTTCTATTTTCCTAATTTTCTAATGATGAGATTATCAATTAAATAGTTGATGAATCAACCTTGCTTCCATTGCGAAGAGCGCCAGCCTCTATTTTCCCACATGCAGATACCTGACCTTGAGATGGAAGTTTGATGACATCACATATTGGCATTAATAGAGGCTTAGAGTATTCTCTAGCAGGAGGCTGAAGAGCATCTATAGCTTCCAACAAACTAGGCCCCTTGTACCTGTAATACAACCACCAAATAACTTATCATTTATTTTGTAGTTAATTAATCTCCATTATGTCCAAATTCGGCATTCAATATTGCTTAAAAGAGCATTTATGACAAACTATTTAAAGTGATCTAAATAAAAAAAATAAGGATGGCAAAATAGATAGATTGGGTGATGGGTCAAAACTCAAAACAAGTACTTTTGTACAGAACCATGTTGGGTTAACCCAAGGCACTTTTTGTCCAAATGATTTAAGTTTCAATAAAATATAAGTGTGTTAAAGATAATTTCAAAAGTTTTCAATAATAATTTAAGAACAAAAGAATTTTATGGGTTTTATGCATTAAGAAAAAATTTGAGCTACTTTAGACCTATTTCCTATTAGCTATTTTTAAAAATAATTATAATACCTGTATGAACTCTTAAAAGTTAAACAGATAACCCAAGGTCTAGAACCGACCCATTTAAAAAGCATTTTTGTCCCACAAATTCCTTGTTTGTTATAAACAACTAGCATACGAAATATGATTGCAAAAGTAACACTACTTCAGCAATACCAAACTTTTGAAAAAATAAATGATTTAAGAGGTTTAGTTCATTTAATAAATGCTTTTAAGTGATTTTTGACTCATTTAGCCCGTTTCCTTTCCAAGTAATTTTTTAGTGTACCAGTTTTGAACTTAAGACATAACCCAAACCAATCCAGTTATTGATAAATGGGCCAATACTGCCACATCTATAAGCCTATGACAAAAACAAGCAAAAAAAAGGAACTAACCAGGAAAACCGTGCATCAGAAGCGGATCCCACCAAATTTTGGTTTTCCATGGCACTCAACGGGACCCAAGACACAGAAGAATCTCTAAAATTACAAGACCGGAGAAATGTTCCAAGTTGCAATTTAATAGTATCAAAACGATCCTTCGAGTATTGAACAGTGTCCATTTTATTCACACACACAATTATTTGGTCAACCCCAAAACTTCTAATCAGCTGTGCATGCTCCCGTGTTTGACCACCAGCACTATCGACACCCGCTTCAAATGCACCAGGTGTTGCATCAATAACAAGAATTGCTGCATCTGCTTGTGTTGCACCAGAAATCATGTTTGGAACAAAATCTTTATGGCCCGGGGAATCAAGTATCACAACATGGTATTTATTGGAATTAAAATAGGCAACTGCTACTGTCATAGTTATTCCTCTCTCTCTTTCTTCAGCACTCTCATCTAATGCCCATGCATAAGCAAAAGAACCTTTCCCCTTGATTTAAATAAAAATTAAGTCATAAATAAATCCAGTAAACCAAGTTCAACAGAAGAAGAAAAAACTAGAGTTAAATGGGCAAATAAAAAATAGCTAAATGGGGACCGGTAAAATGGGCCAAACAGGTCAAAAGGGTAGAATTCAAGATTTAGGTTACTATTGTCATAATAATATCACATTTATTCATATGAACAACCTATATTATATGCAAAAAAGTGTTTGTGGGTCAACCCAATCCACCCCAACCTGTTTTAACTTGTATGAAAAATGACCTGTTTCAACTGAACTTGTTTTGACCGAAAAGCCTAACCTCACAAAATACACCACCAAAAAATACCTGTATCTTAGCCTCCTTTTCATATTTGTGCATTTGTTTCTGAGATATTTGGCCCAGAAGGTGTAGCAGTCTTCCTGAGAGTGTTGACTTTCCAGAATCCACATGGCCAACCTGCAAATATCAAGTATGATATTGTCGCCAACTTAGAATTCCACTTAACAAGTCATTGTAAAAATTATAACATAGCAAACGTACAATAGCCAGATTCAGCTGAGTCAAACTATCATTGGTTTGGTCAAGTAACATCCACTTCTCAGGCTTATATTCTGCACGAGGTACTATCTTTTCCTTGTTATGACTTTTTGAATTTCCAGACTTGCCAGTCATGGTCATACTGTCCAATTCACTGGAAAGCTTAACTGCTTGTGTCTCAATGATGGAAGCATGATTGTTCTCATCCACGTAATCAAATTTATCCTTTGAATTCAATGGTGCTGACATGGCGGAAGGCTTAGCACTTGAACCAGAGTTGGCATTGCTCATCGCTTTGCTGGAAGGAGCAATAGAAGTTGATGGTTTGTTCAAGTTGGGTGCAACTATTAATTAGAAAAGAATAGAATGTGTCAGGTTTCAACAAGAAAATTTCAAATTAACTTTAAGCATAAACAGTAATAAAAAAAACAACGCAACAACTTTACAGATAGAATGGTTCTTTTATCTGATCATGAACATATTATGATTCATGAAACATATGTAAGTGCTTACTACTTAGACAGGAATCACAGGATACATCTACTTTTACGTAAATGCCTTAGTTGGATAGAGTATTTTCCTCTAAACTTCGATCAAACAAACCTTGATCTTAAACAAGCAGTATTTCATCCTTAGGTTAGATCAAAGCTTCTACTATCTTTTTCTTCCACTAAAAAAGCAGTAAAGGAGACTAGACCACAAACTAAAAGACTTGAAGTGTTTAGAGGCTTTTTAAGGTATACAATGTGTTACAATAACTGATGGTGGCAAAATAGGTGGATTGGAGGGGTTGGGCACTTGGGCTCACTGGAAATACTTGTCCAAAATAAAATTATTTATCTCCAATATATATTTTGTGTTAAATTGATTACAGACGGTACCTTTGGAACCTATTTTGTGCGATCTCATTCCCAGAGAGACCACATCATCCGGAGATGGAATATCAAACTTGAAAGGGGCTGAGGTAGTCAAAACAGGAGAGTCCAAGGACAACTCAAGTAAGTTAGTCATTATAAAAGAAGAGTCTAGTAATATGTCTTATAGCGGCCATCTATGTCAAGAGCATGTGCAAACCTATGTTAGCTTTGTAATTTTTTTCAGAAATAAAGGTGTTGTGTAAATCATGAAATTGCCCTCGAATATTTCCGCGTAAGTGAGAAAATTTGTTGTCTTTTGTTGAAGAAGCATCTTTCTGTGGTTGAAAGTTTGCCAATGATGCAAAAAGAGACTTTGCCATCACCGATGCTCCAGAATTCATGCACATGCCACCAACTGCATTAAAAAAATCTAATCTATGAAGCGGATACCTAAAATTAAAAAGGTCCTAATTCCAAAGGTATGTAAGCTCCCTCAATCTCAAATTATTCTTCAGCACATAGTGGCTCATATATTAGACGAAAATGTCAACAATAAGATATTCAATTTGTCAGATATTAACTAGTTGACAACCCATAGTGAGTAAAAAAACCAAATCAGTATAGTTTGTTGGATATATGTCAAATCAAAGTTTCTACTATAGCAGTTAACCACAATAACCATTTTATCTTATAGCAATTACCCACTCTTGTTGACTTTTACTACTACTTTGTTGACTTCAATTGATCTATAGATATCAGGCCAAGTGTTGTACTTGAGTTTTACTCGTTACATATACTTTCTCTTTCTAAATTTAGGTTTACTTTGTAAGATGATTCAACTATGAAAGCATGAATAACATTACACATGCATATGCATACCTGTACTTGATTGGCCATTGTTATTACTTCTGATCAAAGGGTTGCGAAGAACACCACATATATCACATGAGGACATGTAATCCTCATTATCAAATGTACATATGGGGCAGCGCCAAACATTTCGCCGAACAGTTTCTTGTTTGATTGCATGTTTTACTTCAGGAGAGTCCCAAGCTATAAAAAAGGTATTGTGTTCAAACAACATAAAAACGTTTTTTTACAAGATAAAAATGAATATACACGGGATAAAGAGTCAGCTACACTTGATTTACAAATGCTAAGTGTTTGATCAAGAAATAAGAACCCTCTAACTGGAAACAACATTCGAAACTCAGTCACTGTAAGATTACAAATATATTGACAGCATTGCACATGTGATTAAACAAAGGTCACTTAAATAGTAAGTGAATCAAGTTTCTCTTGTATGCCTCATATAAAATGGGATGAAAAGGTAAAGTGGAATCACATGACCTTTAAAAAGTTCAAGAAAATATTGCAGCTAAAAAATCAATTACCAGAGTCATGATCATCTGCGCCTTTGCCATAATTATAATCATAATTGTCCTCATAGTAATCATCATAAATATCATAGTCGTCATCGAAATCGACTCCGTATGTTACTTTGCGAGGCATTTCCTCCTTCAAAATAGAAACAATAACCACTAGTCTCAAAAGATACGAACACCAGTCATCCATCATAGGCAGAATAAAAAATAAATCTAAACCAACAAGAATTTTTTTTAAGGAGATACCTAGAGTTTGCTGTACACTGAATCAATAAAATAATATCATCCAAATCCCTCTTGTATAGAGCAACAAGGCTAATATGCCATTATGCCAAAAGAATTTGATGAGATAACCTGCTGAAGGAGTGGTTTCCTACTTCATGTCCGTTTTGTCTTCTGATATAAAGGGGAAGAAACAAAAACTGTATCAAAATGGCTTCAGTATTTAGAATTAGAGGGTTAGTTGTTCAATGCACTGCTAATGTGTTTATTTCCCCTTAACAACCATTAGCATTTAGACAGGCAATTGAATAATACAGAGAATTACTACATATCCATAGCAAACTAAACAACTAAACAAACTTATCCAAGAACAAGTCACAGAGCCTAGAATCCAGGTATCTTCTTTTTCTGTCTCTACTATCATAGTGATATACTGATATTAAGATAACAATTTGCTAAGCATTGACCACAAAATAAACTTGCAGAAAGCATTCAATGTTCGTGTTTAGAAGCACATTCATCACATGAACACTTTTAATCATGTAGGAATTTAAGTTACTACGCTAATTGAAATCTGTTAGATTACAATTTACACACTCTTAGTAAATGCAAAAAAGATAGTAATGTAATACCAGTTATACTTTCCATAAAGTCTAGTGCCATTACAGTCATTCAGTCAAACATCACATCAAGTAAAATCAAGAAAACTACCACTTCACAGATAACACAAATTAGGGTTTCAGTATACTTATGATTCCCCTTAAATTCAACTTCATGTTCCATCAAAAACTGAATCTGTAGGCCTACGAAGTCATCAATTTGAACAAAAGAAGTCCAATCTTCGTAAGAGAATGAATTAAGATAACAATATCTACCAAAAGACATCAATCTATGAACACAAATTCAACAAATTTAAACTGAAATCAAAGCGATTATAATAAAAACTGATGGAATATCGAACCAGTATGCAGAGTATATTAAGAAGTAGTGTCGAAGAATCGATCAGGAGGCAGAAATTTGTGTTTGAAGATAGTCGGCGATCGGTCGATTGTTTATCGGATGATCGACGATGGGTTCAAACAACGTATTGCTTTTGGAGTAAATAATATTTAATGTAATGTTATAATGTAAAGAGTCCCTAGCTTGTTATCGCATGGGTAGATATATTTTAGCGTGCGTTACTTTGACATCTAAATATCCTTTTAATTATGGTTTTTATACGAGTCGTATTGATTTATAAGAATTATATTTACTTTTTATTTTTTTCTTAACAGATAAAGGATCACTGACGTCTCACAAGCAATTGGCCTGTCATATCACTTTTATTGTTCGAGTACGGAATCAAGATCACGCTCATAGGGAAACTCATCTAAGAACCATTTGGTCCAACATGAAAAAAATTGTATCTATCATATGTAAAACTTTAAGCCAGACCCTTTTATTTTAATGAAGTCTTGTGATACATCATCTTATCTTATTTTTATGAACACGTATATTTGTTGGTGATATCAAATCAAGAAGACTTGTCCCACGCGACTTGTATATGAGTAAATCTAACAAGTTGTGTAGGTCTCCACGAGTTGTATATAATTTTGTGTTTACTTTTGAATTGTTTTTCTATTTATTTGATTTGTCGTAACATTTCTCGATGAACATGTGGATTATTTGACATGACATGCTATTTTGTGTAAACTTATGGTATAAACGATTATATGTTTATTCAAATTATCGTTTAATTCTTTTTCATTATTGATATTATTGTTTCAATTCACTTTTGATAAAAAAGTGTTATTGATTAAAACAGACAAGAGCATTCAAGAAATGCTCCTCTTGTAATGCACCTTTTAAACATTCTCGAACCAGTAGGCAACATTGTTTGGTGATTATTCAGTTTGTTATTCTTGGAATACGGGCCTCGCGCCACTTGACAAAAAAATCTCAATGTACTTCCAGGGTACTATGACAACGGTTATATATGGTAAATGGTAAATTTAATTTAAATAATATATATGTCTCGTATTTTACATGGAGCAAGTGTCATATCGTTATCAATAAGGGCTGTTAAAATCATCTAAGCAAGACTCATAAAAAATTTACACTATAGATGTTGAATAATAGAAAAAAATAAAGCAAGTGTCAACAAACAACCCAAAACAAAAACAAAGAGAAAACCATAATCTAAATCGTCAGACTAACGAGACCTTAAAAGAGAACCCTATCATAATCAAGGAGCTCTGAAAGCAAAAGTAGAAAGGAAGCGACGATTAGAGTCGATCGAAATCGATGTTACCCGAATCTACAGACAGCGACGACTATTAAACGAAACGGTGGTAAGAAACAGTGATGGTGGAGACAGTCGCCACTGCTTCCTCTCCGAAACACACACTCTCTCCACCGCGAACTTCACCACATTTCTTTCTCTCTCTTTCTGTGTACCTAACCACTTTTACCATAGTATTCATTTGTCTTGTCTAATAATATAGAGTAATAATGTCTATTACATGAAAAAATCAATTAAACAATAAAAACAATTGGGGTACATTAAAAGGGTAGTTTTACACATTACAACATGAAATTTGTATGTCAAAAAGACAAATAAAACACATGTCCGAAAATTAACTATCGGGGCAGAGCGTGATCCGAATCCGGTAGATTAGGCAAATCAGGTACGGGCAACCCCTAAAAGCAAGCTTAATTGTGCATGAACTCCATCGTCTACCGCAACATAGTGTATGCTGCTTTAACTTAACGTCAGCTATCCCGACCAGATCAATCATCTCATGTGTCTTGGCGTCCATCTCATGAAGCAAGTCGTATGATAGGACAAACGCTAAATAAAATTTGAGGCTAAGGCTGTTGTGGTTGTGGCTATGGTCCATGTGGCGACAGTTACAATGGGTAATGGTACGTTGGTGATGGTTGTAGAGGGTAATGATGTTGCACCTACACTTTAGGGTCGTCACCCTCAGGCTCTGCCTATTTCCATTGGTGTGCTAGTGTTTGCCTCATGTGACATGTGTCAATCTCCATCGGACCTTGAGTATCCTGAAATTCAACATCTTCATTTCTCCCCAAAATCATATATGCTCTATAATAAATAGTATGAAACTCCAATATATAGTGTTAGTCGGTTTTAGAACTCGACTTACAAAAACCGAGCACTTCGTCTTGAGTCTTTTAGAACGGTGGAGGTTCTAAATTATTGCTACTCATCCCAACTAGTTCTAAAAATTCTATAAACCAGAAATCCAAAAAACCAAAATCGAATGATTTTATAAAACGAAATATCGGTTTTTTAGTTTGGATTAAACCGAACCAACCATTCACACCCTTATTAATTTATAAACTACTAAAATATTGTCTTCCCTTAAACCACTATGCCTGCCCCTTAATTTTTTAGCTTTTTGGCTTAATATAATTACAATCGTTCTATATAAGAATCCTTTAGCGTTTTAGTTTTCCCTTTTTTGGTCATTTTCAATGTTAATGTCAATCAATAGTTAAATGGCTGCTTTGCAGTTATTTTATCTCATTGCAAATTCTTATACTAGTTTTCATTTATTATCTCTAATCCAATAAACACTTTTATATATAATTTTTGTTTTAAAGGCCATTTTCTTCTTCTTTTTCAATCATTTAACATTCAAACTTTAAACAAATTCTTATTATCATAATAGTTAAGAATTTAGGGTCCATTAATTTATATATAACACACACGTATGTTCATGAAAAGATTGCTCTAAACTTTATTATCTTTAATATGCAAACCAATAATTAAAGATGCAACATAAGTGTGCCACAACTAAAATTATAACAAAATATAATTCTCTAGATACAAAATAGATATGAACACACATTATTTATACCGATCTATACGAAAATATATACACTAACAATTTAATTTTCCATTTTTTTAGGATTTTTTAATATTTATATCTTGGATGAGTTATGATTGCATGGGTGAAGGTGCATGTGCCTTTGCATGCACTCTGATCAAGAATTTCAGTATTAAAATCTCATTCACTCCTCACCTTTGACACACATTCTTTCATTTTCTCTTTGGATCTCTCAAGAGGGAAGAAAAATATGGGATTGACAAACTTTATTCTTCTCATTCTTGCTCTTATTGCCCCTATTTCCACTTTGTCTTCACATGTACAAGATCCTATGCTTGTAGTACAACATGTTCATAGGTACACTTGGATAACCTAGCTACTTATATCATACTTGTATTTATGAGTTTAGTTTTCATACAAGAATGCTCATTCGTCGAATCGAGGGAGGGTCACGAGAGTCCGTCTACGTTTTACTGATCCAAAGTTGTTAAATTTGCTATGTAAAAATATTGGGTTCTTTTTGAAACAAAACATAAGTTGAACCCTTTAAATTGTCGTTTACCCGAAGAAAAACATGATTTATTTTCATGAACTTGTGATATTTTTATAAACCATGATTCTTTTCATAAAAACATGACTTTTTGTCATATAAACCTTTTTTTTCATAAAATCTTTATTTTTACAGGAAAAATATGCACTTTTTTAGAAAAACTTGTTTTTTAGAAAAACATAACAAGAGAATTTTCAGAAGGAAAAAAAGTACAACTTTTCAGATAAAAACATGTACTTTTACATAATATTTTGAAACTTTTAATTACCGACATCTACTAGGAGGGAGATGTAAGTTTATTTAATATGCAAAAAAAATATATGACAATGCATTGAGATGGATTTGTTTGTGATAATGCAGGAGTATAAATGAATCTAGGAAGAACATGGGATCTTTATCATGTGGGACAGGAAATCCGATAGATGATTGTTGGCGATGTGACAAGGATTGGGAAAACCACCGTCAACGGTTAGCCGACTGTGCAATCGGGTTTGGAAAACACGCTATTGGAGGACGTGATGGTAAAATATACGTTGTGACAGACCCTAAAAATGATGACCCGATGAACCCTAAACGAGGAACTTTAAGATATGGTGTAATCCAAAATGAACCGTTATGGATCATATTTGCACATGACATGACTATCAAACTTAAAGAAGAACTCTTGATGAATTCATTCAAGACCATCGATGGTCGTGGTGCCAATGTCCATATAGCGGGTGGACCATGCATCACCATCCAATACGCGACAAACATCATCATACATGGCATCAATATACACGATTGTAAGCAAGGTGGCAATGCTAATGTTCGTGACTCACCAGACCATTATGGGTGGCGAACGATGTCAGATGGCGATGGGATCTCTATATTTGGCGGAAGTCATGTATGGGTGGATCATTGTTCTTTGGCTAATTGTCATGATGGTTTGATTGATGCCATACATGGATCTACTGCCATCACAATATCCAATAATTACATGACACGTCATGATAAGGTCATGTTATTGGGGCATAGTGATAGCTTAATTCAAGACAAGAATATGCAAGTCACAATTGCATTTAACCATTTTGGTGAAGGCCTTGTACAAAGGATGCCAAGGTAAGTCTTGTGAAAAATTTAAAAAATTATATTGTACATATTGATATTATATTCTTCAATGCACCCTCACACACATGTGTGTATAAACACAAATATAATAAGTTTGGATCGTAAATGGGTAAACCTATCACACCCATTAATAAGTCTTGCTCCCATTGGTTACAAATAATGTGTTGACCACTTAATCTATAAAAGTTTATAGTTTAAAAATATGTAATTCATAAAGTAAATTTGTCAATCTTATTTCTTACTAGCCGTTTATACATTGATTACACTATTTACAATCTGACATTTTCAATTGATCCATTTAGATAAAAGGATTACATGTATGAATTAGAATTTCTTTTTTACTAATCTTTTTAGAAAAAAATGTTAAATCACTATTTGATATGTTTGTTTTTTATTTGTTTAGATGTAGACATGGATATTTTCATGTGGTGAACAATGACTACACTCATTGGGAGATGTATGCAATTGGAGGGAGTGCTTCACCAACAATCAATAGCCAAGGGAATAGATTTCTAGCACCAGATTCTCATGATAGCAAAGAAGTGAGAGTTAGAAAAATGTTTAATAAAACAATATTTCACTCATTTTAGTCAATTTTAGATTTTATATGTTACTTTATAGGTGACAAAACGAGAGGAGGCATCAGAGGATGAGTGGAAAAAATGGAATTGGCGCTCAGAAGGTGATCTCATGTTAAACGGTGCATATTTTACGCCATCGGGTGCAAGAGCGTCCAATAGTTATGCAAGGGCGTCAAGCTTGAGTGCAAGATCATCTTCTATTGTGGGCTCAATCACAGCTAATGCAGGTGTGCTCCGATGCAAGAAGGGCTCTCGATGTTAGTCTTAAGCACCATTTGGCGTTTTGATTTTTTCTAAGTTATTAGAAAATGATACAAATTTTGCATTTTTTAGTTAATTTGTTATTTATGTCTACTAAACAAACTAGTATTATGGAGTTCATTTATGAACCACCCTAATAGAAACATATGAATCAAGAGATTCAATTTGTATGGTTTGGTAGATATAATTATTTTAATCGTAATATTTTTATTTTCTTATACAGTAGGACTATTCAATTTGTACGCACTGTCGTGTATACCATTATTTGTGATTGTATTCCAAAATTGTTTATCTGTTTATCTCATATTAATACAACAATAAGTTATTATGAGTTTGTTTAAGTTATTCTATCTAAATTGTTTATCTTATTTTAAAACACATCATAAAAGTTAACGGTCTACGAAAACATGTTTTTATACATAATTGGAGCTATTTTAATTTCTTTAATTTGTTTTACGATGAAAAATCTCGCTAACTTATGTCTTCGGGTTATACCATTGACATGAGAGTATACGTAATTTAGGTCGATATGAAAAGTCCGAATAATAAAATAATTTGACTATAAAAAATCATGTCGACCCTCATAATATAAAGTACAATTAAAATTATATTCCTTAATCCTCACATGAAATTGGATAATAAGGCACAAGAGGTAATCAATAACTGATAATGTAAAAGAAAATCAAACTCATGACCCACACAACATAAAAAAGAATGGACTATAATTATGTCTTAACCTTACTCATAAGAGCATCTGTAAAGTGTTAAATATATATATATATATATATATATATATATATATATATATATAGAGAGAGAGAGAGGAGGGATCAAATGAGAACTAGCTTTTTTTGTGAGAACTCTAGGAACCAATCTCAACCACTAATTCTCAATGGCAAAATTGTAATTAACAAAAATATATTTAAAAAATTTATAAATCAAAAAATAACATAAAAATAAAAAAAATAAAAACATAAAAATGTTCCCCTACTTTCCCTCTTTCATAAAAAAATAAAAAAAAATTATAAAAAATAAAAAAAATTCCCGTTTTTTTTAACGAAATTCGTTTTACACATGTGTAATATCGGATTTACACATGTGTAACACATGTGTATAACTAGATTTACACATATGTAAACAACGGATGTACGATTTTTTTTAGAAAAGTATATCAATATGGTAGGCGTTGGAAAGATAAAAAAAATACTGAATTTTATGGTGAATTTTTTTTGAAAAAATGATGTCGTGAAAAAAAGTTATGAACGTTTTAAAAAAAAGGGGGAAATGACATGTGATTTGCATGTGATAAAAAATGAGTGGCTAAGATTGGTTCCTAGAGTTCTCACAAAAAAGGTGGTTCTCATTTGAACCCTCCCCTATATATATATATATATATATATATATATATATATATATATATATATATATATATATATATATATATATATATATATATATAGGGGAGGGATCAAATGAGAACTCCCTTTTTTTGTGAGAACTCTAGGAACCAATGTGAACCACTAGTTTTCAATGGCAAAATTGTAATTAACAACAACATAATCAAAAAAATCATAAAATAAAAAATAATAAAAAAATAAAAAAAGTAAAAACACAGAAGTGTTTCTCTCGTTTCCCTCTACGATTAAAAAAATAAAACAAAATTATAAAAAATAAAAAAAATCTCGTTTTTTTTACGAACGTCATTTTACACATATGTAATTCTTGGAATTACACATGTGTAAAACAGAATTTACACATATGTAATGACTAATTTACACATGTGTAAATAACGGGTGGACGAATTTTTTTAAAAAAATATATCAATATGGTAGGCGTTGGAAAGATAAAAAAATAATAAAATTAATGGTGAAATTTTTATGAAAAAATAATGTCATGAAAAAAAGTTATGAACGTTTTAAAAAAAAAGGTGGAAGTGGCATGTGACTTGCATGTGACTAAAATGTGTGGTTGATATTGGTTCCTAGAGTTCTCACTAAAAAGGGTAGTTCTCAAGATAACCCTACCCTATATATATATATATATATATATATATATATATATATATATATATATATATATATATATATAGGATTGGGTTCATATGAAAACCCTAAGTAATTGTGAGAACCCTTTAACCCAATCACAACCATTGATTTAATATTAAAAATCTAGATTCCCATTGAATGGTTAAGATGGCATCAAGGGCATTTGTGTCATTTTGTAATCTGACTTTTCTTTCTTGTGAATCAAACACAACCACCCACCCCAACCCAACCCACTCACACCAACAACCCTCACCACTATCACCCCCACTGTCAGCCAACCCCTCTACACCCCACTGTCATCGACGGTGGCGCCTGTGAACGAGCGGAGAGGGTATTCTTTGGTAGGGAGCGACGTCGAAGTTGGAGAGGGAGGCGCCTGTGAACAAGCGGTGGCGTCGGTGAGCCGTTGTCGAAGAGCTCGTCGCCGTAGGATGAATCGCCTTACAACGAGCGATGTCGAAGTTGTAGAGGGTCGGACCATTTCGCTGTTGAGGGTCGGACCAACCGTTAGCAGTAACTCTAGCTCATCTTGGTCGGTTTCGAGTTGAACTTACAATGGGTTTCAAGTGGGTTCCGGTGGGACTACCAACAGTTACTCCGCTGAGTTGTCGGTTGATAGCTCACTGACATTCTCCGTTGGTGGATCTCTCGTGGGGCTAAATCGGGTCACCGACGGTCGGAATCGGGTATGTCGGAATTTTCCGGTAGGAGCTCTGCTACATATCCGACGATTAACGTGCTTCCGACCGGCAATATTTGCCACTCCGGCAGGGTACTCAAGTCGGGTATGATGGCTCACCACTATTTCAAGATCTTGAAAATGGGTTCTGGTATGATGTTTTCACTTGAATTATAAACTTTAGTGGTTGCTGCATTGTATGATTTCTTGATCTTGTAATGTTGATTTAGATCTTGGTTTTCCTTGTGGGTGTTGTT
This sequence comes from Flaveria ramosissima, assembly GCA_025215565.1. Lineage (NCBI taxonomy): Eukaryota > Viridiplantae > Streptophyta > Magnoliopsida > Asterales > Asteraceae > Flaveria > Flaveria ramosissima. Next base: position 40,656,703 of record CM046042.1, read on the forward strand.
GTGAAGATGTTCTTGATTGTAATTGAAGATTCGATTACAGTTCATAAAAGTGGTATAGCATATTTTTTTAACATATGCTAGTTGTGTAGCATTTGATTACTAGTTGTGCCATTAATTTTTTTTACAAAATCTGTACTAAACCATTTTACATCGAAGTTATAGATTGGTTTACATTAGTTTACATTGGTTTACAATAGGTTACATTGGTTTACAGTCTGTTTTTCCTGACAGTTTTGCTATAAGTTACAGCAGTATAACAGTGTAACTTGATGTAACTGTGTACGAGTAATACTTTTTTTGATTTACATTGGTTAATATTTTGGGTTGTTTCGTTCCAGATGTAGTGCTAAATCATTAGGACTTGGTGTAACGTCATATGGTTTACATTTAAAAAACGTTTGTTTTACATTGGTTAATGATTCGTTTGTGTTTAAAGATCGCTTTACATTAGTTATATTGGTTTACATTTGTTTATATTAATGTAATGTCGTTTGGTTGTTGTAATGATTATGCTAGTTTTAGTTGGAGTGGTGTAATATCATGTATTTAACAGTGTAACTAGATTTTTTTTGTTACAACTTTGCTAAAGATTACATTAGTATAACATGATGTAATGTCGTTTGGTTGTTCGGTTGTCGTAATGAGAATGTTATTGTTAGTTGGAGTGGTGTAACACACGGTTGTAAAAGTTTGGTATAGTAGTGCAAGATTATATGATATATTGTTGTTTGCAAGATAACATGGGAATTAACATTGTAATATGATGTAACTACGTACGGTCCATATGGATGAAACTTTTTTTGCAACACTATAGTAGAATTAAAGAGAAAAATATGATAAGTTTAATGGTGAAGTTTTTATAAAAAAATTACAAAATATAAAAAAGTTATAAGTGTTTAAATAAAAGGGGGTACAGCTTTTAAATATAAAAAAAAGAGATATAGGGGGATATAGGGAGGACACTTGTCATGTTGTTGTTAAATCTGAATTTGATGGATTTGTTAAATTACATTTATGCCCTTTTCTATTAAAAAAAGAAGAGACATTTGACATCATCTCATGACACAAGAGTTTCATCAAGGGTCCATATTTGGTTAAAGAGTTCATACAATAACCATAGGTTCTCAATATAACTTCACCCTATATATATATATATATATATATATATATATATATATATATATATATATATATATATATATATATATATATATATATATATATATATATATATTAAGTACTTTTAGATGGAAGAACAATAAACTAACTGATTCATATGTGACAATAAAAGGAAAAAAGAAGTCGTTGTCTATGGGGGAATAAACTGAGTATGTGACAGAGGAGAAAGAGAAGTGTTGTGATCGATCGATGATTTTATCGAGATGATAGGGCAATTAGTGAGGGACATGTTGATGTGGAGCCATCCACTAGCCTTTCTATCGTGAACACTATAAGCGTAATACATCATTCAAATAACAAAGATAAAAACCACACAACGCAATGAGGAAAATGCGCTAAATTCTTTAATAAAGATTTCATTGTACTTTTCGTAGATGAAAAAAGTTACGTAAGGTGATACAATATTAGAAGCACTAAGGTTCTACCATTTAACACACCAAGACATGCATATTTTGTCATCATATATTTTTCACTTATGTCGAAATGGTACTTAATTAGTGGATTGAATCTAGTTTATAAATCTAACCACCAATATCTTCCAGAAAAAAATGTTTTTACATTAAACTAACATATGAATTTTGTATTATGTTCATATAAAATATCCGCACCTTAATAAAATTTCAAGACCCATTAAAACAAAAGGATAATTTTGTAAAACTAAAGGATGCTACCAGTATTGAGAAGAAGAAATAATATAAAGCGCTCTATAATAACAATCTTATAATAAATAATATATCTTACACGTATTAATTTTTATAATTTAATATATTTCAGATATTAGTATTTGTTGTACTATAATAATACCAAATCATAATATTATTAAAGATACTGAGTTGCTGACTTACTGAGAAGCTCTTTTGTGGCTTATGCGTACATTAGTCTATGTACCCCACAAGATGAGAAGAGTAACATGGCTTAATTAAGAAAATAAGAAGGTCATATGTGACATAATAATAAACACAACACCATCTTAACTTTATCTTCTATATCTTAATATTTTAATTATGTCACTTTATTTTTCCAACTTAAAATTATAATCTAAATGAATTTATAAAGTTAGACGATAACGAAAAAAAATAGTCTTCAAGATTCAATATATTCCATTTTACTTGTTTAATTTTAAAAACTATCATCATTCATGAAAATAACATCATGAAAAACTTAGCTAAAGTTTATTGACTTTAGGTGAAAAAAAAACTTTAAGTGACTTTAGTGAAAAATTTTGAATATTCTTTTGTTAGTAGGTTTCAAGTTGGTGGTTTGAATTTTTTGCACTAGACATAAAACATCTATACTAATAAAACAAAATAACTATCAGTCACATGATTATTTTCTAGCACGTTCATATCATCTTCACCTAAGTCCCAGGCTCCATCTAGTATTGTACACATGCACTCACCACTATAAATTTAAATTTTTTTAATAAAAAGATCTTGACTTTAAAAAAACTTTCTTAATAAATGCTAATTTAATACTATATTAATCATAATTTCTTTCTAGAAATAAATAAGGTTTTATTAAAAGAGACTTAATTTTATTAATATCATTTCATTTGTAGCAGTCATTGTTAAAACTAAAATTTTTAAAAATGTATATAAAGAGATTTATGGATATTTATGAGTAATATGTTTTTTATACTATTGTTTAAAAGTTAAATATGTTTGTTATACATAATAATTTGCATGTATGTAATCTAGTGTCATTCTATACATGTATATAATCTATTATATAATTTTTCTATATCAAGACGTGTAACACACGCGTATTTAACCTAATATTATATATGCTTAAAACAAATGAGGAGGAATAGTAAAACTTAAGGGTGTTTTAACTTTGCTATATAATTATAGGTTTTTAAAATTTTAACACAAAACGTCCAATAGTTTTTAGTTATTTTCTTTTCTTTTATTTTCATTTTCATCCCTTTTGTCATATGTAAGTTGCTCTGTTAAACTATTTTGTTTTTTTAACAATTTTAGTTTTTTTAATAACTTTCGTTCGTTATCTTTTTTATTAAGAATGCATGTTTGACTTTATTTTATTTTTGACAATGTTTTGATATAATTTTTTTTAAGAAAGAGAGATTTAATTAGAATCGAGTAGCACTTTTTTGGTATCTTAAACTATCACGAGTGCAGTTACCTTTGCGGTATCATAACAAATCAAACTGATTATGAGCAAAAAACATTATTGTTTGTATTGGTATCATTATAACTAGTTTCGTTATTCACTTTTATAGTTTTCGACGAGCTGATACGATAACGAACAAACTCACATCGCGTAGTGCGGGAAAAAAACAACCAAACCCCGCCGCGTAGCGCGGGAGGAAAAGCTAGTTTTTATTCATGCAAAACATATCAACCATAACATGAACACATTGAAAAAACTTGCAGACATGACATTTTCAATCTATTTATCTTTACATATCAAACAGGTTGATGGCTAGTAATCAATGTATGAACGTGTTAGCCAGGTTAGTGGGTTGTAATAAATGGTTAACATGTCGTAAAAGGCTAGCAGGCCATTCCATTTAATAAAACGGTTTTAACACGTAAGTTTTAATACAACGGTTTTTAACATGCTAATACAACAATTCAAAACTTGGTTATTTTTATGTCGCATTTGTGTTGGAAGCACCACCCTTACTGTGAAATATATTTTCTTTCATTTATTACTTGCCGGGTTTTGTTTGTTTTTAACTAAAACCTAAAATCACAAGATGTCATGTTAAAAAATTCTACATAAAAGAAATTTGGACTTTTAACTTTTAAAAACTCAATAAACGAAAAAGAAATGCATGGTTTTTTTAACGGCAAATGTACGATACTGCTTCGAAAGATATGTGTTATTTTAATCGGGTCCACATATCCAGGGGCGTCTCAACCTTTTTAGAGGCCTAAAGCGAAGTTGAAATCGGAGGCCTTTTAAAACTTTATTTTTAAAAACTCTAATGTTTTGAAGCACAATCACTAGTTGATTCATGATTCTTAAATCAGTTAATTCAAAACAAATCATAATTTATTCAATCATTTTATATTCTAATAAACTATAACAAGTAAAATCCAAAACAAATAAACAATTAGCAATGTGCAAGTCAAATAAAAAGTACAAAACTAAAACAAATTTAGAACAATTATCAATTAACAACTTGTCCCTAGGACAAAAAATTAAAGAAAAACAATTAGCAATACATTAAGCAATTTATCTTATTTAGGGAGAAAATCAATCAATCAGATAACCCGTTTAGCCTAGTACTTAATCGTGAGTCCGTTACTACACTAGATGTCCAGATGAAATCGAAGTTTAAAGGCTTTTTAATTGCAACGAAATCAAAGAAGCAAATCGTGACTCCAACGAATGAAATTAGAGAAGCAAATGAACGTGGGGGGGGGGGGTTCTTATTCGTGATTCCAGTGAAGAAATTGAAGTTTTGAGTGGCTCGGTTCGCTTGAGGCAAGCAAAATCATAAGCGAATCATGGGTGCGCGGTTGCTCATCTTAATCATTTGGCTTTGTTCGTCTCTTCCTTTCAACTCCCCCCACTCCAACCCCCAATCAGAAATTCACCAATAGACTGTGTTGAAAATCTATGACCTGCCGACCTAGGTTTTCTTCTTTCTTTCATTCATTCTATTTTTTTAATTTAGTTTATTTTGGGCTTAAATCGAGAATGAGCTATACAATAAAATTTATTTTTTGGTGGCCTATTAAAATGAATGGGCCTAAAGCTCTAGCTTATTTTTTTAAGCTGTTGAGACGCCCTTGCACATATCTATTTTCCAGACAGAACCGTTTTCCCAACTTTCTCAGAAGAAAACCTGTAATTGAAAAAACCCCATGACTCAACTCTGAATACTTTTGTTTAAAACGAAACCTGAAAAAAAAAGCTTCATATGTTCAAATAAATAAAAATTGCATGACAAGAGTAAACAAAAATACAAATAACGCAATTATGATTTATGAATGAAGGGGATAAGTTAGCTACAAATTTTGCAATCCCAATGAGTGTTAGTACTCTCTCACCAGTGCACACATGCTCTTCGATCACACATTAAAGAAGTAATTTAATGAAATCCGTTTACACGTGAATTTTCTTTCGTGTCAGTAAGTTATTACCATTATTACTTTTATCACTAAGTTATTACTATTGTTATTTTCTTAAAGTAATATGTAGAAATTTTAAACTTAAAAATAATCATATCTTGCATCTTGAACATTAGAACTTACAGTCTTTCTAAATGAAAATTACACTATTTACCACTTATCACCATAAGCTTTATCAATGTCTTGGTAATAATTAATAGAAACACTGCAAATAAATCGTCCAATTTTATATAAGATCAAACAAAATCGATGAAAGTTATGACTAACAATTTATTAAAATGGTTGTATGGTTACGTTATTTAGATTGTTCATTTAGTAGTTTAAAAATGTAATCAATTAATTAAATGTTACAATCTTATATTAAAGTTATAACTACTAAATATTTAAAAACTACTTTATTCACAAATAAATATAAAAGTTTTAGTATGAATCCAATTATATAAAGGATAACTAAAAACCATATGCCCTAAGGAGATAACTTGATGGTAAATAATGTCCTAATCAGCCAAATCTTGAAATGTATAGGTTTGGAGATTATTTTTTAATAATATAAATAATCGTTCAAGAAAACTAACTACAACGTATTCATAGTGAATACATCATTTATCATTCATGTGATCACTAAACATGCATTAACTAGTGAGCAGAAGAATATTCAAAGTATTTAACCGTCTCATTTATACCATTAATATATATTTAATATTTTATAATATTTTACCATGATTTTAATCAATTAAAAATCCTTATGTGGAATTTTGGGTTAAAAAAGGTATTAAGTGGAGTATCATTGTGAGGCACAAGACCCCACCGGCACAAGCCCATGTCAAAACACATACCATACAGACGAAAATAGGGCTGTTCACGAACCAAACCGAACGCAGCTCCGCTCGAACTCGGTTCGGTTTCAAAGCGAGCGGCTCGGTTCGGTTCGAATTTACAAATTCGAGCGTAAACTTCATGCTCGAACTCGGTTCGGTTTTAAACCGATCGCTCGGTTTTGTTCGGTTTCGTGTTATAATTTAAAACAAAACTAATAATTCATTCAAAAGTTTAAGCTTTCAAGTTCCAACCGTAGTATTTTCACCAATGCTTGTGCAAATGTTCCTTAAGAACCAAATCAAAAAAAAATCTAACCTCAAGATATCGCGATTAGGAACAACTAAACAATGTCGGGCTTCGAACAAGGTCGGACTTTGGACTTTGGAGGTGGATTGTCGGAGGCGGGATGCGTAGTCAGACTATTGCAGATCGGATTTCCGAAGGTCGGGGTCGCATGTCAGAGTGTCGAAGGCAGCGCCTCGGCAGTCGGTAGGGAGGTGGGGGATACGGGGGACGGCTGGAAAGTGGTGATGGGTGGAATGGTGAAAAGATTTTGAAATGTGAAGTGTTACATTTTGGGTTGTTAATTTTTTTAACTAAATAATTAAAATACTGGTAATTGGTAAATAACTAAATAGATCAACAAATATATAATATATAAAAACTAAATTGAAAAATAATTCGAGCGAAACCGAGCGAGCGACGAGCGAGCGTACCTTTGCTCGTGCTCGGTTCGTTTTCAAACCGAACCGAGCTGCTCGGTTCGTTTACAACCGAGGCAAAATTCGAACGATCTGAGTTTTTTTCGAACGAGTTCGAGCGAGTTTCGAGCATCGAGCTATTTGAACAGCCCTAGACGAAAATCTACAGCATAAAAGGTTGCCTTCTAATAATTATAAGCCTCATAGAGTGATGTTGGTTTGAACTTTACAATGAATTTAAACTTAAGTTTTAAGGCAGCCCACATACAAACTAACTGCATACGATTATGGCTTTACAACTTATCAAACGAATCATTATAATATTTAAGCGAATCAATTCGATGCAACTTCTTTAGATCCTCCACAACATCTTCTATGGCTGAAGTAGAAAACATTGTCACTGCAAATCACATATTATCCTCCCAGGGTAATTCATCTATTATGCACTCTCGCTCTTGCATATAGCATAGGAGCTTCCGTCATTCCAATGGACTGAATCTACATAACACAAGCCATACATCAAGCCGACACCAGATTATAAACTTAACGATTGAGTTGCAAATAAGATAATTGATATGATATATTTATGCATACAAGTAACGATTAAAAGAAAGCAATTTGTGAACAAAAAGCAACAAGAAGTAGAATAAATTCACACAACATGTGAATATGATAAATGCGACCAATGTAACCTATAGTGTAAACATTTATATTTTTATTATATAAAAAGATTTAATGTCAAAACTTTTACGATCAATCAAAACGAGTCAAAATAATGCTTTGTTGTTTTTTCCTCTCCCAAAAGTCGAGTGTATTATTAACTTTTTTTTCTTTTTTTGAAAACAAGTGTTTATTTGCTATAAAAGTTGAAAAAAGAAAAGCTAAAAGGTCGTAAAAGCCAATCACTAAAAAATAAAGGGCCAAACAGTTCATAATGCTAAAGTACAAGGATACATTCTATCTATGTATATAAAAGCCACATGAATTCAATCATCTTCAACCTCTGGTAATTTACTCGTTTCTAGGGCAAGTGAAGAAGACTGAAGCATCAAATGAAGTTTATATTTCAAAGAAACCCTCCATTTTCATCTATCAAACATGAATTTCACTCAGGATGCACTTCAATTACTCCTCAAGTTCGTACGCAATTACTTTCATGTTTGTCAATTTCACAGTGATATTATCTCGATGATTATTACGCGAATATGCATGAAATTTCTATCGAAAACAGCAATGTTTGATCTAGAATCATGTTGTTTTGTTTTCTCAAACTGATTTATGTTAGTCGCATACTTGCATATGCTTAGGTTGATTTGCTTTTGGTTAGTGAATTTGAACAATTTTTATAAATGTTAATGAGAGTATGTTATTTTTCAGTTTTCAGGTTATCTGTAGTTCCGATTTGAGTAGTGAAGAGTTTATGCTGAAAATGTTGAATAGGAGATGGACATTGATGAATCCAGATACTAAAATTCACCAAATAAAGGTTTCTAGTTTACAAACTCAACAGCATGTCGGATCGATTGGGAATATTACATATTCTAACAATCCACATCCTTCTCTGGGTGAGAATGTAAGAAAATGGCATGATGATCAGTCGTCGTTTTATATTGTTCGTGATGATTTGTTACATCCACTGGTGAACGGTAACAAGGCGAGGAAGCTTGATGCACTGCTTCCGCTTGTTGAAGATCATTTAGGAACCGATGTGGTGAGATAACATTCTTTATATGAATCTAAACTTTAATGATATTTCAAGATGAAAGGTGTGATTGGGTGAGTGGTGATCAACTGCTCACATAACTGCTGCATACATTGATTATGTCTAATGTGTGTAATATGAATATCTTGTATTAGGAATGATGTCTTGAGGTTCCAATTACACCATTTTTATAGGTTACATGTGGAGGTTGCCAGAGTGCACACACTGCAGCTGTTGGTATGTTGCATACCTCACTTGAAGCTATTTAGGGTGTGTGATTGAATGTGCGTTTTGAAAGTGGTTATGTGATACTGAGTTATCAGAATCAGATAACCAGCTGCACTAAATCGGGTTCTGGAAAATACTGTTGGATGTGCTTTTGTTTTTTGAAATTTAAGAATCAGATAATCAAATTTTCAAGTGTCTTACACATTTGATGAAGAAAAATGACTGAAAATGTAGTTTGTGACATGGAAACAAATGTATCTTGAAGTAGGTTACACAACTGATTACTTGATCCAAATAATCAAATTATCCGAAGCAGGTTTTGTGTTCAACACCAAAATGTCGCTAGATCAGTTCTAAACCGCAAATCCACACACCCCCTAAACATGTTCATCAACTCTGATTTTGGATTTATTTAAACTTCTATTTGATTACAAATATTCACTTGAAAGCCAGTTTTTGATATTCAGTTGTGTGTTTGTTTAGCTGTTTCTTGTGCAGAAAGGGGACTTAAGGCACATTTGCTTTTACGTGGAGAACAACCTCAAATTTTAACAGGATACAATTTAATTTCCATGTTATATGGAAACGTCACTTATGTTCCAAGATCAATATATGCTAACAGGGAAGAAATGCTATTATCACATGCCAATTCAATAGGTGGGAGTGTAGTATGCCTTGATGACTTACTTAAGGCTTCCTTAAATCACAATGCCATGAAGTCAGATTTTCTAGATATAGAAAACAGACGGTCTTCAAACTCAAAAAAGACAGTAATTATTAATGAAGGTGCAGGAGATGCCATTGCATTGCCAGGTAAACTTCAAGTGCATTTGAGTGTGCCAATCTGGAAGCTAAAGATTCACTCATGAATATGGGTTGGTTTGGATCGTTTTTTATCTCAAGGAGTCCAATAAAATTTTTATCTAAAAAGGGAAGTTGTTGAGCAGGTTCAAAACAGTCCACTATCAAGTTTTAGCGCATACAATCTTCTAAATCATATTATTCATAAATTATGTTCTTTAAATAATGGGTTCTTTCCTTGCATAAAGTACTATTGTACTTTCAATATTGTCCTGCTTTAGTCGTTTTACAGCAAGTCCTTATAATGACCCAGTTCCAAACTTGACAAAAAGTCATATCTTAATGACTCAAATGCACAAAAAGAGTACAATGACGAAAACAAGACAGCAGTGAAAGTATGTTTATATTTCTGTAAAGGAACCCGATTTAGTAACATTTTCATGTACACATATTTGGGTTACTAATTATTCATAAAAACTGTTAATTATGGCTTGATTTGTCTTTATAATTTTTGACCGATTATATTTTTCCTTATAGGCTTGATTCGCCTTGTACGGTACTTGTCACAAGATCATATACTTGGAAAAGATCAGCCTCTGAAAATTATTGTAGATGCTGGTACTGGCACGACGGCGGTTGGTTTAGGAATTGGAGCCTTATGTTTAGGGTATGTTCTCATCACTTAAGTTTATAGTTTATTGTAAGCTCGTGCTCCCTTTAGGTTAATTACCAATTAGGATGAATATAATCAACATATCACTTCCTGAATTAAACTCAAGCAATTGGTATTATTCCCTATTCTTCAGTTAACAATTACACAAAAGAAGCTTGGATGACATGATTATATGTTTGTTTTTCTTGTATTTGAACTGTTTAATTATTTGTAAACTGTAAAGTATCAATCAGAACATCAACAAATGTTTCTGTTTTCTGCTAGACTCCCCTGGGAAGTAACTGCGGTTATGCTGGCTGACACTGTTGAAGGGTACAAAAAGAAGGAACAAAGTTTAATATCTGAATTATGCCAATGTTTTGACTTGCCTATGATGCATAATGGACTTGTAAACTGGGTGGAGCGTCAGCATCCAAGAAAGTATGTCTCATTAGAATTTGTTTCGGAAAAATAAGATACTTAAAGTAGCTTTTGAAAACAAATTCAGAGCTTGTTACCGCAAAATTACCCAAATAGAGATAAAACCTTTCTACCTTTCTTTATTTCTTTTCAATAAGTTTATTTTCTGTTGCTCAAAATCCAGATTTGGTAATGTGTTGAAAGGGGAAATAGAAGCATGCCAACAAATTGCTCAAGAAACAGGTGTTTTAGTGGATCCAATATATACTTTGGCTGGATGGGAGTTAGCAAGTCAACTTAGTCAACATGAAAGAAAAGGGGGTGCAAAAGTGGTGATGCTTCACACTGGTGGTACACTTGGCATGTTCGGCTTAGCTCAGCGATACAAGTCATACTTCTAAAGTTGTGTTCTCGAAACAGGTATGTCGCATTAACGAAAAATATTCTCTTTTCAATGGACACTTATAGCGACACATTGTCTCTATTTATATATAAAAACTTTTCCATAGACTTAGGTTGAACATTTGCAGGCCTTAAAAAAACTTTGCATAGTTAATAGACAATATGTAGATTACATTTCCCTTTCTAACCGCTGATGACAATCCTAACTATAGGTGGCAAGTAGGGTCGAGTTGGGTAGTAGGTTAAAACGTAAATTTTTTTAGCAGGGGTCGAACTTGCCTGGAAGATTGGGTTGACACCGTATATACTCTTTCCGTAATTCTAGAATGTTTTTATAAATAATTAACGTGTTAAATGTGATAAGAAAAACTATTCTATTGTAATAATAATCCAGAATTTTCAGTAAAGTGATTTAGGAGGCTGTATGCTCTAAGAATATATGTTGTACGACTTACAACCTAAAGTTTGACCCGTTTGAGATAAAATATAATCCGTATGATGTAGATCCTGATCCATGTCTAACAAGTCTCACATTATTCAGGGACCTTTTTGTAAATTTGGATTTATTCCAATTGAAGTTCTCACGTGAATCACCACCATCATTTGCATGTTCCCATGTTTTGTTACAGTTTTATTGGCCATGTTTCTTTAGTTGTACTCTTTGCTTTCTAGGTAGTATCTTTGTTTTTAAAAGTAGTACGTGGGTTAGTCTTTAGTGATATATGTAATAGTTTGTTCTTGAATGAAAGAGGAGAGTGAAGATAATTGTTAATCCATTGCTATCCTAATCCGTGGCTGTGTTAGGAGGTGATCTTTGGAGCCTTAATTTGGATTGTGTGGTGTTATCTGTATCACGATTCAAGTTTCGGAGTGCCCAACGATTAAACCGGGTGGTGATTTCTGTATCTCGGATTATTCGTTGAATTTCGTTACGTGTAAAATCTTCTCAACGTGCGAGTTTCTAGGCCTCTGTATATCACCGTATCAACTACTTGATTAGTAAACAGGTTGAAAATAAAAAGTTGCTCTAATAATACTAACAAAACTATAATGGTGAACTAAAAGCGTGGCATATGTGTTTGATGCTCTCTTTCATATTGGCCTTAATGTGTTATTGAAATGGGTCATAAACTGTATTATGATGCATAAGTGAAGCTAAAAATCAGATGCCACAATCACAAAACAAGAAGGGTAATTCAGGCTTCAGCGATCCAACATGGTCTTTAACCATTTATTTTTTGAACATAAACGCCTAGGAATAACCTAAGAATGTCATCGCTCTTTCATATTCAATCATCCGCTTCATATTTTTTTTTTAAAATTCTTGATAGCTTTTTTCTTCATATGACATAGGATCAAGCTTCATGGCTTTCGTTGAAGGCTGACTGCACTGTTCACAAGGCCGACTCACAGGGAAAAAAAGTCTAAAATATGAACCACACATGGTCAAAACTGATATTATGAGGCGGTGAAACAAACGGGTAAGTGTTAAACATAGGTTGTTGATGACGGGTGAAAACAGTTGCAATTCTCGAGCTTGGATCAAACGTGGAGGATTACGGGATTAGTTTCACAGTTTGTTTTGACCTGTCTAACACTTTCTTTATTCATTACTTGAAACTTTATAAATGAATCAAATTATTAATGTCTGGATGATACATCTAACATGCTATTTGAAAAATAATTAATGTGTTAATGTAAAACATTTATAAATTTTATAGTATCCCCGTGCTCTTTTAATGCCAAAAACTTTCATGAAAGAACTAGCAAGTTGCTAGAGAGTATACAAAATGAGATGAAACATAAGCACCAATTTTTCCATTCTATACCATCCATTTTCCTCTAGTTCTCAACCGAATTGAGTGTGTGCTTTAATGTATCTCATTATGTCATTTGCAACCCTAATTTTAGTACCCCGTAATTAATCTATTACTATATATAAAACATATATATAAAACATATAAAAGATGTGGTTTAAGATACCCTAGAATTTAAAACAGTTACTTTGCTTAATGCATAAGATACAATTACTTCTTAGGATAAAATAGTAATTACATCATTATGTACGGATTACTCACTTACAATTAGTTACATAGTAACCCTACACTTAAAATTTTAGTAACCATATAAATCTTTAAAATTTGCATTATTTTAGGAACTTTAGAAACCATAAACCTTTTAAATTTGTATTATTTTAGTACGCACTTGTCCTCAACATATTAGATTTTTGTAAAATACAAGAATACTGGATGTAAAATGTTGCTCCATCACATTACGTCCTGTCGCATCGCACCCGAGCACCCTTCTAGTTAAAGAATAACAACGTATGGAATTCAAACTTAACGACTCAATACTTTTTCAATAATCTACTATATATAAATTTATATCATTTTTGTTACATGCTTTAGGGCGTTAATGTTTTATTATATTAATAGTATTCTGGTTAATATCAGTCAATGGATATTGAATATGAAACTAATAATTATATGCAAGTTGTATGACAAAAAAATTAATCAATGATACTTAATCCAATTGGTTAAAATAAGATACTCATGATATATATACATTAAGAGACCATGGGTTCAAGTCTTTAGATTTGATCAATGAAAAATCACATCGTTCTGAGCTTCAAACTTGTTAGGGTTTAAACATGTTACCTATCATCGGGGTTTTGACCGCTTTTAAGTAGTTTTGTTTTGTTTTTTAGGTTGGTTCAGTTTGGTTAAACTGGTTTCGAAATGGTTTCAACAAAAAAGATATAAGAGCATTCATAGTCTGTTTCCTATTTTTATGAGTGGATGCTCTATAATATAAGGGATGATTATGAGTGGTTGTGAGTTAGAGTGCATTCACAATCTATCCTCCATCTCTTTTTTATAATGACACTAAACATTAATATTTATATAATTAAATAATATTTTTTCATACATTTATCATTATTTTTTCTCTCTTATCTACATAGTACAACCTTATAAAATTTTTAATATTTTTAAACGTGATTGTGAGTGGATGAAAAAGAAAAATTAATAATAAATGTATAAAATAATATTATTGAATATAAAATAAAATAAAAAGATTAATTTTTAATATAATTATAAAAATCAGAGAGATAAATTATAAATAGTCTTGTTAGTTTGTAACTTTTAGTTTATATTGGTTCCAAACGGTTTTGGTTTGGGCTTTCTGTTTCGTTCTCTAACCAGTTTGAATGTACCACACTACAAGCTGTAGTGTACAACCCTGCCTCAAGCCCAAAAGGAAGATTCTGGAAACATAGGGCCTAGGGCCCATACCATAAATCAGACCGTTAGATAGGTATTTTCGTAATTAACTCAAAAAAATATTAGGGTTTAGGTCTTTAGGATGCCGTTAGAAGCCCCTCTGCGCCTATAAAAACCACATCTTCCCTAAACCCTCACCATCACCCTTCAAACGGTGGCATCACCACCTCATCGCCGCCGCAGCTGCTGCCACCGCTGCCACCGGTCGGTAACCTTCATCACCACCGTGCTTTCCGCCCGTTCGCCGTCTCCGTTCCGGCGTTCATCACCGTAGTTTATCCTTTTTTTTCTTCCTTTAACATCTTCGATTTTTACGGTTATTCGTTTGTGATTTTGAATCTTCTTCTGTGTTTTTGACGTTTAAGTTTTTTGATTGCATTATATTTACTCTATTTCAATCGTTGGATCCGTTTTGTTGCTTCATAATGGTGAAATCTCTCACAATCGAATGAGAGAACTTCAAGTTTCCGGAGCATAGATTGAATGTTTTCATCGCCAGTATTAAACAGCTCGATGTGTGTTCAATCGCATCGACGTTACCTGTCTCCTGGCACATCTGTTCATCCTTGATTCAACGAATCTGTACGTCTTTCATCTTTAACATTTGAAATGTTAGGGTTTTTTATACTGATTGCTGCAACTGTCTTCTAATGTTTATGATTCTGCATCGAAATACTGATTACCATCACTCTGATTGTTAATAGGTGCTGTGTATGAGCCGATGCAATATTTATATTTACTCCGTGTTCTGATTTTACAGTTTCTGTAGTTTTAGCTTCTATCAGTTAGCTATATTCGTTTCAGATCCGGAGAAAATTTTCATTAATCTGATTCAACTGATGTTCTAAGATTATTGATTCAATCAGAATGTGTTTTACTGTTAAACTAGTGAAATTCATCTGATAAACTTCGTCTGTTGTTAGGTAACTTTCTATGTTTATAGGGTAATGTGTGTGGGGTGATCAATATCATTGGAACTGATTATGTGGTATTATCTTATTGTTATAAGCAAAGTGCATAGTTTTCTAGGGTTCATCGCTTGTTATTATGTGGTATTATCTCATTGTTTCTCCTTGATAACTTGTTTATGTTTATCTGTTTTGCAATCTGTATCTTTGAATAAACACTCAAGCACATAAGTTCTTCCTGTTGATTTGTTTAAATACGTCTTCAGGATTTTATTTGTGCTCACATCAATATTCTTTGTGATCATCCCTTCTGCTTAAGTCTTCTCCTTCTCAATGGAGTTGTGCTTCAATGTTATTGGATGACATTCATAATAATCTTACTATCTTTTTTTACTTAGTGATTAGATTTGAGTTGTGAATAAAAAGCAAAAAGCAGACCATTCAATATGTTTGGCTGGTTCTAATATTTTCTTGTTTTGGGGCATAGTTCTTTATGTTGTTTGATTCATTATTCTGTGTTTTCATGTTGGATTTTGTTTGAGGGTTATCATTGCTAGAATTAAACAGCTTGATGTATTAAATCTCATCAACGTTATCTGTTTTCTTGCACATCTGTTCATAGTTGATTTACAAAATCTGTTAGCCATTCATATATTAAAGCTCCCTTTTTTTACGGTTTGTGTTACTTATTGCAGTAACTGTAATAACTTTTTTTTGATTCTGCATTGAAATACTGATTTCCGTTACTTTTTTGAACGGCTTGTTAGTTGTTAGTTGTTAGTTGTTAGTTGTTAGTTGTTAGTTGTTAGTTGTTAGTTGTTAGTTGTTAGTTGTTAGTTGTTAGTTGTTAGTTGTTAGTTGTTAGTTGTTAGTATCACCAAGTTAGTAATATTCACTCATGTCAAGGTTTGAACCTTGGATCTCCAAGAGAGGCAAAGCCTCCCGCTCTGTTAGGTAATAGCTTTTGCTGTCTAGAGATAATTATTCACTTACTGATATTATCAAATCTGAATCAATTAAATGTCATAAGTTGTAATTTCTCTGTTTAGTTATTCAAATGGTTGATTTGTTTGATGCTGATTTGATCAAAATGTGTTTTACTTGTAAGATTTGAAGAAAAGTTTGTTTGACTTTTATGTTAGTTTAGATGAAACATAGATTGGATGTGATGACTATTTCCCCAGATGATCGAAGTTGATTATTCTGTGCGCAATTATGTAATTCTCTTTATCAAAGAGAATCCAAGCCAGAAGTCTGATCCATTCTCTGTTTCATATTTTATATCATGATAGCTAGTTTTATTAGACTTTGGAACACTCTCAAATTGGTTAAATGGAACTATCACAAATAGCATTTTACTGTCATTTTACTTTTAGTAGATACTTTCTTGAGTAGTTATCATTTGGCAGCAACCTGAAAGATCATTCTTTTTGTTGTATGCGGTGTGACCAACTCGTTTGATTTGGATCAGATATATGTGTTAACATGATTTAAGAGGGTTTCACCATTGAGGTTGAAATCTACTTGGTAATTTCATTCAACTCTGTAGATTTATGTGACCAACTATGCAGATTTGTTTTTTGATGTATGCTTCATTCAATATTTTTTTTATTTTAACTATTATTAACAATTAGTATTAAGCCTCCCGTGTTGCGCTTGGGGTGTGACTGTATCAAATAGCACAAATTTCAAACCACCAGCAACGACCGTCGAAACCGGAAAACTCGTATTAAAAAAGAAATAAACATGGGAAAAAAACCAAACGAAAAGTAGTTGTAAAAACATTAAACCTGCACGTGAAACATAAAACATTAAAAATGTTGTGATGGTGCCGTTAAACGGGAAAAAATATGCGTAAAAATGTTGAACTAAATTTAAATTGTGGCTTGTTAACACGTAAAAATTTAAATTGATACGTAAATTGTAAAATTTGTAAAGGATTAAATATATAGGAAACCAAAGTTAAAAGTGAAATAATATAAGGGTTAAGTAGTAAAAGATATAAAAGTATTAGGTAATAACAAAAAAGAAAAAAAAAAACAAGAATATGTACAAACTACTAAGCCTAGGTTACAACTCATAACGCACAAAACACTTGGTAGTTAGTATTATATATAATTTTAATTGTAATAGTTACTTTCATCATTCATATGTTTGTTTTTATGTTTCTTTAAAAGTTTCAACATTAGTTTTTATATTATGCTTTTATAGTAGTTAAAAGTACAACTATGTTGAAGTGATAAAAGTATCAATTATAATTAAACACATACGGCGTTCGAAATGAATTTATAGACACTTAAACGGTTAATTGTTTTATATATCAAAAATCAAAACTTGATTAAGGTTTTAAAAATTAAAGAACTTCAATAGAGAAATTAATAAAGTGATTAATTTTATGAACGATATAATATATTGAATTTAAAATTAAGAATCAAATAAATAAACTGTTAAAATAAAAAGGCCTCATACATGATATGACAACTAGATTAATATAAATCAAACTATGTTCTCTTCCAAAGATAGATTTACCATCAATAAAGATCTTTTTAGATTTCTATTTATCATCTTTATCACCAACTAATTCATCCTCCTTCGTAGGCTTTAACTTTAAGCTATTCTATAAGATTTTAATGATAAACATCCCATAAAACTAAAAATTCTTTAGGAAATTTTCTGCAACTACTTAATATTCAGGACTTTTTTTAATAATATTTTCTTGCTTCCTCAAACCTTTTTTTCTTTCTCTCCTAATCACATAAATCTACAAACTAACCGAAATACAACAAAGTAGATTGCATACTATCAAAACAAGTATTATATGAAATAAACGATATTAACGTTTAAATATATAAATAAACAAGCATGTAGGGAATGCAAAATATATGCTAAATATACTTTAAAATAGCGACAATTAACGTTTAAATATACAAGTAAATTGTTGCATGAGAGAAGGTACAATTGAATATTCACAATAAAGAAACTAATTTGAAGAGTGTGGCATGGAGGGAGCTGTATGACATGGAGAACGTGGAGAATTGAAGCTCTTGCATAAGAATGGTGAAAGTAAATTGTTGCATGAGAAAAGGTACAATTGAATGAATTGTAATAAAAAAGCTAATTTGAAGAGTGTAACACGGAGGTAGTTGTATGAAATTGCCTAGTACATTTCAAACATCATCATGATAGTTTGTTGAACCAAATGTGATCTAAAGTTGGTTAACTAACATACAATATTTTTCAACCATCATCATTTGAAAATTGCTTCAAGAAGGAAATGGAGAGATTAGAACGAAATTTCTTTCGGGTTATGACACAATGTGGTAAAATAAAACCGAATAAAGAAGTTTAAATCGATTTCAACCTCACCCTGATTGCAAAGTTGTAGAGAGAGAAAAGTTATTTGATTGCATTAAGGCAATCCATAAACTAATTTTTTTGTAAGGTCACATGAAATGGCTTGAGTACGTTTTAACATAGGATAGTTCGATTGGCTTTAACTAGCTTACCAGTTGCCCCTCTTTTTCTTTAATCATAAACTTATATTGTTTCAAAAGTACATCATCTAACCACTAGGCTGTAGTTACTCTAAGTGACTTTCTCTCCTTTGCTTATTATTTATTATTATTTTCAATTGTATTGTACGTTATGACTATAATCTTAAGTGTTTTCATTGTCGGGTTGGGTTTGCTTGTTTATTAAAACTATTTTATAGGTACTAAAGGTGCGGCAAAAAGGCATTGTAGATGAGTGAAACCTATGAAAACAAACCTACTTATTATGATGCCATTGATTAGATTTACTGTATTTTTAATAGAAAGCGATATGTTGATCAAATATGACACATATAGAAACATCCTACCCTACTAAGTATGTTCGTTTGATATAAATGAAACAAAATAAATACTGCGATCCACACATAGTTGCTCACACAATAGCGTAAATTGTTTTGTTAACGTTGTATGCATTGTGAAAATATAGTTTTAACAAGAAATAAAATCAGCACTGCAATATGTAGCAAAGTAGAAACATATTGAAGCATATTAGCTACTCTTCTTGTAGTTCTTACCCGAACAAAGTGTCCGTATCTTCATCCCAGTCTATCCTACACAAAATGCGCTCAAGTTGTATGTAATCGTGACTTAACTCTGGCATTGGCGTCTTGATTCTCTTCATGACCCCAATATATCTTAATTTAGTGCAAGTTATAGCAACTGATTCGACGTCTTCCCAAGTAAAATTGTAACACGAGAACAACACTAGTCTTTCTAGTGTTTGATGGTTAGAAAAAGCGCGTAGACCTTTAGCAGTTATGACTTCACAACCCGTCAAGTAAATGTTATTTAGTTTCAAACACTTGCTACCTAATGCGATCAATGAGGCGTCCGTTACATTTATCAACCAAGATAAATCCAACATCTCAATGTTTGGGAGTTCAGATATTACAGCCACAATCACAGAGTCAGTGACATAAACACCACACTTTGATAATTTCAGCTCAGTTAGACCAACCATTTGTTTCAAGTAGATTACACCATTATCACTAATCCTATCACATTCACTCAAATCAAGGTGTTCCAAACAGTTCTTCAAATCCCCATTTGCCAAATACTCCAAACCCAAATCAGTAATCAAACAACAACCCTTCAAACTCAAAGAACGAATACCTGATTCTCCGATTGTTTTGAGTGGTTCATCCGTGACACGAATGCATCCTTCCAGATACAGTCGTGTCAAATTCTTACATGATGTTACAAGGGACACAAGTCCTGCATCCCCAACATGTAACCTCCAGTTTAAATACACTACATATAAATTGCTGCAAGCATTCGCAACTGCACACAAACCATCATCATCAAAATCTAACTCAGTAGAATGATCAACGTCTTGCAGTAATACAAGGTGTAGGCCTTCCAGCTTTGGGCATGATTGTGCTAAGAGTTTTAGGTGAGTGTTTGAAAGTGGTTTGCGGCAATAAAAGGATCTCATGTTAGGGGATGATGGTAGGATATTATATAGTAGATTAGGAAAATGGCTGTGAAATGAATTGAAGCCAATGTATGCAACTTTCATGAATTGCTTGGAAACTTGAGCAAATGATCTGATATTTGAAACAGGAGAGGGAATTTTGTTGAAAATGTAGAGAAGCTCGTCGTCTCCAAGTCGCTCCATCATGATCTATGTTATTGATCCGTATCGGTATGCAGACTGTCTCTTATAAAACACACACTATTGCAGAGACTAAGTTCAAAGATTAAAAACAAAAGTTGTATACTAATGAATTATCATCAATATGATGAACAAACAGCAATACAAGATCTTGAAAGCCTATATCAATGAAGGAGATGATAGTAGAGATCAATTTCTTGAGTGAGCATGGTTTTTAATTGTGAAAATAATCTGTCAAATGGCATACATATATGTCCAAAGTCCTAAAATTTAAAATTTTAAATAACAAAAGTCAATGATGTTTGTATATTTATAAAATTATCATATTGTTGCCTTGTTGGGGAAGCAACTGTATAGAAAAATTATCTTGTTGGGAGGTCAACTATTCAATTGTTTAAAAAATTATCTTGTTGGGGAAGTCAACTCTTCAAAAAACCTATGACATCAGTAATGAACTAATGATGTCTATTTTTCATTGAAGAGAAAATGTTTTTTTTTCTCAGAATAACGACTCACACACTCATCTACTTCTCCCCTAAAACCACACAAACTCCTAATCTACTCAATGCTAGAATTTGAAGTTTTGAAGTCCAAAAAATCTTAACTCTTACCACTAGATTACCAACCCAAGTGACAGAAGAAATGATCATATGTTATCAAGATTTATTTTTCATACATTTTTTCTATCGTGAAGCAGTTGTGAATCCGTCACAAAAACTGAGGAAAAAACAAAATTGTAAAATGCTTAGACCATCTCCAGGGGTATCTATTGTCAACGTTTTCGAATCGTTTGAGTAGAGTAGTGGAAGTGAATGTAAAAAATTCTAGTGGTCTGCCTACTAATAAAAATCATATGTAACAGTGAGTTGATACAGGAAGTTACAACCTGGTTGCCTTGATATGCAGCCTTAAGTCGATTTAAAAGATGATGGTAGCAACAAGCCAACTAAGGCTAACTTGAAGTGTTTGAGGTGGTATGTATTTGAAAGATTTTCTACTCAATACCAAAGTTTAAATAACATATGAACTAATGATGTAAAATTAGTATATGAACTAATGATGCATCATGCATAATTAACATACATACCTTTTCTATTACTTATGCTGGATGAATCTTTTGAATTATGGAATAATAAAAGATTAAAAGCCTCTGAAATATCTCTACAAGAGTAAACTCCTTATTCATCATATGTTCCCATTTCATACAAGCCAATGCAAGCTTATTTTCATGTAAAAGTCCTCCAATATCTATTTAAACTTCACATCATCTGATACAAACCTTCAACTTTCATCTGCTTAAAAAGATTCATGCCTTGCAAAACCCATTAATTACAGCATTATAAGAAACAACATTTGGGTGATTCTATGACGTACCATATCACAAAAAATCATGTGGGCCATCCATGTTCTCCTGATTTTACACATATCATCAACAATTGTGGAGTACGACACATGATCGGGTAACACAACTATTTCTGTCATGTTATCAAGAAGCATTTTTGGAACAGGTTGTAGGTAAAAAATAGGTTCACATTGAATGGGTCGTTTTAAGTATGAGTTGAAATATGATCCTCGGGTAGTCGGGTTAGTTTGTTTGGAATTGGGTGGTTGGTCAAAACGAGTTCATAATTGTAAAATATTGAACGCGTTGCTTTCAACACGGGTTCAAATAAGATAGTTGGATTTGGTTGACTCACTTACACTTCTTTGTCCATTTTTTCAGTTTTTCTTTAACTATAATGGATGTCATTTTTCATTATGTTGGGTTGGGTTCACTGGGTCAAAAAACATGTGAGCACAATTAAAATTTGATGCAATCTCATAATCTCCATTTTAAAATTGTAAAATATCATGCCCATTTACATGACTCTGCTAAGCATTGAAGGGTAAAGAAGATATATATGTAATCTGCTTAAAACATCATATTAAAACTATACAAAAGATTTCATACACTGAGACTTCAGAGGCTGACAAATAATAAGTCAAATACAATATTTGTAACAGGATTCAGACAGGTAGATGTTAATTAAAAAAAGAGTAATCAGAAAACATGTTTCATTATTAATATTCGATAAGAAATAGTAACTAATAACATTTATAACAACACTACTAGATGTCAAGTGCATACACATAAAGCAAAGCATAAACATATTGAAGCACAAAAAGTTACTGTTCTTGTTGTAGCTCTTACCAAAACAAAGTGTCACTATCTTCATCCCAGTCTATTCCACAGAAAAAGCGCCCAATATGTAAGTAATCGGTACTTGACTCTGGCATTGGCGTCTTTATTTTCTTCATGAGCCCAAGATATTCTAACTTCATGCAAGTCAGAGCAACTGACTCAACGTCTTCCCAAGAAAAATTGTAACACGAGAACAACACGAGTCTTTTTAGTGTCTGATGACCTGAAAAAGCTCGTAAACCTTCAGCAGTTATGGCCTCACAACCAGACAAATAAATCTCTTTTAGTTTTAAACACTTGCTACCAATAGCAAGCAATGAGACATCAGTTACATTTATCAACCAAGATAAATCTAATATCTCAATGTTTGCGAGTTGGGATAATATTGCCACAATCGCAGAATCAGTAACGTGAACACCACACTTTGATAATTTCAGATTAGTTAGACCAACCATTTGTTTCAAGTGGATAATACCATGATCACTGATCCCATCACATTCAGTCAATGTAAGACGCTGCAAAAAGTTCTTCAAATCCCCATCTGCCAAATACTCCAAACCCAAATCAGTAATCAAAGAACATCCAACCAATTTCAAATTACGAATACGCGATTCTCCAATTGCTTTGAGGGATTCATCTGTAACACGAATGCCTCCTTCCAGATTCAGTTCAGTCAAATTCTTACATGATGTTACAAGGGTCACAATCCCTGCATCCCCAACATGTAATCTCCTGCTTAAAGTCACTGTACGCAAATGACTACAAGCATTCGCCACTGCACAAAGACCATCATCATCAAAATCAAACTCACCTGCATCAGAAGAAGGATCAACATCTTGCACTAATCTAAGACTTAGGAGCTTGAAGCAAGACTGTGCTAAGAGTTTTAGGTGGGTGTTTGAAAGTGGTTTAGAACAAATAAAGTATCTCAAATTCGGGGATGACGGTAAGATATCAAATAGCAGTTCAGGAAAACAACTGTTTAACAAATATAAGCGTACACATGCAACTTTCATGAATTGCTTGGAAACTTGAGCAAATGATGTTTTGTGGTGCATGTAGTAAATTGAAAGTTTGTCGAAGATGTAGAGAAGCTCGTCATCTCCAAGTGGCTCCATCGCGATGTGGGTTAACGATACGTATTTGTATGCAGGGATGGTATTCAGAGATCAGAATATGATGGAAGTGAATAGATGATAGCAGAGATAGAGTTTTGTATGAAAATGGTTGTTCATATTGAAAATAAGCTGTCAAATGGTATTTATAGCTTTTCCCAAGTCTACTAATTAAATTTTAAATTCAAATTTTGTTTTATATTTTAATTGAAGTTGCTATTAAGAATTTAGATCATAAAAGTCAATAATGTTTTGTTTATTTATACACCTAGATATCATGAGATGCATCAATATAAAAATACCATCTTGTTGGAGAAGTCAATTGTTTTAAAAAGATTTACTTGTTAGGAAAGTCTATTGTTTTAAAAACATTTACTTGTTGAGGAAGTCGATTGTTTTAAAAATATTACTTGCTGTGAAAGTCTTTAAAAAAATCTTGTTCGGGAAGTCAATTGTTTTAAAAAAAATATATACTTGCTGAGGAAGTGATTGGTTTTAAAAACTTTTAAACTCCTTACTCATCTTTTGGTCCCACACAAATAAGCCAATGCAAGCTTATTTTCATGTAAAAGTCCTCAATATCAATTCAAATGTCACCTCATCTGGATACAAGACTTAAACTTTTACCTGCTCAAAAAGATTTATGGCTTCACAAACCCTAAAAGCCTTGCAGAACCCACAGATTATAGCATTATAAGAAACAACATCTGGGTGAATTTATGTTCAATCATATCACAAAAGATCGTGTGGGCCATCGATGTTATCCCGGTTTTACACTGATGATTAACAATCGTTGTGCACAACACATGATTGGTTGATACCCTTGCAGAGTGCTCTAGTGATGGTGTTATACGCTGCAACATCAACGCACCTTCGACTTCCATTTTCTCACCATTAGCATCTAACTAACAAGTTTCATCCCGCTAATTTGTTGCATTAATTTTGTCTGGTTTTCAGCATCATCATACAGTAATTTGTCACAACAACGACTTAACAAAATATTGTACTAACCAAATCAGGAGGACACCTGCTTTTTCTCATGAAGCTCATAATCGTTTGTGTTTTATCAAGTCTGTCTGCTTTACACAACCGATGAGCTAGAACATTACACACCTGCACACATAAATAAAGTTTCATGAAATCTACTGTTAATTACTTAATTCATAAGCTAAATCAACTTTCTCAATACTACACAAACCTACAGCAAGTGCCCTACAAGCATTAGCATCTGGTCTTAAACCTATCTTGATCATCATTTGCCACATTTCAACAGCCTCATCAATTCTTTTAGCCCTCGTTAGATCGCTAATAACTACAGTGTAACTCACTTCATCAGGATTTCACTCTTTTCAGCCGTATAAACTAAACTTCAAACACAAAGCATTTAAATACATATTGTATGCCCACATATCAGTCAAAACTCCTATCTTATTCATGTCTAGCAAAAGTCCATCAATCAATCTAAAGACTTCAACTTTACATAAACCAAGTATAAACCTACAGTACGCAAACACGTTTAAAGAATACCCTTTTGGGATCATGGCATCATAAACAATTCCACTAATTCAAAACATGAGTAGCATACCAAAACACCAATAATACGTTATAGTCAATGATGAAAACTCTACAGTCTAATAGAGGCATTTCGTCAAACACATGAAGGGCATTACCAATGAGACCAGTTTACATTCGTAAAACTTATATATTACATATTTATCTATTTCATTAAAATTAACTTATTAAATGACTATTTATTTTTATTTTTATTAAGATATTTTAACATATTTTCCTTTGTTAGACCATCACTTACATATTGCTAGCCTTATGTATTGATAAAAACAACAAAATTACATCTTCAAATTTAAAAATTTTAAAAACTTCATCTCAAAACAAGAATCACGGCTAATCAAAGTTACATCTCCGAACACCGATTACAACTTTTAAATCTTAAACAATTACAATACTAAAAATCAATATTTGAAAATTCCATAGTTAAATAAAGTCATTTAATAAGTTAGTTTTAATAAAATGGATATATGTGTAATATACATGTTTTACAAGAAAAAACATGTAATTGATTTTATCGATTGGAGAAATATGTAATTAGTGATCTTAGGAATAGAAAATATGTAAAAATCTCGTTTTTAAAAGACTCGAAGCTTTCTTGAAAAAAACTTGTTGTAAGTGAGCCAACCGACTCCGTTTGTAAATGATTATGATAGAACCATGGTTGGCTTGTTTGTTGTACCACAACACATAAATAAAATGTGCTTGTTAAGTTGATAAGTATTTTTTGACAATGATCTCACATGCCATATCGGGATTTGTCTTTTGTCCACAAGAGTTCATCGAGACGTACGTTACATATGTGTTAAGGCAAGACCATCTCTAGCGGGAAGCCTGTGAAGTGAGATGGAAGAGAGAGGACGATTGTTACTTATGAGAAAGAGCACGCTCATATAAAAGGAGGGGGTTTATGAAAAGTGAAGGAGAAATGTTATTAAAACTAAAATTGATATTTCTAAAATTTTGAGAAAAAAATAATTATTTTTATTAAACCTTTAGTAAGAAAATCAAATTTAACTCTAATAGTTGATTACGAGTAGATTACGCTTTAAGTTGAAGCCTTTAACTATTTGTTCATCTCATCATTTTGACCTCCTTTAAACAAATTTATTTTATAAATTTTCAGATAACACATTACCTCCCTTGTACTACATTTCAAATTAGAGTGTTGCACCTTTTTTAGGTTTTATAACGACATGGGTTAGTAAATAAACGGTTTTATATATAAAATAGTATTTGAAATTTGTGATCTCTTTAAAAATGAGTCATAACTCATAAATATTGAGCACGGATGAAAATGAATAAACAATATCCAAAGAAAATCCGAAACATATGAGAATGTTATAACGGTATGATACATGTATAAAATTTAGTTCTATAAATCATTAGAACTTCGAAACATATGGTATTGTTAGATCATATCAGTCTAATTATTAGAACTCATTTACACAAATATATTAATATGTTATATAATCTTAAAAACTAAGACAAATAATATGCTAAAGTTTCACAACGAATAAAAGACCCGGGTTTATATTAGATAAAATTATAAATGGGTATGCACATAGGCCCAATGTACGTTCCGCGACGGATATACTACATTCTCAGGCCAGTTTGGCCAGTATAAACCAGTCAACGCTCAGCCCTGTTTATAGCCGTTAAACCATAAGACAAGAAAGCTCATGCAAACGTTTTGATTAGAACGTGCAAAAACAACCGATATACAAATGGAACCAGTTATACTAGAAGCAGGCAAACTTAACCGATTTCAACTTGGGTCGAGTTTAATCCAATTCAAAATTCAAGATCAGAAGTTACTTTCTACAAAATACAGTAGAACTGAAGGTCTCAAAATTCAGATCTTCTGTGGACCTTAGTTTACACCGGTTATAAATCAATACATAGACATAAACCACATTGCAGTTATTTTAAATGTCGTTTTTTGATCGTAATAGTGACATTGTTGGACCGAGTGCGCTACCTCTTAAGGCTCTGTATGACCATTTGTTCCACCCGGAGTCTCTTTTCATATCTTCATTGGTTTCCAGCAATTCTGATTTCTTTGCACTTATAAGCTGCTCGAGTTCATTCCACGTATTTCCTTCTTTGTTTCCTACCACTGGTCGAGAAAATAATTACAAATCGATCAATTGTTAATATTTGCCAAGTACATTGCATTACCCTAACACGATAACATGAGTATACATGCATCCATCTTTGGGTCTTTAATACTTGATCTACATCTTGCAACTTTGACCCGATTACTTATTAACGTGTTGATTCACATTGTGTTAATCTCTAGTGAATCAGAGTGGCAAAAAAAAGAAAAAGTCTGTCAAAAGGTCCCAAAGTGTATTTTTAATAGCGATATACATCACAAGTCATTTTACAGATTTTTGGTTTAGGGTGGATGTATGTAGAGGTAACCCATATATTCAATTTCTTTCAGTAAAACCACCTTTATAGGTCATCCAAGTAGGTATCGAGTTTTGTCTATACCAAATCTGCTTAAAAAATGCCTAATGACATAACCAAAAACTCTTGTGACAATCTATCAGGCAAGCAATGATTTGATGAAAAAAAACTAGAGTTTTTTTTTTGTCATTTTACAATATTCCAGCATGTTTTGAGATGGACTTGATGTAAATGAAAGCATATATGCACTTGGGTTATTGTGTAGCTGATACTCCGATAAAGTTGCAATACAGGTGGCCTTAATAAAACTTCTAAAGAGAATGTTGTATGCTTTGGTGGCCTCCACATGCAGTATTCAGATCATTTAATAATTTGACAAACTAATTGTTCATAAAGAGTTTGCAACTTTTGTACACAAAGTGGTTCTCATACCGACCCACACCAAAAATTACATCTTTTGACTAACCCACCCATATTTGCCACCTCTAATTACATTACTAGTTTCGTTTGTACAAGCATCAAAAAGTTAGATAATATACCTGAACTTGGATCTTCGGAGAGTTTTTCCTTGTTTCCATTGCTGGTAGACATCAAATTTGATGCCCCATTCTTTTCATCAACCTGAGCAGTTTGCTTAACTCCATTACTGACTGATTTTGCAGCATCTGAATTACTTTGCTTGAGACAACGCACATCAGCAAGAGCAGAAAACTTTATCTACGCAGAAAGCATCAAGTGAGACAAGTAATACTTCTTTAAGGTGTTTGGACAAATTTGCCCTCACGCAACTTCAAATGGTGAAGCAATAAGTAAAGTGGTAGAGGGTAAAACCGTCCAAACACTATAGTTGTGTATGAAGATTCAAAAAAATTATGTACAAATTGCCTCCCCTGAAATCACCCCTCCTATTCCAATTGAAAGCCAATAATATCAATAGGCAAGACTAGAGGTGGCAGTATGGTTAGGTAACATCTCAGAGCAGGTAACCTCTTTTTTTTTCTTCTTTTTTTGCATATAATTACCTATGTACTTTCATTTTTGTCATGTTTTTCATCATTGTAATTTTCTGTACATTTGGCTAATTGTAAGATGGTTCTTAACTGTTTGGGTCATTCCAGGATATCAATGATGACCCAAACAGAAAAAAAGAGCTTTAACAAGCCCACATAATGACCCAAATGCTACAAGAAGTCCACATAATGACTCAAACAGGACAGAACCCCATCTTTTTACTCAAAAAGATACAAAAAAGGACAATCACTAAAAGGGGCAATTTATGCCAAATAAAAAAAGAAAAGAAAAACCTTAACTTCTCTGTATGGATCAAAAAGGGACGGCTTGGGTTCGACCCAAAACTATCCTAAATTTCAATATTGACCATAAACAATTTGTGTGTCAAATATAAATACTTAGGAAGCTTATGCATTAACTATATACACTTTGGACAACTTTCAACATCTTCAGCCTATTTTGACTCCTTTCCTTTTACCTGTTTGACTCTTTAGAAATTAAACATCACCCAAATCAACCTACTAATAAGTAAATGGACCGACATTGCCATCTCCAGGCCGGAGAAATGGGACAGGAGAGGAGGTGACGCTTCTGAAAGCTTTTTAATTACCTCTAAACTTCCATCTTCTTTATAAAGAGAGTTGTCAAAGCCATTTTCATCCATTTTATCTAATACAATGGGATATTCTGGCACCGGCATCAAAATGATGTTATCAGCATCATAATATGATATTTTTCCAACCTGTAAATAAAATTCACTTTTATAAAAATACAAAGAACAATGCCCAATGGCATCCTTGCTTAATCACCGTTTCTGTGAATGCTTACCCTGAAGGAAGAGAGCTCAGGGGTCCAAGAAGAAGATAACTCAACAACACGGTACGCAATGACATCACCTTCCTGAAAATGTAAGACCACTCTAAGATTAGAAAAGAAAGTCACTTGGGAGGTTGATCAACAGGTAAAAAATGGTAGTATTCTACAGGTAAAAATGAGCCGTGTGGCAGAAACAACATTAGCATGTCAATTATGAGATAACTACAGTTGTTATATTATTTCCGTACAAATTTGATTCTTATCATAACATGATTTAGGAGTGTTATCAATAAAAAATACTCAGTTTGTGACTTTCAATCTGTTTCACGTGTTTCCTTTTAAGTTAATTTTTAATTTGACCTGTTACTCTGTTAGGGATAAGACATAGTCTGAATTGACTCCTTCATAAGTACATGGGTCAAAAACTGAAAATTGCTACCTCTACAAGTACTACTACATTTGGGGACAGCAGAAATTCGATGTCAAGGACTCAAGGTCCACCACAACGTGCTTAAATTTACATGTGTGTGTGCGGAGAGAGGGAAATGGACCTTAGGTGAGCTGCAAAGAGGGAGCTGATCAAAGGCAATGAGGTCAATCGAAGGTACTTGTGTGTCTACTGTCAACATTGTGGAAAGTTCTTGGGTTGCGTTCTGAGGCTCGTCTCTTTTAGATGTTGAAAACTTTTCTAAACCCCATTTTTGACCTTTTTTCTTGCTTGTGATACCATTCCACTGAAAAGCTACCTGAATCAGAACTCAAAATTCAATGAGATGAAATTTGAAGAGTGAAATAAATTGAAACGAATTAAGAACTAAAAAATATCTATATAAAGTTAATATAATGGGAAGCATACATCTGGTACTTTGTTCTGCTTTGCATCTTCATCTGCAAGAAACAAAAACAGTGTTATCTTAGCACTCGGCAATGAAAAGGACAACTGGATCCAATAAAGTAATTATTAGATGATTACAAGCTACCAGAACGTCTGTAGCATTCCACCATATACGTGTTAATTATCATCTCACTTAAGACTTCTATAGTCATCATGCTAATTGGATTAAAATTGTAAACGTACATTTGTAACATGACCTACTTGACAACAAAACTGTGAAAGAAAAAAAAGTGTTTTGCAACTATTAATAGTAATCACCAATCAGAACAAATTTGCTGCCTTTGTACAAAAATATACAAACTTTGCATAGAATTATATTTTTATAAAAATGTTGGATTATCAATTAAATATTTATATTAGACTGTACATACCTTCATCAAGAGGTTCAAAGCGAATATGTCCTGGCTTGACTACACAAGGAACAAGTTTACTTACTCCATTATCATTATGGTTTCTTCCTTTTTGTTCTATACTATTCTTATGTAGAACTTGTGCAGGCACCTGATCCTGCTTTAACTCAAATAGAAAGAAACTTGTACAGTTAATAATGAGATATCATATCTTAGAACCAAGGAATAAAGCACATATTCTGTTATTTAGAAATTAACTTCTCAGATATAATTTACTTACAGGTCCCTCAGGATGGTCAGTAGCCTCTTTGTTTTCGGTAGCCTCTTTGTTTTCGATTTTGGATATTTCTGGTTCCACATGGGCATTAAACTGCAACAGGAGATCAAAAGTGATGAGATATAACTGATAATGGGTAAACAAGGCTGAAAACCCGAGGTTTTTTAGCATTTCATTTACTTAAAACTGGTAGTTTTTGCTACAGTTTTAAGGGGCGGGTCGGATTGGGTTGGCCAGAAACACTTTTCGGTACTTACGGGTCCCTCTGAATAGTCAGTAACCTCCTTGTTTTCTGTTTTGGATATTTCTGGTTCCACATGGGTATTAAGCTGCAACATGAGATTAAAAGCGATGAGATACAACTGATAATGCGCAAACAAGGCTGAAAACTCAAGGTTCTTTATCATTCCATTGAAAAATTACTTAAAATGGGTAGTTTTTGCTATAGTTTTAAGGCCGATTGGGTTAGCCAGAATCCAGAAACATTTTTAATTCAATTTTTCCTACATGTTTTTATAAATAACTATTGTATCAGATATGGTTACAATTTACAAACACTATGTCGTCTTGGTAATGGTTTATTTTCTAAGTCAAATGATCTAGGAGGTTTTATGCATTATAAATACACTCTGAGCAACTTATCACCCATTTAAGCCATTTCCTTTAAGCTATGGTCTTTTACCCATCTGACTTGTAAGTCATGAAAAATAAAACATAACCAAACTCGACCCATTAATAAGTGATTGGGTCAAAATTGTCACCTCTAATTTAGAGTAACAACTTACATTATGTAAACTTTTAGCAAGTTCCCGCCTCCATCGTCTTTTAGCCTTTTTTCTTCTAGCACTTCTACTAGGGCCCTGGTAATTCACACCAAAAAAAAAAAAGATAAGTCACATCAAGGAAAGCACAACTACTAGCATTTTACATAAATTGTTTGCGACTAATGTTTGCATCACAATCATATAAAAACAACAATAATGTATCCATCTATTATGAGACCATAAGAAATTTATAAACCAGTTGACCACTAGTTATTAACCACCTGACAAAACACCATTCATTTTTCTCCCAAACTGAATCTAAACAAAGTATCGTGAAATGACCTTTTCAGCCCCATCAGTTGCGGTAGAGGTTTGTTTCACACCTCCAACATCATCTTTTATATTTTCGTCACTTGTTTCGGTATTTGCCTTTTTAATCTCCTCATTTGGTCTAATCTTCTTCTTGCTACTCACTTTTTTTAGAACAGATTCACCATTACTAATCTTGTCAATTTCACCTGTAATAGTTTCATCTTCATCACCACTAACCGCCCGCAAACGGTGTTTCTTCTTCCTTTGATTCACAAATGCAAACTAACTTTTGTAAGGGGTCTTCACAAAAATAAGCACCGACTATGAAAAAGTTTAAAAAAAATGCATACACAACGGCAATATTATGAAGTTACCTCTTCACCTTAGACGAAGATTTAACCTTTTCAATGATTGTTTCACTTTTACCACTCTTCTTCTCCTTGTTTGGTTTGATCTTTTTGTTATTGATTTTCATGGAAAGACACTCATCATTATTAATGTCGTTGTCCTGTGTTGCAACTTCATCTTCAACACCATTCGCTACAACCAATCGGTGTTTCTTCTTCCTATGATTCACAAAAGCAAGCATATGTAAGTGAGGAATGCAAACTCGCACATAGTTTAATGAATGCCTTCAACCAGTTCTCAAAAGTCTTGAAATAATGACAACTAAATGAATCTTGTAGACCACAATAAATGCAAAAATATTTTGTAATAGTTGCTAATGGGCAAAATTGTGACTATACATTGAATATTTATCTAGAAAAGGAAATGCCACACTTTACTTAGGGCATCCAAAAAAGAGAGTTGCAATTTCATGGGATGGAGAAAGTAGCATCTAACCCATCCACTATAAAACACGTTATAGGCCTAATTCCATAACTTTGATTCGATTTCTGTTTTGGGTAACCTACATTTTGTAGGAAAATTTAAATAAATAACCATAAATAAATAAATAAATTGCTTTATGGTAATCACCTTAGATAACTTGCTTCAGACACCATTAAATAAAAAAGTCAACATAGTTACCAAAATGTCATCACATCACGTAAATCAAATTATTTGAAAGTTAGTTGCCCAAAATCATGGTTTTTAATACTACAATGTTTTTTTCCTGGCATAAAAATGGTCTATTAGCTAATATATATATATATATATATATATATATATATATATATATATATATATATATATATATATACATATATATATATATATATATATATATATATATATATATATATATATATATATATATATATATATATATATATATATATTGTCCCAAAGCCGATTATCTATTGATGCACTTAGCCCTATATTATATTACATACCTAAATGACCTAAGTGTATCACAAATCTAAACCAAAGACAAAAGGCACATAAAATCACATGACTTACTTTGAATTTCGAAGTTTTGAGGATGCTTTTCTTTTCCTAGAAGTTGTTTCTTTAGGTGAAGGTTCGTCTTCCGACTTTTCCACCTCAGCATCCTCAGATTCACTTTGGTACCCTCCAGTTTCTTTATCAAACTCTTCATTTGCTAAAAGTAGTGCGCCATTATCAAAAGGTTCTCTCCTATTGACTTCTTCATTAAGTGTATTACATGCATCTGCCCCTTCTATTGCTTCAGGCAAAGACATCACTTTCCTTTTCACACTGAAGTAACAAACGTATGTTGACTTATCAAACAACTAATTACACATTTGTCAAGAACAAAGTACAATGTCACATGTAAGGCTAACCAAACAATATCTTTATCCTTCAAGATTCGAGTCGACTCATATGGTGGTAACAAAAATCCTTCCATCTGCAAGAGGTAAAGGTTGCTTAATCTTAGCTATCTATTAACAGAAAAGGTAAAATCACTAAATTTTCAGATTTAAAGCCTCAAGTCATATCAGAGTCCATGTCATCAATAATAGGTATTTTCCAAAAACAAAATCCAGAAAATAGTATATATACACGCAAGAAAAGATTAACTTTTCACCGGAAGACACTTTTGTTGTTGCCTTGAATGATGCAGACAACACATGGGGCATTGGAACCAATTTGGATAGAACTAACTCATCAGACTACACACAAACAATAAGTAACGAAATACGAAACACAATGATTTATAGTGGTTCAGTTGTGTACCTACGTCCTCTTGTTGCAACTAGGGTTTACATTATTACTCTGTGCCCAAGGAATTACAAGTACAAATGATCAATATACATATAGACTAAATGACAGAAGGTTAAACGAGTGTACAAATGATCAATATATAATTATACATAGACAAAGTGACATAAGGTTAAACGAGTGAACAAGCCGAGCTAGGACCGCCAGCCCTCGCATGCACCCGCACCCCTGCCTAGGGCAGGCCAAAGCCTACACATCCCAACATCACATTCCTCATTTTTTTGTGATTCTAAACTCTAAACCTATTATAATCTACAAACCACTGGTACTACAATGCTAATAACTTCTAACTTTAGTTCTACTTGTTTGGGGCTTCCGCGTTACATATTGTATAATATATCAGTATCCAGTAACAGGCTAAACGTTAAACGTTGACATTCAGAATAATTCTAGAACAAATTAGCTGTTAGACAAAAGCATCACCTCCACTGATGTGTGAGTAATCAATTAATTAGGTTTCAGACTTTCAGTACTTGAATCATCAAAATAGACAGATTTGAGTGAACAGAAGGATAGAGATATAGAGAGTTACGAAAAGGAGGATGCCGTTAGGGCACGAAGTGCGGAGGTTGAACTTGTGGAGAAGATGATGGCAAACGTCGGAGATTTTGTGATGGTGATTAGGTTCGATTAGAATCCAGGTGTTGTTCATCCCGTTGGATCGTTGTGATGGGGTGAGAAGTGAAGAATCGTCGAACGTCAAACGAATCCTTAAGAATTGAGTCTCCATTGGTGAAGTATGCAGAGTGAATCGATTGAGAAGATGAAGGAGAAAGGACCACCGCGGCTCTACAAGTAAAACCCCATCATAAACCTTTGTGTTATGCCTACGACGTTGTTTTGTACCCCGTCACGATCCGGCGGTTTGTAAATAGGTTTGTAACTCCGCACTAAAAACCGGTTTTAATTTAAAAAAACCGGTTAAACTAGTATAAAAACATGTCTTTTTAAAAGAACTGGTTTACAAACCGGTTCAAACCGAATTGAGCGGTTTGAGAATTATTGATAAAAACCAGGTTGAAACTGAATCGGTTTGTACAATTTAGAAAAAAACAGTCTGGTTTGAAAACGAACCGGTTTGGCAAAAAAAACGGTTTGTACACCTCTCTATACATCCATTTGTATTACTGGTACACCATTTAGGGGTTGTTTGATTAAACTGATTGGGTAAAATCTAACTGAGTCAGAAGCTGACCCAGTTAGAAGTTCTGACTGAGTATGCATCTGACTGAAACTTGGCTGTTTGATTCAGTATCTGACTGGAACCAAAACGATTCAATATTT
Source organism: Flaveria ramosissima (assembly GCA_025215565.1). Lineage (NCBI taxonomy): Eukaryota > Viridiplantae > Streptophyta > Magnoliopsida > Asterales > Asteraceae > Flaveria > Flaveria ramosissima. The sequence goes on from CM046042.1 coordinate 40,692,236, forward strand.
AAGTAACAAAACCCACTGGAGTCACACCACCGGTCGGAACCACCACACCACCACCACCGCGAGGGGGCGGCGGCCTGCGGGTCGGAGGGGGTGGCGGCATGCGGGTCGCGAGGGGGCGGCGGCCTGCGGGTCAGCCGGTCAGCACATATTTTTTCAAGGTCCGGGTCAGCACTGGAGACCCGGTCAGCCGGGCTCGAAGCCAAAATCAAACGGGCTGACCCACTGACCGAGTCAGTCGGTCAGCCGGGTCAGCCCAAAAACAAACAGCCCCTTACTCTCTATCTCTTTTTATATATATTTGTATATTTATAAAGAGATAGAGAAATAATTTATATTGATAATTATTTTGTGTATCTATAACAAACTCATTGGCCAACACGAAGTAAACTTCGCCGCCTATAAAGTGCATAGGAAATATGTCTATTTTCATCAAATAATGATGTATGTTTACGAGTTATGTTTTAGAATATCGACTCACATACACAAGTATTACTACTTTAAAATTTTGCTTACTTTTAATATATCAAATGTAAGGATTTTAATCGTAGACTTTTTACGCATTAGTCCTTTCATGATTTCTATCATGCCTTGTGAACTTAACCACACCATTAATTAGTAATTGACCAACCTGAAATGTATTAGAAAATCATTTCATCTACAAGGGCCACAGAGCATTCAATACACGCAGCCATGCCTCGCAGCGGTTCTCGAAAGCCCCTTGAATGCTCGAAAATGTAACGATAATTGCAGTCATTATATAACTTTTCTTTTAAAGATGTAACTGAAGGGTTAGAAATGATAGTTTCTTATGGCTACAAACAATATATCTACCACGCCAAAAGAATAAACCAACCAAATTTTTAATCATCATCGACATTCATCCAAAAAACACTGTAATTCACTTTACATTCCATTCGCAAATTAACACATAGGATTGTTACATCAAAAGGCTTAGATTAGAGGTTCATTGCGACCGCAAACGTTGTATTTGTCACACCAAAACAACAAACATAGGCGGCTCTTTTTGGTATCATCTATCAAGCTACGACCAATGTTGTTTACTCATGGAGTTAACATTAAACCAACACCATATGGACCAGAAATGATCCAGAAAACCCCACGGTCTATAAACACCTAACAAATTTATGGTATGCAACAATCAAGTATTAGGAATGGCTATGGTTATGGTTTTCTAATCTGCACAAACATTGTCTCCCTTAACAGCATCACTGCCATCTACATTATAGCAACACTTAAACTTTAGTGGTCTGTTTAGAACAAAAAAAATATAAGTGACATGACTGGAAAAAAAATTACGAATGATCTTATTAAAATAAAGTTAAAACTTGAATACTAGTTTATAAAGTGATCTAAAATTAAAATTTTAAAAACTTGGTTAGTTAAACACCTAACTTTGATAATTATGACACCCTTTACTCTATCTCAATGTAGAGAGAGATATAGAAGAAGATGTATAAATTACAACCCCTTCTTTAATAAGGGGTCAAATAGTGCATAAACCAATATGAAAGGACCAGAAATGTAATTCTTCCAAAAACACCCTCTGTTAACTGTTGCTTACCCTCGACAACTTACGACTTTCCACACACACCAACTCTGCACCCACGTCTGACAAATAAGAAGTCGCCACGTCAACAAAACCCCCTACATCACATCCCCACTCTCACAAACGCAATCTGAAACCATCCAACGACTACCTTCACACGCAATTCTTCATCCATTGGCTCGTGCATCTCACGCCCCACTACACGCGTCAACTTCCTACTTTAAAATAGATACATGTGTTATTGAATTTTTTTAATTTAAATGGTTAAGAGCAATTTTTTATTTAAATAAATGGTTAAAAGTGTTCACACTTCATTTTTTTATAATAACATTAAAAATAATTTTTTTAATTAAATAATATTTTTTTATACTTTGATCATTATATTTTCTCTATCATATACTCATAACCACTTTTAAAAAACATTAAAAATTAATAGAGATTAAAAGTGTTTGCCAAATATAAAGATGAACAATAACATGTTCTATATCCGTCACTCATAAACACTCACAATCATTCTCTATAATACAAAAAACACACTCACATATATAATAAGGTGAGATATTAAGACATAGAAACATAGAAATGTATTGAGTTCAATTCTTACTAAAATAACAATACTTAGGGTTGAATCAGAAGATTTTTTAATTGTGTGTTTAATTCTAAGAGGGATGGGGAGCGATCCCGACTAAAGAACGGATATGTAGACCCAATCTAAATACAACATATATTTCAAAGTTGTGTCGTACATTCGTCTGTTAAAAAAAATATTATTTTTTATTCGAGCTCATATATCCGTTTCTCATCTAAAAACACACACTTCATAATTTTCTCAGGAGAAAATACGCAACTTAAAAAATATTACTGCTAGTGCTAATTGCTAAACTATTATATAACTAGGTTAGAGCCCGTGTGTCACACGGTTGATTTAAACAATCAAAACAAACAAACAAACAAACATACCCAGTAAATCCTACTCAAGAGCAGGGTCTGGGAGGGGTGGTTGGTGGCGAGTCTTTCCTCTGTCTTGGAAGATAGAGAGACCGCTTCCGAATAGACCCCTGACTCAGTAAGGAAAACAATAACCGTAACAATTATAGTACAAGGCATACAACACCTTTTGGTACACAATGTTTTATGTCTATACTAATAACAATTATAGTATAAGGCATACAACACCTTTTGGTAAACAATCAGTCGTCATTAAATCATTAATTAAAGAATAAACATCATAAAAATTTAAAAAATATTAATTAGATGTTTACACATACAAATACAAGTAAATTCATAGTCAAATAAGTTTTTCATAGATCTCTAAACACCTTTTGGTACACAATGTTTTATGTCTCATTGGTAACATTTATCGTTTTGATCTAAAATAAGTAATTATACTTCGTCTGTAGTATTTACCATTGATGAGACTAAATATTCAACTTCTAGCATTAACAGTTGGCTCCAAACTTACTTGCATTTTCAATTTAAATAGGCGGTTGCATATACATGTATTTGTTTGCTCCAAAGCTTCATTTTCAATGATACTACTTTCTCCAACAGCTCCTTGCACACACAAAACTAAAGAAAAGAAACATTATAACCATAATTACTCAAAAGTAGTCAACAAACATACAAGTTAAATACGAATTATTAGATTGTAGTAGTCAAATTACCTCCTTGCTAATGTTTTTAGATCATTCTCTATACCTTCTAAAGCTAAATTAAGCCCATTAATCTTCCCTTCCAGTAAATGTAGCCCATTAATCAGTAATTTGAAAAATATAAGCAAATCTATATGATGATTTGATCATTTTCTTCTAAGTGAATATGTAAAAGGCCATGAATGAGAGAGATAATCAATTATAGATCATTTTAAGAAGAATTCTTGCAAACCAAGCTTATGTGTTAATTGAAATAACAGATAATCTAAAATCTTAATCGTCAATGAAGAGTAAAAATGTATGGCAACCTGGGATGCTGGATCAAACTTACCACATACAAAATGAAGAAGAATGCAACTTTTTTAAACACCATAGTCTCCTAATAACACCAATTGCAAAGAAAATATTCAGCAACAAGTATTCATCAAATCCACTTGATTGAGGAACAATCATTGCAAAAACTACAAGTAACCCATAAAAATGTTGCTACAGGAACCCAACTTAACTTTAGTGAAGCACATCATGCATAATTGTTCTACAACATGAAAAATATGTACACATTTTGACTTTATTAGTCAAAATAATTATTTAAAAACTTAACAATTATTCTAAAACATATAGCTTTTGTTGGAAACTAATAATCCCATTAAAGTCTACAATCAGCAACATCAACTGCACAATGTAAATAATAAATCATTGAAAAAATTCATGTAAATTTGTAGCAGACCATTAGGTTTGAAGTTTAAAATGTCAACATGTATCCTAGTTAGTCTATGTGATCAATAAGCTAACTCTTAAAGTTTTCTAAAAAACATGCTTAAGGGATACATATTTACAAAATACCTAAGAATCTACCTACGGTTGTTGTCCTACCACAAATGTTAAATTTACAGAACCCATTAAGAACATGGACACCGGAAATAATAAGAACAATAAAAATATAATGAGAAGTAAAAATTTAAAATGTAAAATAAAGGATAATTTTATGGGTTGGTAATGAGAATATGAGATTACCTGTCGTAGTAAGGGTTGGAGGTGTCGACGACGTTGAATAAGTTTGACGACACATATCATAAACTTCAATTTCTCAAAGTCTCGTTACTACACACTCCATGAACTTTAAAAAGTAAAACTTACAACTTATAATTCCTCCATACAACAATTTGTTCAAATACAAAGTAAAGAACATACAAAGAGTCTCCCATATATAGCATTAGTCAATTGCATAAATTAGTTTATTTTTAAAAATATACGTATCAAAATTTCAACAAAACCAATGCTTTCTATTGCAAAAATTACATGGGTTCTGATTAAAACTTAAACAGAGAGTTTTAGATTCATTGTGTTCAAATTTTAGGCCAGTATGCGTAGTCCAAGTAAGCAATACAAACATATAAATTTACCATTTTGTAGCACTAACATGATGTTGAATATCAACAACCTACAAAAAAATCAAAAACTTTAGCATACATCCAACATCAAGAATTAAAATAGATCATTGACCACTTAGTTATATTGTTTCATGTAACTTACCTGCTGCAAACAACATGTTTATTTAGGATCAAATCAAGGTGGTAATAATTTGACACTAAAAGGATGGCCTCTTACTGTAAGTTCTGTCAATAATTCTGCATGTATCAATCTACCTTTATTGTACTCTCACGTATGTAATTAAAAAACATGTTTGGGATGATTATAAGGGATTAGATCAGCTCCAGTCTTGCCTGATCATGAACGCTAATATACCTCACTAAATACCACGCTGAATCACTAAATCAACACATAAAAACTTACTAAATCAAAACAAAACAAAGATAATCTAATTCAATCAAATCATTTATGAATACTCAATTCCGTGAAATCCATGTTCAAACTTGCAGATTGAAATCGTAGTAAAAATCAATGTATAAAAATTAAAATAAGAATAATCACACACAAATCGATGAACCCTAATCCTACTAATATCATTCTAGACACATACCTTGACGAGCGCCAGATGAAGAAGCAATGTGAGGAAGTAGATTCGTATACCTTGTTTAGATAAATGGTCAGCAAGGGTTTACGTAGATAATGAAAAAGAAATCAAAGCCCAGCCACATCGATTCAGTTAGAGATTTGTGGTGTTTTGGACACATACCTGGAAGAACGATTGCGTAGCAGTGAAGATGGAAGATGTGTTTGGATCTAGGGTTTTTTGTGTGAAAGAAGAAGAGGCCGGGTATTATGATGGGTAAAAAGGTCCGCGTGAAAGAGTTAAACGGGTCAAGATTTAGGCGGGATTTAAAAAGAGAGGTGGTGTAAAAATGTGCCACGTGTCAATTAGGTGGTTTAAATGAATGCCATGTGACTTAAAAAATTTTGTTTTATTAGAGTCTATAAATTATACTTAGAGCGAGATTTAAACCGGATATTTTCTTATATTTTATTGTCATCAAAGACTTTCTCTATTTAAAACACATCCGAAAACAGCATATTAGCAACAGAGTTGTGTTTGATTAATATTCTCACACCATCGCTACCACCACCACCACCACCACCACACATCTCCGCCGTACGCCGGAGATATCATCGTTTTCACGATACACATCTAGCTACTGATTATCTTGAATCTGTTTGTATCAATTTGTTAGGTTTGAGATCTTACAGATCTAGAATGTCGAGAGCATGGGGGAAAATCGGCGATTGGGCGGCGGAAGCGGAGCGAGCTGAGGCGGAGGAGGCCGCCGCCGCGGCCGCTGCCGCGGCGGCAGCTGCGGCAGCGCCACCGCAGAGCTATCCGAGCTTGAAAGAAGCGGTGAGCAGTAAAAAAGGTAAGAAGAAGACGAAGATGACGTTACAGGAGTTCACGATGGCCGGAGCCGGAGCCGGAGCTGGAGGTATCGGCGGTGAGCATAAAGGATTGACTCCGGTGGAGATGATGCAGCTTCCGACGGGTCCGAAGGAGCGGTCGGCGGAGGAGATGCAGTACGGGAGGATCGGCGGTGGTTTCTCGTCGTACGGAGGTGGACGCTCCGGCGGAGGGCCTAGGATGAGAGACGGAGGTGCGGATGGAGACGGTTGGGGGAGTAATCGGAGATCGTACGGAGGATTCGACGATGATCGGAGAGCTCCGCCTTCTCGAACATCGGAATACGATCAACCGTCTAGGGCAGATGAGGTTGATAATTGGGCAATGACGAAGAAAACGCCGTCGTTTGATTCCGGCAGTAGACCTAACCGCTACAATTCTCTCGGCGGTGTTAGCACCGGCGGAGGGGGCTTTTCTAGGGCTGATGAGATCGACAATTGGACTGTGAACAAGAAGCCTATAGCACCATCACCTGCTAGATCTTCAACTTTCGGTTCTGGTTTTCGTGACTCCGGTGCACCTGAACCTGACCGTTGGACTAGGGGAGTTAACCAGGAACGGGTTACAGAACGTCGTCGTTTGGTGTTGGATCCACCTAAAGGCGAAAGTGCTCCGATGGAGACTGTAACCAAGGGTAATAAACCAAATCCTTTTGGGAACGCTAGGCCTAGGGAGGAGATATTGGCTGAAAAAGGTTTGGATTGGAAGAAAGCTGATTTAGAGCTTGAAGCTAAGAGAATCAACAGTCGTCCCACAAGCTCTCATTCTAACAGCAGGCCTGGGAGTGCACAGTCTGCTAGTTCAGCAGATGTGTCTTCTGCATTGCAGGGGTTAGAGAAGCCGAGGGCGAAGGTGAATCCGTTTGGTGATGCTAAACCTAGAGAGGTTTTGCTTCAAGAGAAAGGTGTTGATTATCGGAAGATCGATTTAGAGTTTGAGAGACGGCGTCTTGGCAGGTTATAATCCTTTATGTATTTTCTTTTGCCAATAAGTTTTTATGAACATATTCACAGTGTTAATTTGGTATCCATTGTTGCATTGAGAAAGTATAAGTCAATACCTATTTAATCTTTCCACTCGATGCATATGAATTTCGCATTACTGGGTTCTGAAGATTGTTATATTGTAGTTGTAAAGACACATTATTTTCTAGCATGTTATTGTCATTTGTCACAATAAGGTTTGGACTACTCGACTGCATCTTCCTCCATATCCTGATTTTGACATAAATCTATAAATGATTCATATGCTAATATACTATACCAGTTTGGATGAAAAGCATTTAGACTAAAACACTCACTTATATGTTTGAGCTCAATAACCAGATAGTTAATACTTAATATTCCTTTTTCGGCTGGTGTCTGTTGGGAAATTTAGCTTATGTTTGTCTGAAAATACATGAATTGAACTTTTCTAATTTGAGGCTTTGCGTGTGCTTTGAAACTATCATCTATAATTTTGCCATAAATAGATTATTGATACAACTAATTCCTTATATGTAGCTCTAGAGTTTCAGTCAATGCTGTGCTTTGTTTGTTCTTTATCTTGTCTGGCAAGATGGTCAAGTCTTTAAGCTTTGGTATGCATCTATAGGTGATGCAGTATTGGGAAAATCAAGAATATTATGTTCTGGGAATAGTTGATTCACTGATACTATGATGTACTTAAATGAATGACTGCTAGGGGTAAAATAGTGTAGATCATGTAACTTTGTAAGTTGCTTTGACCTATTACCAATTTATTTTATCTTCATTAAGACTTCAGTGCACATTATAGTCAGCTTGCGTTTTATTTCTGTGTAGGCCCACTTTACTTTATCCGAAAAAGTTCTTCATGTAACCCATTGTCTAGTTGTTATGAATTATATTTGAATTCTGATTCTTGGTATCTTTTCACTCAGTTTGCTTTTACGTTCTTAATTTCAGTTTTTATCTGTTTTGACTTTTTCTGCGGATCGATAAATTTCAAGGTTAAGGGGCTTGATTAGTGCTCCTAATACTCTCATGGTTAAACTATGTTGAGATTGGTTAAGATGTTATATTTTATCTTAACAAAAGTGCTTTCAATTTAGATTAAAAGTTATATTTTATTTTTGAAACTGTTTTTCCTTGGATTATATCGGAGTTCCGTACTGCTGGTGAACCATGTCTTTTTTTAGCAGGACTGAACAATAGTTTTTAGCTAAATTGCTGTGTATTTCTCCCCTCTTTTACCCTTTGAACCTAAATGGATTAATATAGTTGGAGTACATCCTAAACAAAAGAGTATTTCTAATTGGGTGTGGTTATTGATAGAACCTTCACGACCTTGGTTTTAAAAGGCGTGATGTGCTCAAGGCATTTAGATCCTGAAAGCCAAGGCGTGAGGTGAGCGCTTCTCGTTATGTACAAGCAAAAGCTGCATTTGTCTCATATCTTCTACATATCAGTCTTTTTATCACGTAAACCAATCATTATTTCTTCACCTTTTTGAGTTTTTGGTTACAAGACCCTAATTCTAATTAGTGTTTACCAAGATGTGTATGAAGCACAGCCTCAAGGCCTTGTGGATTTTCCCTATTGCCTTGTACTTGAGGTGTGTTTTTTAAAAGCAAGTTGACTACAAACATATATATGTGAAAGAAGTCTGTTTATATGTAACTTGCACTTTATGATTTAACACACTAGTTGCTTCTTGTCAAGGCTGTACAAAATTAGAACAACTAACAAGCATTCTAGTCACTAAGTGCACTTTAATACTATATTTTATTAAGAAGTTTTTCAAAGTTGCTGTGTGATCCCTCTTCTATTTAGTAGATATTTCTCTCTTCACCTTTTGAAACTTTAATGTAGATGGTTAAATCTGTTTTGATATCTGAAGGGCTATTACTTTTTCAGGCCCGAGACAGATGAAGAAAAGAATTTGAAGGAAGAAATACATAATCTTAAAATGGATTTCGAGAAAGAATCTATTGAAAATCAAACCAGTTTACGCAATACAATACTTGAAAAAGAAAAGGAACTGGAACAGTTAAGCCGGGATCTTGATGATAGACTTCGGTTTAGTCAAAAAACAATTGAAAGGCCCGGTTCTGGTGCAGGAAGAGTGAGCTCAGGCTTTCAAGAAAGACCAGGTTCTGGGTCAGGAAGAGCGGGCTTTCAAGAAAGACCACCTTCTCAATCAGGCTCATTTGATGAGTCCAGAAGTGTTGACTTTTCAGAGAGGCCCCGGTCCCGTGGTGATTTTGGGATGAGACGCGGTGATGACAGAAGAGGTTTTGCTGGTGGAAGGGATAATAGAGGATTTTTGGGCAGCAGAGACATTGGCAGGTATGCTTTCTCGCTAAATTTATATTTGGTAAAAAAGATAATTTTTAACATTTTGAATTTTGGTTAGTATGCTCTTGACTATTTTAGATCTGAACATCACATTTCTACTGATGTATGAAACCTACACCTTTTAAAGAAATATTACTCTTTAAAATCTTTCTTTAACCCCACAAGGTAGCATATAATTTTTACAAACAATACAATATACTTTCATTTTGTAACCTCGATGTCAGGTGGCAGACCAAATATTATTGAACTGTTAAAACACAAGCTTATATGGCTGTCCACGTAAGCAATCATCAATAAATTTGGTCCATGTCAGCTATGATGGTCCATGTAAGCAATCATCAATTAATGTGGTCCATGTCAGCTATGACGTGGATTAAATAAAAGTGTGAAATTTCATGATAAAAATATTAGCGTCTTGTGTATTCTTGACTACTTGGTGTTCAAGAACAAACAACCAACCATTAATACATGTGGTTTTGTGTTTTTTTGCATAAAATGGCAAGATGCAATGCTCCAAATCTTAATTCTAGCAACCAACCACAAGGACAAATAATTTTGTGCTTTTTTTTTTTGCATAAAATGGCAAGAAACTATGCTCCAAATCTTAATTCTAGCAACCAACCACAAGTACAAATAATTTTGTGCTTTTCTTTTGCATAAAATGGCAAGAAACTATGCTCCAAAATTTAATTCTAGCAACCAACCACCAGTACATTTGATCTTATGTTTTTATTCTGCATAAAATGGCAAGATACTACGCTCCAAATCTTAATTCTAGCAACCTTCTCTAAAACAGCAACCAACCTAACATTCTTTGTTGTTAAAGTAGCAAATTTCACCTGTCAGTTTGTCTTTTTCTGTTGTATAATTCTATGGGCCTTTTTTTAGAAAAAGATCATTCTTTTATTACTTACAGTTATATATGAATACTTTAATATTATTACTAAAAACGTTTAAAGCTAAAACAGAAATCTAACCGAAACAACAGCGGAAAATTTCATTTTAGGCAGAAAAACTAATAGGATGTTGCTATTTACAGAATTTACATAGTTGCTTGCTACAATATGTTGCTATTTTATGCATAAAAAATAGAAAAAGCCTTTGATTAACCTTAGGGGTGGGGGCGGCATGCTGGTAAGTGCTTGAGTTTGTCTAGCAGAGTTCCTAGAGCACACTTCATTTTTGCATGATCCTATTGGTCGCGTTCTGTGATTCTTTAGGTAACTGGTTATCAAATAAAGCTGATTTAACGAAGCAAATAAAAAACAAACCAATACTAAATGTCTAAACATATAGATGAATGGTAGATCAAGTTGTGATATTAATGATTGTATGTTCTCTTGGCAGGTCAAACTCAAGGGATAGATGGTGAGAGTGATTGTGGGGTGTTGGCAAGTAGAAGAGAAGAAAAAATAATACAATTTTTTGTGACTTCAAGTTAAGTAGAATGAAGTGAAAAAGAGGAGGTTTTTCCAACTTTTGATAGGTGTGTAAAGCTTCTCTAATTTGGTCTAAAAAAGAACAAAGTTTATCTTATTATATTGTTACCCAAACACTCTTAATTTTGATTGTATATCTAGAATGGGATAATTGGCTTTTAACTGTTTGTTTATTCATCTTAATTACTATTGGACTGGTTTGTATGGACATGATCAAGAACATACCTAGAAATTGAATTGTTTCTATCTAATCAAATTCATCTTATTTTATAGTGTTTTTATTGTGTTGTATCCTAGTTAATGTTTTATGTGATGCTTTAAGTTGTTTCATGAAACATCGTTTTATCGATGTCTTTTTTGAGTTATTTAGGTTGACATTTATGATTGTGGAACAAGGACTCGCATTCATAACATACGTGTTTGGTTAATGGGTTCTTTCTGAGAGTTTTTACTTCTTAATGGGTGAAACATTTATTTGTCCCCATGTCTATGTTGAAAGATTCTATGGTAGAATTTATTTGGGAGGGCTTGGTGGTCTCGTTAAAGGGTTCAGGAGGGGCCTCGGGGCTAAATAAAGAAGATAAACAGTTCATGAATTTTAGGAGTTCGTTTCCGTTCCAAGTGTAAACAAGTAGAGTCGAGGATGAGCTTGTGATAAAATTTTGGTTTATTTCAACCTATATGTCTAAAGCTTGCGCTCAAATTTCGAATAATTTTATCAGCTTGAGAACTTAAGTTTGGGCTAAATTGGTTTAATATATTTTAATTATTCCTACATGTATCTGTTACCCTAATCCATATAATTACGATCAAGGAAAATGCATATGGTGTTATAAAACACCTAATGATACGAATCACATCAAAATGACGGTAGTATAAGAAACAATAAACAAAAACAACTTTAATTCCTTTTTGAAATGTTTCCTTCTCATCTATCCATTATTTTCCCAATTCCCTTTCCATCCAATGTAGTGCTCTATCAAGCCTGATTTGCAACTGATTAGACCATATGTAATGGGACGTTAAACCCATACATAACACCACATAATGCCCCCATCACCACTACGGTGGGGCGTTATGTTTAAAGGGGCATTATTATTATAACGCCCCAAATCACTAAATCCATAAGACCATGTGTAATGGGGCGTTAAACCCATACATAACGCCACATAATGCCCCCATCACCATTACGGTGGGGCATTATGTTTAAAGGGACATTATTATTATAACGCCACAAATCACCAAATCCATAATGATGAAGGGGCGTTATAGGGGCATCAACCATTACTTATGTTTTTAACAAAAAAATAATGGTGACTTTGCGCTGATGTGGTAGAAAATGCCCTTTAATGGGCATTAACCATTACTCATGGTCTAATGATGAAGGGGCGTTATAGGGGTATCAACCATTACTTATGTTTGTAACAAAAAGGTAATGGTGACTTCGCGCTGATGTGGCAGAAAATCCCTTAATGAGCATTAACCATTACTCATGGTCTTAGCTTCACAATCGATTCTAAGGGTTATCGATTTAAGTGTAGTTCATTTTCTTAGATAGCCTCGTCTTAGGGAATTGAGGCACTAATCAATTTGCGAAAGAAGAAGATTACATTTCTCGTGGTGCTGGTTGATTTTATTCTGCTCTCATTGATTAATGGCTTGGTTCTCCATTAACCTTTTGATTTAAATACTATTTTTCTAAAAATCAGATTTAGGAAAAAAAAATTATAAACGCGCATTAAAAATAATATTTTAAAAATATATTCTACGACTCTGCTGGGGATCGAACCCAGAATCTCTGGTTCCGTAGACCAGCGCCTTATCCATTGGGCCACAGAGTCAATTTTGCTTATTTTTGCTTCAAAAGTTTTATATAAAAATTAAAATAATAATATGAACCAAATTTCACGAGCCTGTTAACCGAACAGAGTCTGGACCAGATGAAAATGTGGGCCATGTGGATTTTCAAATTATGATTTTCTGGATTAGAGGGATACATTAATAATGTGCTTATTATCATAATTAAAAATATAATAAAACTATAAAAACATGTTAAAACTAGTCTATACTTTAATGTTTCTGGTGTTGTGTTATTTAGAGTTATGGTCATTATGGATTCAAGTGGATGAATGGACGTGGTGGTTAGATAAATGCATTGCTTACTCTGATACACATACAAGATGAACTCATCATTTAAACTACATGTGATATTTAACTTTTATACGTCAGGTTTGTAAATTGTCTTACATGCATCATATTCCGAACAATATATACGTATACATTAACTTATTTTCATCGGTTCTAAAATAAACATTGGTTCTAAAATGAACATCACTTTAAACATATAATGCATAATATGACTCTAAATATTTTCAATATATTAGCGCATGCACTATAGGATTCATATATCTACCATATCCTTATATTTTGATAAAGAAACTAACCATTTCCTTAGCTTTTTAATTTTAGTTACCGAGGATGGTGGCATCTTTCTCCCCAGATTCAGTAAGTATCTCTTGAGGTGAACGAGATGTATTATATGATATTGATGATTATATTAGTAGAAACTTAAACATACCAATCCCTATTCATCTCATATCAGTATTTCGTCACACTTAAATAATAAATTTTGAAGTAAAAGATAATAAAAACAAGAGAAAATAAAAAACAAAAAGTAAATGAAGAGATAAGAATAAAAAATAAGACGCGACACATGTTTTAAAAATCTCTAAATTTCACGGACGAATATGCTTTTTAGTCAAATAAAAAAAATACTCTTTTCGTTACTTTTCAAATTAGTCTCCCTTTTGAGTTTTAAGTCCAAACATGTAAAAGATAAAAACAAAAGTATTATTATTATTATTATTATTTTATTATTAACTATTATTATTATTTTATTATTTTAAAAAGTTATATATATCAATTATCATCAACCAAAAGCGAATCACAATTTCTCACAATTTCAAACTTCCACTTGCATCTTCAATTTCAATTTCAAACTCACAACTCACGAGATCTCATCGTCGGAAAATGCTTCCGATTCTCCGGCAACTGATCTCCGTCACATTACTACTACTACTACTATCAATCTCCACATTCTCTTCGCCGGAGTGCAACTTTCCGGCGATATTCAACTTCGGCGACTCCAATTCCGACACCGGCGGCTTATCGGCGGTGTTCGGTCAACTTCCTCCGCCGCACGGCGAAACGTTCTTCCACTCTCCCGCCGGACGTCAGAGCGATGGTCGTCTTCTCATCGATTTCATAGGTACGTCATTGTTCATCGGTTGTTTACTAGCATTGGTAGTATAGTGAATTAGTCAATTAGTGATAGTTTATTAGTTTTGATCTGTTTACGATTTTTGTTTGTTGTTGTATTGGTACAACTTTAGGTTATATTGTGTAGAGATTAAACGAAAAAAGCTATTTGTTGACCGGTTGGATCGAAAACTGGACTCCTAACCGGTGGTTTGAACCTATACCATGTTTGGGTAAACTTATATAAGTTACTTATGACTTTTTGGAGGGGTAAAAAGACAAAAATACCCCTCCAAAAGTCACATTTTAACTTATGGTGACTTTTGGAGGGGTATTTTTGTCTTTTTACCCCTCCAAAAAGTCATAAGTAACTTATATAAGTTTACCCAAAGATGAGTGTGACGGTTGAACTGGTTTATTGTAAGGCTATGTGTTGCAGGAGCCGCGAACCTGGGCACGAGCCACATGGCCGGCCATCCTGGTCGTGCACGGCGCAACAACCGGGTGCGATCACGAGGGCATGATGCTACTTGATAAGGGGTTCTATGTAGTGTCCAGTTAACGCCACATGTCACAATATCACTGAATAACCCCATAACGACTTTGAGTGAAGTTTTTTTTTTTTTTTTTAGTGATATATTTTTATAGGTTGTAAGATCTATAGTTGGTATATCCTTTGAATAATGGATAAAGTAACGTAACTTTAATTAAAAAGTTGTGTTTTGAATTACAGTACGGGTAAAATTGTAAAAAAATCTAGAAAAAATGTTGTCATCTTTTTCCGACAGCAAAACTATATACTATTCCTTCAAAAGAAATCTTTTCATCATTGAACCAAAATACTATTGAATTTCTTGTAATATATAAGTGCTTAAATAGTTTCGAAGATTTATTATTATGTGTTCTCCTTTTTAAATTCGGTATGTTATGGATTTTAACATTGGTTATTTACCTTGCTAACCAATTTTTAGGATATTTGTTTTGTAAGTTTTATTGCTCATTTCTCTTAATGTTTTATTAAGTGTTTGTTATTTTAATTTTCAGCTGAAGGTATAGGATTACCTTATCTTAGTCCATTTTTGGACTCGATGGGTACCAATTTTAGTCATGGAGCCAATTATGCCACAGCCGGGTCCACAATTCGACGTCAAAACACTACCATTTTCCAAAGCGGGTATAGCCCGATTTCCTTGGACGTACAGTATGTCGAATTCTCTGATTTCTTCAGAAGATCACAAATAATCCGTCAAAAAGGTACTATATTTAAATAGAGTGTGGTCTAAAGCCCGCTTGAAAGCAACCTAGTTTGTGAACGAGCTGACCTTGACTCGACTTAGTTCTAATTGTGAAAAACACTAATGCATAGTGTCTCATTTTACATAATGTCTGGTACATCATGTGTTAACAATGTGACATGACTATGCTGCAGGTGACATTTTTAAGAACCTCTTCCCTGAAGAGTACAAGTTTTCTAGTGCATTGTACACTTTTGATATAGGCCAAAACGATCTCACCGCTGGGTACAAACTTAATATGACTACCGAACAAGTGAAATCATACGTACCGGACGTTATATCACAGTTGACGTCTGTCATCAAGGTCAGATACCTCATACCCGTCTTACAGATGTCTGGATTTGTGTTGTGAAATTCGCACGTTATCAACTTCAAATAGTACACACATAAAAATAATATTTAGGTTCAATAACAGGAAAAAAACAAACTGAAACAACTAATCGAATGAGCATCCTGTCCCCTTAAACCTTTTTATGATAACCAAATTTTGTTGTTACGTTATAGTTATATGTTTATAAATAGTCAAATTAAGCAAATCAATACAACGTATTATTGTAAATAATATGTTTTGTGTCAGGAAAACTTTTCTCTAATCATTAAAAATAACATAAGACTTGTCGCTTTTTACCTTCATAAATTTAATTGCTGCTGTTAGTTTGTTTGATCCAAAATATGTTTAGATTATTAACAGAAATTAGTTTGAATTCACCAAAGTAAAATGTAAACGGCTAACCAAACTAACCGAACAAATTATAACCAAATTTAAAAAAGCATAAAAAAAAAAACCCGTTATATGTTTTTAAGTTTTAACCCATAACCAAACCCAACTGATCAATACACACCCCTACATTTTATTAATTATTTTATTATAATTATGCAAACACCCCTTTAGTAGGTGAGTTACTGAACTGCTTGTAAGATTATTATTTAACATGTTCTTAAATCTCAATGTGTAAACAGAAAGTGTATGCTCTAGGTGGCAGAACATTTTGGATACACAACACAGGGCCAGTTGGTTGCTTGCCTTATATCATGGATACGCGCTTGATCACCGCGGCGCAGGTGGATCCACATGGTTGTGCCGCCCCGTTCAATGGTGTTTCACAGTATTTCAACCAGAAACTCAAGGAAGCCGTGATCCAGCTCCGAAAGGAGCTTCATTCGGCCGCCATTACCTATGTTGATATCTATTCAGTCAAGTATTCGCTTATCGCGCAAGCAAAAAAGCTCGGTAATACCTTGTTATCTTTTCGGTCACGTTTCATTTTAAGTAGAAGTGCTTTTAGCATATGTTGAAAGTTGAAATGGGTCAGGTTAACCTATGTTTTTTTATAAAGCAATTTAATAGAATGCATGCATTCAAAATACATTTTTGAATGACTTTCTAACTTGTTTACCCTTTTAAGTCTTACCCGTTTAACCGGCTGGAATAAAAATATAACCCGAATCAATTTGTTGAAAACTAAACGAGTGAATATTGTCGCCTTTGGTTTTAAGGATTTGGGGATCCGTTCTTGGTGTGTTGTGGGCACGGCGGAAGGTACAACTTCAACAATGCAAAGAGGTGCGGGAGCTCGAAAATGGTGAAAGGTAAAAGAATAGTGATGGCAAAGTCTTGCAAAGATCCGTCATCACGGATCCTCTGGGATGGGATCCACTTCACCGAGGCCGCTAACAAGTGGATTTACGGTAAGATTGTTGACGGGGCATTCTCGGATCCACCTGTTCCATTAAAGATGGCTTGCCACATAAACAAGTGAAGATGATAAGTATTGAACCACAAGACCAAATTAACCGGAACCAAAGAACCCAGTCTAACCAGACCAATTGGGCGGTTAGAGTGTGTGTTATTTGGTTCCGGTTTAGGTTAAAAAGTTTCACTTTACCTTTGTGGTTAAGGGTGTTAGGTTAAATGGAGCCAAATACCCATTTTATTAGATTAATAATGTATTAGAGTTATTTAATAATTAAGTATTTCATTTTTATTTGTAACAAACAAGTTAGTTCATAGCAAATTTGATAGTGGATCACCTATTTCAATAATAAAATGGTTCATGTTTATTATAAAATAGAACTATTCTTTTTAACATTATTACCAAGATCTTGTATACAACCCTTGTGTCACATACGACCGAAGCGAAATGAGGTAGAATCGATGGGCGATGGTAACTTGTAATCGAATAGGATGGTAGCCGAGTAGATTCATATCTTGGCTTATAATTTGTTAGATTGAGAGACACATTATGACAAACAAGTTAGACTTGTGAGAAATGTCTTAAAACATTAGATGAATGGGTTTTTGCGTGGTTTTTTTATGAAAGTATCTGATGATGTTGATCCAACTGATTATCATCACTCCGAGTTGTATTAATGATCGTCTTACCATTGTGTGACTGACACCTAACCAACGTCACCACTACTTACTACCCATATTAAACTATGGTCTCTATTTTTTGCGTCTATGTGTTCTATGTCCACCTCGATAGATCCACATACATTCGTACGTATGAACTTATGCTTTGCAAACATACTCTTCCCACTTGTTCATACACACATCGTAATAACACGAAAACACTTACAACATTCTGTCTATGTTATGGTTTTGGTTGATTACGTTTTCTAGTGGTATTCTTTTCATCGCTATTTTGGGTTGTTGTTTGTGGTTGGTTTTGTATGTTTTAAGTTTGGTGTTATATGTGATTGTGTTTTCCAATAAAAGAATAGGTGTGTGAATTTCTAACACAATAGAAACATAAATAAAATATATGGATTTTGCCTAAATTGAATTTAGGTCAGTTTCAGGTCTAAACTGCGAATCTAAACAACTAAACGAGCCGTGATCTGGTCAACTTCTCTGGTTTGCTAGTGGACGCGGTTAACACATTTATTTAAAAAAAGTTTAAAAAAAATGTGTTTTACGTCATAACTTAAACTAATTGGATCATTTATGTTAAAATCAATATATAAAAAAGAAACAAATTATAATTTAATCATATCTATTCCATACACATTTATTTAAAATTTTGTAACCTTACAACATCAATATGATAAAAAATAATAAAATTCAAGTTAAACGAATCTTGTTCGTACCAACCCGTAAAAACTTATGTCCTATTCAGATTCACATAATCAACTCCTTAAATTCATATCAAATTTTTTGTTTCAGCCCTTCAACCCACAAACAAAATCAACTCTAATCACAGTGTAACGTTTAGATTTCACATTTTTATTTGACAAAATCATAAAATCTCACGTTAATTAACACGCATGATCCAAAAGAAAAGTTATATTTGGAAGGCCGAATAACTTCTAAATATCTAACGACAAATACCCTTTGATCATTATTAATTATTAACAGTGGGTTTTGAAGTCGTCCAAATTATTGCATTCTAAAATACTACAATATAATCTTGTCTCCATCATTAGCAACTTCAAATCATCCACCACCACCAACGAGACGCACCTGTTCTTCAGTTACAGCAATAATCTTGAAACCCCCAATTGTTTTCGCTGAAGAACTCACAAGATCTCCCTCTTTTATTCACATTTCTCAGACAATCTTTTGATTCACGAAATCTTTAGGATTAAAGCTGTTAAACCCACATCAATTTCATCGAAATAGTTGTGGGTTCGTCGTAAAGATCAGTTTTCAGGTACTATTTGATGTAAAAGTCGATCACTTAATACTTATGTGTGGCTTTTGATGTATCAGTGAATGATTACAAACGATGAATACTGTGGAATAAGGGTTTTGTATGTTTATGGGGAATGATATCTGTGAATTGAATGTAAGGAAATTGAATTGTTTTAGTTTGATTCAAGAATTAGGGTTTCTGATATGTTTTTATAACTGTGGTTCATCAATTTGATTCAATCATGAGGTTTTTTTTTAAAGAAAATGTTTGTGGGGTTTAATTCTGGGTTTTGGGGAATATGTTGATCTTGATATGCAAAGTTGTCTATGGTGAAATTCAAGGGGGATCATATAGTTTGTCTTGTGTGCATCTTAAGTTGGTTTGTTTTTGTGTGAAATTTGGTTTTAAGAATTTAATCAAGATTGCAATTAGGCCTTTTGTATTGTTTGTTCTGATTGTTTATCTTTATTTTGGTGCGAGGATGTAATCCTCAAAATCTTTCTATTGTTTGTTGAAATGAGCAATTGGGTGAAATTAGGTTGCATTCAGGCATATGATCTATTAGTTAATGGTGCTTTCATGAGAGAGTTGCAGCGAAAACAATAAACGTTGGTCTGGACTCTAATTTGATCCTCAAAGTACCATTGATTGTCTATTTGTTGTTGATTTATTGTTTGAACTGAAGATCTTTGTAACTTTCAAAGCAGTTTCTTGAGTGTTGTTAAGGTATACACAGATAAATCTGAGCTGTCCTTTTGTCATTTCTTGATAAATGCTTGGGTTTTACCGTAGAATGCAAGCTGATTTTGGAGTTTAGTTTGTCCTGACACCATGAAAATTGAAGAATATAAAAGAAGGGGAAGCTCTATTCGTAGGTTTGTTTCTTTTTAGTTTTTATCCCCTTCAATTTTATGCTAAAATTTGTTCATGATGCAATTTCAGAAAACCAAATGAACTTATGAGGGCTATTGTGACAATCACAGTTGGTATTGTATTTGGCTTCTACATTGGAGTGTCGTTTCCTGCTTTTGCACCACCAAGGGTACATATTTCAATCTATATCCCAAAAAAGTATGCTTTTGACTTTTGATAGTCCTAGCAGTCATGATTAACTGCAAAATTGGTAAGAGTCGTCTACTTTCTGTTGACAATATTGATAACTATATTTAACTCTATATAACATAGATTTTTGCTTCTGGATTTTCACCGCCAAGGGTACTTAGTTCTACCCTTACCCCAAAAAAGTACACGTTTGACTTTAAAATTTATATCTGACTTCACATTGTTAAGATATTTTTAATTTGTGTAGACAATACTGATAACTAGATTGAATGTAAACATCCTTATGGTTTCTGTGTTTTCACCACAAACAGCACTTATTGCTACCGAGTTGTAACTAGATTGAAATCTATATAAAAATGTTTCTGCAATAGTTTAATTTGTGCAGACTAGATTGAAAACTATAAGATACGTTCAACCTTTATCCCAAAAAATGTTTCTGCAATAGTTTACCATGTGATTTTGAGAATCAAAGTATTGTATTTGACTTAAAAATTGTCAAGAATAATTTACTTTGTGTAGACAAGATTGATAACTAGATTGTATCATTTCTAACATATTTTGAATTGAGTTGTTATGTTAATGCAACTGATTTGGTGGTTCAAATTTGATAGCTCAAACTTGTACCTTCAATTGATACATTCCTTGGTGACATAAATTCGGGCCGATCTACACAGACAATATTAAATGTGATTTCTGTCACGAGGGACAACATCTCAACTGAAGCTCAAACACTTGATGATCCTTCAGAGGTAAGTAACTAGGAATATTGTTTGACAATTAATGTTGTTTATAGTTTTCCGAAACTTGGTTTAAACTTAGTTTTCTAAACAAGTTATCCGTGTGTACAATTGTTGTTTACAATTGTGTTTAACATATTAGCTGTGAACTATTTATGAAATTATGAAAAGATAACTAAAAATGTTGGTGTGCTTGAATCGATATGTTTTGACATGCTTTAAATATTTTGCCAGTTTTACAACCACCCCTTTTGTCACCTATATGTATTACTGTTTAGATAACAAAGGTCAGTCTAGAATAATCAGTATGAAAAACTGCTGTTTGTGTGCTTAATAAACAGAATGAATGACACTAACTACTATATTAACCCTATGTGTGTAATTGTTTAATGAAAATGAAAATTGGTAGATAATATAACGATATATATTAGATGACAAGAACTATGAATTTTTTATTCATAGAATAAAAGATAATCAAGATAACATAAAGATATAATCACAACATCATTAATAACTTGATATACAATTATAAGACACAATGTATTGAACTATTGATAATCTGTCAATTTATGCAGATTTT
This sequence comes from Flaveria ramosissima, assembly GCA_025215565.1. Taxonomy (NCBI): domain Eukaryota; kingdom Viridiplantae; phylum Streptophyta; class Magnoliopsida; order Asterales; family Asteraceae; genus Flaveria; species Flaveria ramosissima. The sequence continues at coordinate 40,713,626 of CM046042.1, forward strand.
CGTCTCAACTAACCCACGTGGTGCAGAAAGACTACCTCCGGCTATAATTGCTTCCGAATCAGACTTTTATCCTAGAAGATTATATGGTAGACCTAGTGAGGTCAGCATATCTATGGTCAAACTTGCTGTTTTGGTTTGCAGGATCTAATATTCAAACGAAAGTATCTTGGAGACTCGTTAAATTTCAAACATTTTATTGCGTTTTGGTTTGCAGGATCTAACATTCAAACCAAGGTATCTTGTAACTTTCACTGTTGGTTATAATCAGAAAGATAACATTGATCAAACAGTCAAAAAGGTCAGCTTTCTGCCTTTTTCTCTTTATCTCCGCCACTCTGCTTCCCTATATCTCTGCCTCTAATGGCGTTGATTCTACAGTTTTCAGACAACTTCACAATCCTTTTGTTCCATTATGATGGCCGAACAACTGAATGGGATGAATTTGAATGGTCAAAACGAGCCATCCACATAAGTGTTCCCAAGCAAACAAAATGGTAAAGAAACTAAATCTATTTATACTATTTTATTTGTAGATTCAGGTAGTACAAAAGCTTTATCTTTTACTTTTTGTTGATTTTAAAGGTGGTATGCAAAAAGATTTCTGCATCCAGACATTATTGCGCCATATGATTACATATTTATATGGGACGAAGATCTAGGAGTTGAGAATTTTGATGCTGAAGAGTGGGTGTCTATGCAACTTTTTGATTAGTCATATTTTTTACTTTGACCTTTTCATGTTCTTTGAATATTTACGTTTCAGATACATTAAACTTGTGAGGAAGCACAAATTGGAGATATCACAGCCTGGTTTGGATCCAAGTAGTAAGGGTATGACATGGCAGATGACCATGAGACGAGAAGATCTTGAAGTTCATATGTAAGTCAACACTTTGACCATCTGTGTATCTATTTAAAAATGAAACCTTTTTGTATGATGTATCCGAATATTTATAAATGAATAAGCGATTTTTTTATGTTCATTTTTCATTTGTTAGGGAAGCTGAGGAGAAACCAGGTTGGTGCAATGACCCACATTTGCCTCCATGCGCAGCGTATGTACAAATTTGAAATTATGTAGAATTGTTGCACTTTCACTCCTTGAGTCAAACAGGCTAATATGGAATTCAAGATTAGGGGTGACAGTTTACCCATTAACCTAAAATTGAGTCAATGTGGGTTATTTTTTTTAATCTCCAATGGCTCATCTGGCTGAAACCAAAATATTTTAGCAAAAATCGAATATGGTCAAATGGTTTGAAAGTCACACAAAGCGTATCAATTTTATAATAACTTCCTAAATCATGAGTCAAAGAAATGGGAGTAATATTTTAGAGTAGATTTTGTAGTCATATTTAATACTTCTATTATATAAAAATTCCTTAGCATATAGAAAAAGCATTGGTTGGTCAACCCGACCCGACCCTGCTGGTGTTGACCCTTCATTAAAAAGACAGGTTTTCCCTTTGTGACACCAGTATTCGAGATTGATATTTGCCAAATTTAAGACCTTTTTGTGTTGGTCTTTTAATTGTATAAACCATTTTGATCTGGATGTTAATGTTAACAGGGTCGACTTCCATAGTCAGATTGTAGTTTAACTTCCTATGATCACAACATTTGACCATGGCTATAGCTTTATACAAGTGTTTGACATGTGCAGAATGAATTATAATGTCAAGGAAAATAAGTAATCTGGCCTTGAAAACTTGGCCAAAAAACGAGTAAATGTTGCAAATTTTGTTGGTCGGAGTGAGTATTAGTGAACAGTTTTTAACTTTACTAATTATCGGTTATGGGTACAGATTTGTGGAGATTATGGCTCCTGTATTTTCTCGGGAGGCTTGGCGTTGTGTGTGGCATTTAATTCAGGTATTGCACATGCTATGACTTAATTAGTAAATAATTTCATTGTTATTTCAATAATTAATGCTTCAATTGGTTGTGAATGTAGAATGACTTGGTTCATGGATGGGGTCTTGACTTTGCCCTACGAAAGTGTATCGAGGTAAAGCATTTTCACGTCATTGAAACACTTTATGTCCCGATTTTCTTTTCTTTAAACTTTTTAATATGAAAACTGTGTGTCAAATATGATCATGATAATTGTGTTACTTGAATAATAGCATTATTATAAAAAGTGATTTAGCCTTTAGGTCGTTTTAAGCATCAAAACACGAGTGACTTTCATCTTGTTTGACGTATTTCCTTTTAGGTGTTTTTCGTTATTTTACAATCTTGCTTGTCTTTCAAGAAACTTCAAGTCGTTAATAAGAAATGCACTTTTCATTTTCAATAACATAGCCTGCATACGAAAGAATTGGAGTTGTGGATGCACAATGGATTGTTCATCAAGGCGTACCTTCGCTTGGAAACCAGGTAATAAGCATATTTCCTAAATTGTCGTTGTAAGATTAATGAACCTTTAAGGGGTGATGCAATGGTAAGTACATGGTTAAAAGCCTTTAAGGTTTGAGGTTTGAATATCTCTCACTGGTTTTCTACCATAACCTCTTGAAGGCCATCTGTCCAGCACAAGTTGTGGTTAAAAAAAATTAGGTGCCATTTGCTCTAATCTTTCTTGTTTTCTTTATAGGGTAAAGAAGAGAATGGAAAAACTCCAGGGGAAGGGGTATGACATGGATCTCTTTCTCATCACATACAATTGGACACTTGCGCGTGTCGATTTAGAAAAAAAAATGTTGATATTTTTGTGGGCAAATCTTTTTGTTGATAGGTGAGAGAGAGGTGCAAAAACGAATGGAAAATGTTCCAAGATCGTGTAGCAGATGCAGAAAAGGATTATTACAAGTCGGTTGGCGTTGGATCTACAGATCATGAAGCGAATTGGGTGACACCTGATAGAATTCAATAGTGTTTTAGAGATTAATTATATGTTTATTTCTTATAGATTGCATAGTTTGATGATTTTAGAGGCCAAAATTTATTATATACGAGATCTATGGGCAACCTTCTCTAAGGGTAAAAAGGTAATTTACTAGGTTCCAAATGGAAAACGGCCTCTACACAAAGTGTGAGTAAGGCTGCGTACATCAGATCGCGAAACGATTTAGCCTCTTTCCGGACCATGAGAGCGAGACCTAAGTCAACTAGTCAAGCACTGGGTACATCTTTTATTAGGTTTCAAAGTTGTGTGTTGAGGGAGGGTCTAATTGGTTTGGTAGTTTTTCGTTTTGTTGAACCATGAGTCAGTGGGTTCAACCCAATCGTACCCTCTGTAGACCACGAAGCGTTATTCAGTCGATAATATTTGTGGATTTTTACAAGATTTAGAGGGTATTAGACGTTTTGTTTTGAAAGGGTTTATCCATTACTTAATTTTATTGAATATAAGATGTTTTATTCAACTAAAGGTCTAATAATTAGTTTTAAACACTAAATTTAAGTGTAGATGTAACAAAAGTGATATCAAGTTCTAATCATACTTGTTTGATTATCTTTTGAATAATGTATCTAGAGGTCCCTTTAACTGCTCCACTGGTGGCAACACTCGATATGCCTTTTGTACGGAGCATATGTGTCTATTTGGTATCGTTTATGTTTTTAGTGTTGAATCAAATTGGAGTTGAAGTCTTGCTGGAAACAATTATTTACGATATCAAGTGAAAAACAAAAAACCTAAAACTCTAAAGAATGCGAGAACTCCAAGATTTACGAGAACTTCAGGAAAAGAGAGAACTTGCATTATACGAAAACTTTGTGAAAGTTTTCGCGTATGCGTATTTTATACAATAGGAGTTTTCACTTTGTAATTCAGTAAGTGTGTGCATATGTTGTGTCTTCATGGTGAACACAGTGATAGACCATCCGAGGGGAGCTCACTGACTCTATGACTTTATCTTAAGAACTTTAAAGAGTAAGTAAAACTTTACAAGTTAAGGATATCTGTAATGAGTTTTGATTCATGGAATTTTAACATTGCTTCTAGTAAAAATAGACAATTATAAATATAAAATGCTTGCTTGTGGTACACTTGGTATAAATGTTGAAAAGCTAAAAACAGTCATAAATGGTTAACAACTAAAATGCTTATAAAGGAACAATGTGTGAGACAAAGGGCTAATGTGCTAAACACTTTGTGTGTCAAAAATTATAATAGTACATCTAAACTCATTAGAATGATGTAGCCAAATTTCGAGTTTGAGTCAAGGTTGTAATGAGTTTTAAGTCATGTGTATACATCAGTGTGTCTAATCTATAATTATGTCTGAAATCCTTATGTTTGATTAACTGTTATAATTTGTTTAAATGCACAAATAACGACTAAGTTTTAATTCACTATAGTGACATGTCCGTTTTAGTATGTGCTAACGCAAACATATATAACGATGCATTCAGTTAATTATATAAGTGCATTTGAGTTTAAAGGTTTGATTCACTTTTGTATTGTGTTTGACACACATTTTACAACGATGCTTCAAGCACATTACAATGGTGACATATTCGAAACAATTGGAAAAAAGAAAAACAAATTAGATATTCATACTACAAATAAGAAAGAACTATATAATAATATAATATAATAATTTGTGTTACTTTAAGAGAAAACATATATATAAAACACAAACCTAAATAATAACAATTAAGTCAAGAGTAAGAAATTTTTAAATTTCACAACCCAAAATCATCTCAAATCACAAAACTAGACAAGATAAATCAAACCTCGATCATCTTTGTCAAGAGATGGCTATTAGGTTTTACACACGTTTCGCGGGGGCATTAACTTATATAGAAATGTAAATAAAATCAAATAATTTTCCATGCTTCGACATGAAAAGCAATAATTTTTCTTTTATAGAGTGATGATGAAGGTAAGAGACCTTCTCTCAACTAATGTGAGATGATTATACTAATGGTCTGGTTTACACTCTACCAAGCAGATTAATGAAAACAAAAACGTTCTATTTTCTTTATAGAGTGAGGATGAATATGAGAAATCTTCCTTAAACCACTGTGGGATGATAGATGTGAATCAATTTCTTAAAATGTGATGGAGGGCAATTTTAGTATTATAGAAGAGTCCTTCAAAAGATTTAAATGATTAGTGTCTTAAAATATGATGGAAATATCAAAATTGCCCACAAGAGATGCTTTATAAGATAGTATAGATGAGTCATCGACACAACAAGATAATAAAGAAAGTTGGTATCATAGTCGAGATAAAATGTGAGTGAGAAATTGAAAGGTGTTACATGTCAATGGAGACAATCACTCATGATTTTAAGATCTGCTTTAGGCCTAAAAAGGTTGAGCCAACTTTGCTCACTCCTCTTTCTCTATGACATTAGATTATATTTTAAACAAAGTTATTTCACCAAGAAAAGACAAATAAACAATTAAAAGCAAACCCCAAACACCTAAAAGCATCTAGCCGTTAAAACATGGACCAAACATACCTAATATTTGAAATGCCAAATGCATTCAATGATTGACCAAACACCAAACATGAGCCATTAACAAGGAATCTGAACCAACTTTCACATCTATGACAGCAATTGACAACACAACATGCTTGCTGTCAATTTGTGATTTCTTTACCAACAAATTTAGCAGCTGTATATGTAGGACACACATCATGCCAACCTCAAAACAATAATCTGTCTACAAAAGCATCAGATTCTTCTTCATGCCAACAATCATTCTGTCTTCTGAAGTTTCAATGTTATATTATTAATATTCATAGCTGTATACAGAAACAGTTGACATATAAAACAAACGTTGAAGACATCCTAGTGGTAAAGTGTACTTCCCAACCAAATGGTCGTGGGTTCAAATTCAACAGAGTACAAAATACATATGTGGTGAATTTAAGTAGACTAGAGAATGTATTGTTGTCAGGTAAAAACAAATAAAAGAGTATAAAACTAACAACAAATCTGTCATCCCCTATAAACAATATATCATCAATGGACAAACCCCTAATTACAAATCATGAGTTAAGAAATATGTAACATAGTTTGAATCAATAATATTTAATCTATTTGTCTCAATATTCAAGATTTTGTAAAACCAGATAGAGAGATCTCAAACTTACTTCAATTCACATGCCTGATGAATCTTGAAACTGTGTGTCTTGGATTTGAAGTAAACCCTAAAAGATTATGTACAATATCACCCTATATACCGAACGTTTCTGAAAGAATGATGTTAGTAGCGCGAGATTTGAACCCGGGTCAGCTATCTTTTGGTCAAACCCGAAATGGGTTGTGTATGGAAACTTCAAAGATCCAAACTTTACACCGAAAAGAGCATTCTTGATATTGATATTGGTGTTTTATTCACTTTCTCTTACACAGTTTCCTGGTAGAAGATATCTGTACTCGTCAGCGTTCTCTAGAAGATGAGCAGGAAGATGAACAGCTGAATACGAATGCGGGATGGGGCCCATTTTCCCGATGATTTCTTTAAACGTGTATTCTTCGGGTAGCATATCAAACAGATCCGCACCTTTGCAGATGACCTTTTGTACCCTTTTCGGGTTCAAGAATTTCTTAAACCTCACTCTATCGACATGGCTATAAGCTTTCATCTTGAAAACAAACTCACTGATGTGGCGGAAGCAAAAGCTACAATGCCACCCTGCATCCGCCAACACAACATCCGACTGGCGGTAATGGGCATACCTTGTCTTTCCTGATTGATATCTATGAACCGACGCCCTCCAACTATGATTATCAAGGAAAAACTCGAACGAATATAAATAATTCTTTAACTGAAGATGAAGAATAGGAGGTATGTCATCACACCATCTTAACAGATTAATAGTATGTCTACTCGGTATTTCATCAATATCCGACATAATTAACAGATCATCATCTTGAATCCCAGCTTTCTTTAAAAGATAATCCAACGCGAGTCTTTGATACGCTTCCTCAACAAACGGATTCTCCCCTTTACGAAATCTCCCAGGAATTTTCCCATAAGTCAATCTCGGTTCCACAAATTTGAACTTTCCACGCTGACTCTCGAAGACCAAAGGCTTAGGTAAACCAGTGAAAGTTGAGTTTGATTCAAGAAGCACAAACTCAGTAACATACGGGTACAATTCATGCCATCTTATTGTAAGGAGGTCAACTTCATTGCTAAACAAAACTGCATCAAAAACGCGTCTTGGGAACTCACGAGTCCTCCAACCATGAAGCTTGCAAAGATTATGCATCGACACATTTTCGTGATAATAATGTGGGATTTCATGAAACGGTTTAGGTGGTGATTCCCACAACGGGCGTAGAAAGTATGATATCTTTTGCCCATGAACATATAAACCTAAGATAACCGTTGGGATCAAAACGAAGAGAAAAACGAGTGTTTTCAAATCGAGCCCACGAAGAATGCAACGAACTCTTGACATTGTTGAAGATTTTCCTGAATCCTGCAAACCAATTGTTCACTTCTGTTAAGATTATTTAATAATTGACTGTAATTTTCTTTTTTGAGCTTAATATCATTCAGTTCATGAAGATCACAAGAGCATTAAGATCACTTGAAGTTAGCAGGGAGATGATCGTTATTTGATTAAAAGATTGAAAGATAGAAAAACTGATGAGCCCTAAACTTTTTTTTCCACGGTTTATAGTTTTTCAACAAAACTTAAAGTAAAAGCACAACAGAAAGAACCCTAATTTTGACGAAAATTGGGCATTAAGTAGGAAATTAAATGCATATCACCGCTAATTCACATTCAAACGGAACAACTTTCAGTCCCAGAAAAGGAAATCACAACGAATTTGTTAATCAAACTTAATTCAATTTTCAATTTTCGTTTAAACCCTAAACACTCAATACTTAAATCAAATCACAAAAGATTGAAAAGGGGAACTTCAGAATGAATTAATCAAATTAAATTACCTCATCGCAAACATCACTGCAGATATCGTCGGACTTTTTAGAACAATAACGAGATCCACCTTCCGCCATTAAAGAAACTTTGTCGAGAAATTTTGATAAATTGATCATCGCCATTTTGAAACCCTAATTCTCAGTGAACCAAATCGATCAACCCCAAATGGTGAAAACGAATCAAGAAATTGAGATAAATTGAGGATTTTGATAACTTAAAATCAGAAAGAATGAATGAAATAACAGAGATTAATGAGCTGTCGTGAGGTGTTCTTCAACTCTATATATATTTCTCTACATGTGTATACATATACATATGTGTGTGAGTTTGTGCGTGTTTTAAAGCGTGTGAATTTGTGTGGTTTCATGAATGGTGGTAGTGAATACAAGGAGCCGTTTCTCTTGTCTTCCACCCCATCTTTTTTTCTTTTTTCTTTTTATTTTAAACGAGTTATATATCGTACCTTTGTCAAGATTTGAACTTGAACCTCTCTAATTATGGTGTATCAAGAGCCAATGATTTTACTAATAATCATTAGTTCAATTGGTTACGGTTAAATACTCATGACATATTATTATTAGAAGATCATAAGTTTAAATCTCACTCTAAATAAAATGCTCAGAGTTGAGCCAGTGGTTTTCTTAGTAATGGGTTTTCTCATGAATGGATTGAGGGTACGGTCCCGGCTGGAAAACGAATATGTGAACCCGATTAAAATAACACTTATCATTCGAAACAATGTTGCACATTTGTCGTTAAAAAAATAGGCATTGTTATTGCCACTAGGCCACCAACCCCACTACTCTTTCTTTTCTTGTGTCGTTTACTAGTTTAAAAGAATGTAATAATAAATTAATAGTTATTAATTAATATTTAAAATTATAAAATAATATTTTAAGATAAAATATGATTGAAGCTACTTATAATTAATTAGATTGAGTAATAAAACAATAATCATATTTTTTTAAACTTTCGTCTTCAGAAATGTCATTTAAAAAAAAACTATTGTGTTGAAAAGCTTTATATTTCACAAAATTATGTAATTAATAATTATATTTTTAATAAAACAAACACGTTTTTAAGTTATTAAAATATATGTTTACGGAAACGACATAAATAATATAAGATGATAGTATATTTCAAGTATTGGTGCAATCTTGATGTTTAACAAAACGTGTCAATCGAATAACAAGCTTAAATGACTCAAGGATCATATTCGGCTATTCGCGTTTACTTGCAAAATGAAAGTTTCCACTATTATTTATGATTATCCGAACATAAAAAATAGGGAATCTTAGAACATGAGAGAATATATAATTTTGTGTATTTTTTTTATAAATTATAGAATGTTTAGGACGAAGAAGAAAGCAACGGGCACGTTATTTACCTAAGATAGATGTCTTCAATGAATTCTTTTTTATATCAAGGTGTTAATTAAGTCGTATTTGTGGGTTAGCTGAAACAACCTTAAATATTAATAAAAATAAAAATTATGTCTGACACATGAATCCAAACCTAATACGATATTTATTATAACATAAAAATGACTCATTTAACATCAGCTTTTTAAAGATTAAAGCGGTATTTCTCTTCCTTTTCAACATCAATAGCTTAGAGGTTAAGTCTTTACTTTTCTAAGGGAACAAAGATGAACATGCTTTCTTACAACCAACATATCATTTGTTTTAAAATATATGAATATTACTTTATATTTCAAAATTAAGATATAACGATTTATTTTTACATAAAATAATAAAAAATTATGGAATATTCCACTAATATTTTGTGTGTTTAAAATAGAAAATAAAAGGAATTGAAGAATCTTGTGAACTTGTGAGGATATATAATTTTTAATAGTTATTATGTATGGAATATTAAGAAAGAACAAAAGATTAAAGGGCAAATGTTTAATTAAGAGAGTTGTGTTGTATCATTTTGAATAAAGATTGCATGCTTTTCCAAATCCAATATATCTTTCTTTCATTATTTTGTTTAAGTCATAAAAATATTGATTTTTGTTTCAAAAGACATAATGCCTGTTTTTAGTGTAAAATTTTTACTTTCTTAAAACAAATAATAGACGGTTTCGAGTCATTTTCGGGGATAGCTTGGTGGTAAATGGTGTGTTTCCCAACTAAATGCATGGTTGTGCGAATCAGATCTTACAGTGTGCATGTTTGAGGATTATTTTCATGGTAACACAGATTGACGTTTAAAAAAAAGTTGATTTCCAGTCATGTATTAATTCAAACTCTAACAATATTACAAGCTAACTCGACTTAATTTAACTTTAGTTAGATTATGACTCTAGAAGTTTACTCGTTTATATTATAATTTAGATGATTTTGTATGTTTCTGTTTTAGTAACATGACATCAAATTACCAATATATAAGAGCAGAAAATGGCATATCAATGAGTTTGGAAACTTATGCTACTCTACACTATATTATTCGAATTAGCCAACGTGTTCACGACCTTCACTTGAAATTATATTCAAGGGAGCCCGCTCGAGCCTAATCAACTCAAGGACTTAAAATTGGTTAAGGTTTAACAAACTTGTATATGAACGAGTTACGAGTTATTTACTCAACCCTACTATAATATATGTGTTTATTTTATTCGAAATATATATAGTAACAACTAACAATTGAGAAAATTGAAAGCATCAAAGTGTATGGGCATCACCCACCCACATGGCAAAATCATGATCATGGTAGTTCAATTGTAACCAAACACCAAAAGTGTTGTAGAATCGATTCCTCTAATTAATACCTTTTTGTTTGTCGTATTTGTTTAAACGTATTCGTCGTATACCATTCTGACCATAGCAATATTCTTCTCTCCCATTTCAAGCAATTATACCAGTCTACGAAACCTAATACTGGTTTTGTAAGAGTAAAACGAAAACCACAAGAGACCAGCTTCGACATCAGGAAACATGTCAAACTAAACTAATATGAAATCAGTTGTTTCAAAAAGGTTTCAATTTTGTTCAGGTGGTAAAGGGTTCTAACCAAAACACGATTAGGTTAAAATTGATTGTTTTAAAATAAACGTATTAAAATAAGTTGACCCACTATGTAATGATCACACTAGTATAAAACTCACTAAAACAACAATAAGAAGAAGGATAGGAAATTTGTATTGATATTTGATAGAATTCAGGGGATGGGAAGAGAATTACAGAATGAGAATGAGATGAGAAGAGAGAATGATCACTGGTTAAGATGAGGTACCCATGACATGTAAATAAAGGGGAGGTTATGGGTTTAAGTCTCACTCTGAGCAAAAATACTCAGAGTTGAGCCAAAGGGTTTTCTCAACAATGAGTTTCCTCCTGAGGGGGTTGGGGGTGCGGTCCTGGCTGGGAAACAGATAGGTGGGCCCGATTAAGATAACACCTATCCTCCGAAACTGGATCGTACATTTGCCGTTAAAAAAAATTAATTTAAATTTAATGAGCAACCAATTCTGTTAGACGTGACAATCATGATGAAATCCTTGAATTTCTCTGGTTGATTTCGGATTTTTTCACTCTTCCTTGATTGGGCTGGATCCACTGGGCTCATGACACACTATATCTATCTTTTGACGCTTTATAACCAAAAATAGATATCGAACTTTATATTCTATCTAAGGGGTGTGTATTAGAACTATTTTAATAAAACATCAAAATAGAAATCGATAAAAATCAAATAATAGTTAAATTTGAAATATATGATCTGCTATTAATTTTGATTTTTAGGACATAGAACAGATTTTAACCCAATAAACTAAAGTTATAAATCCTTTAAAGTTTAAAGTTCATATCGTTTGGACACCGTTTTTTATCTTGCATACCCAATGAATAGTTATGGGCCATTGCCTCTCTTCTTAGCTTTTCTCTCCTGCCCTCTGTTGGAAATTATAGTGATAAATATGATTTTTACTTGTTTTGAACATTAATAATTAGTTATATTAATTAATGAGTTTGTATTCTTCTTTGTGAGAGGATCATAACGAGTTAAACCATGTTCAAATCGAAGCTAAGATGAATTATATATCTGTTGTAAACTAATTGGAATTACACAAGATTGAAAACTACAAGAAGTTCTTGAATGTTTTATTGAAAGAATTGAAATACGATTACAAAGAAAAAGTCTAAGTATCTATGAACCCTAACACTCTATTTATCTCCAAATTGGACCGTTAACAACCGTTAACAAGATTACACAACTTGACATATTACACCCTTTAACATTTGTTAAGAGTACAAATACAAACAAAAATAAACAAGTTACAGAAACAGCCCTTAAACTTGCAGACATTGGCTTTAACTCCCGTGTTCAAATTGAGTTAAACCATGTTCAAATCGAATCTAAGATGAATTATATATTGATGCTCAAAGTTGATGGAACAAGTGACAGTGTTTGGTTTTATCTCATATTGGTGGAATGATACTACTGTTTCAGTTGTTGTATACTAGGAGACAGACGCCTTCGTCTAAGAAGATGCACGAAATTTGTTTCAAGTGACCTCTGTTAAATAGAAATCCTTAACCACCACTTCACCTTTTGATTCGTCAATTGTGTAGTCGTAGGCGAAGCTGTGAAGAATCTCTTTGATTTCAAAGTTCAAGTGAAAGAAATTCTATCTGAAAACTTCAGTTTGAATTTGTTTCAATTCATGAAAAGTCTGATATCCGGTACATCGGTTTGTATACGATACTACAATTTTTCTCATCAATAATGTAATTATTATTTTGTGAATTAGTATAAAAGTGAACTTATATCCTACACCTTCTTACAACCTATCATTCTTTCCATGAGCGCCCCCTTTCGCTCATGAGTTTCTATTGAGGTTGATATTAACTATTAAGAATATTAATTTCCTAGATTATATAAAGTGTATTGCAAAACATGTACATTCCCTCACAAAGTTGTATATATTCTACTGCTTTTTTTAACACAAAAGTGAATCCAAATAAAAAGTAAAAAGATTTCGCCATCATCATATGTTTACAAACTAGAAAAGGGTTGATCAAAAAGCTTTCAAACTTTTTAGTTTAATCACTTTTATTTAAAATGGTCAAATCAATGAAAAGGGAAGATCCAACCATCAACTTTTCCCATATCTCGCAGAAAGTACTCCAAAAAGTCCAAACCCCATTTTAATTCTTTTATAAATTTCGTTCGAAATAGAATTTTCTTTTTCTAGACAAATTCCTACGTAGTACTGTGGCTACTTATAGCTAACAATCTAGAAGATACTTCATTTAGTTTTTTAATCTATAATACAAATCAACTTAACACTTTTTAAGTTCTAAACTAACATAAAACTTCACATTAGTTGTAAAGAATACTCACTCCACATAATCATAAAATAGTTTAGACTCAAACATATTACTCAGAATCATATTTTGAGTGATGAAATGAAGTCAAAAACTAAAGTTAAAATGTCATCTATTACATTACAAGTATATATATAAAATATTAAAATTAAAATTTAGCGACAAATACTATAATATTTCAAATTATATTATCAAGGAGCCTTTTAAAAAGCAGATTTGAATGAGAATAATTTCTCAAAACAACTCTACAAGACGCAAATTGAATTTTTAAAAGCAAAGAAAATACATAAAATAGAATTCATCATCCATAAAATAACAAAAGTTATACTTGCATAAAGCTAATAACTAATTCTTCAAATATCCACAAAATAACCACCTTACAAGCCCCATCTAAACACTAAACTAAAAACACCATTAATCAAAGACACACAATTAACTACTTAATCATCTCACATCCCACTAATTAATCATCCATCAACAAACCCTAAAATTGTAACTAATATCATATCCTTCAAACATTAATTCTGAACTCTAGCTGCAAACAACCCAACAATCTCAGGGCACTGAAGAACATCACCAAACATACTTTCACCCTGAAAACCCACCGGAGCCACCGTAGGACCACCGTAAAACGCCACCCCACCACCACCACCACCATTAAAACTTCGTTCAAACTGATTCAAATGACCATTTGTAGTACTACTTGAACTAGACATCAAACCATTATGATTCTCAAACAAAAACCCAAATGGATTCGGTTTCGGGTTCGGTTTAACCGGTTTCGGGTAAAACCCGGTTAACACGTCATCAAGCAGACCGGAGTTGTACGGCTCCGGCGAGAAAAACTCGTCGGAACCACCGTTGTGATTGTTTTCCGGCGGGGTACAAGTCTTCGAAGCGTGAGTAGCCGACGTACAACTCGACAAAGCGGTGTTGCAGTACGATGAAGACGAGCTAGATTTGATCATGTAATCGTCTAAAACAGACGAGATGTTCCGGTGTGGCGCGGGAGCAGGGAGGTTAGGGTAGGGTGGGGGAATGAACGGTGGGGATTGGGTTTTGTTGAAGGTGAGTTGATGGATGAGATGATCACCGTCGATTGGGGGGTACACGAAGTTAGTTCTAGCTTTAGTGCCTCTCATGGCACGTGCGGCGCAGTCGTAGGCACATGCGGCTTCCTCCGCCGTGTCGAAGGTGCCGAGCCACCGGCGTTCTTTCGACTGTGGGTCCCGTATCTCCGCCGCGTAACGGCCCCACGGTCGCCGGCGAACGCCGCGGTACCGCATGGTGGCGGTGGTGGTAGTGGCGGTGGTGGTGTGGTCTTTGTGGGGGTGTCTTTTGGTTGCACCGGTGGTTGTGGTGGTGGTGATGGGGCGGTGGGGGACGGTGGTGGTGGTGGTGGGTGGTGGTGGGAAGAGGGTGGATTCCGGTGGTGGTGGGATTCCGGCGAGTGTTCTCATGGCTTCTTCCATTTGAAGGTTATGGTGTTTGGAATGATGATGATGATGATGATGATGATAATAATAATATTGTTGTTGTTGTTGTTATGGTTTGTGATTTTGAATGATGGTGTTGGTGGTGGTATTTATAGGGTGGGTGGAGAGGGGAGGTGTGCAATGGAGGGTTGTACGTTGTGGAGTAGAAGGAGTACGATGGGGATGGGTTTGCATGCACGAGGTGGTTTTGTGGTTATGAATTATGATCTCTACAAGTTCTAGGGTTTGGGATTCTTGTTTGGTGTTATAAATCTTTTTTTTTCTTCACTAAAGAGCTATTTACGATTTTGTTTGCAAAAAATATGTGTTATCTTAATTTTTTTTTTGAACGGTAGAATTTTATTAACACAACGGGGCTAGCAAGAAACTAAAAACCCCACAATTACAGAACCCAGAGAAAACCATCAATACAACGACAAAATACCAAGCAAAAACATCGAAAACTGGATTGAATTGGGAGCGGTAATGCTTCTAAAACTCCAGCTTACTGCCTTTTCTTTCATGCGGTTCTTTACCCATAGCATGCTAAGAATCTTAATGTTTTCAATTACGCCTCCTGCTCATGTCCGCTTATGATTAAATAAAAGATCGTTTCTTGCCTTCCAAAGACACCAACAAGAAACAAGAATGATGGCATTGATCATTTTTCTCTTATACTTATCTCCAGGAACCAATTTGTGAAGCTCCATAAGGTCTTTGAATTCGAACGCATATATCGGGGGAATATTACACCATTGGGTCACCTGTGACCAAACCATACTAGCCAGTTCACAAGACGTAAATAAATGATCAACCGATTCTTCATAATCACCACATATAATACATAGGGAACTCTCTGTGACAACCCCTCTCTTTGAGAGAGCATCAAGGGTGGGGATTCGATCCATTTCCGCTCGCCAATTAAAGATGTTTACCTTATTAGGAGCCCAATTATTCCAAGGGTAAGCATAGTTACTAGAAACCATCGAGACACCATCTAGCAGGCTCTTGACTTGCTTGACCTGAAAGAAATCTTCTCCCCATTTCCATTGGTCATCTTCATCCGAGAGTTGAACATTTTGCAGAAGAGTCAGCAAGTTGTTGATTAAGCTTATCTATTTGTTTTCCGGTTGGGACCGAACCATTAACCTCTTTAAAAGAAAACCCTAACTAAAATCTCAACGCAAAGTATTTTTGTCTCGAGCGAGACTCGAACTCACGACCTCACATTTAGAAATCCATGGGGTTATGATTAGGTCAGAAAGCTTTGTGGTGGTGTTATAATTTTTTTAAACTAAGTTATATCATATTTATAAGATTATAATGATGTGTTTAAGCATAACAAGGTTTTCTAGCAACGAGTGTTATCGTGAATAGGCTATATAGAGTTAAGTTTAAAATGTATGAATTCGTCGTAAAAGAATTGTATTGGATCGTAAAAAGATAGTATGTTTGTGTGTAAAATCAAATGTAAAATTATTGTAAGCATGAGAGTGATTGCTTTTACCAATGATCCTTAGCCTAACTGGTTAAAGTGAGGTACCCATGACATGTAAATAAAATGGAGGTCATGAGTTCAAGTTTCACTTTGAGCAAAATGCTCAGAGTTGAGCCAGAGGGTTTTCTCAGCAATGAGTTTCCTCCGAGGGGGTTGGGGGTGCGGTCGCGACTGGGAAACGGATAGGTGGGCCAGATTAAAATAACATATATCCTTCGAAGCAGGGTCGTACATTTGCCTTTAAAAAAAATGAGAGTGATTGCTTTTATAACTGGAGTAAATAAGGTTAAAAATATCAATAATAAATTATCTATTAAAAATTTATATTCGTATACTTGGGTGAATTTAATTTAGTTACAATAAAATTCCAATAATAACTTGTATGTTTTAATACGGGGCTGTTTGGCAACATCTGAATGATTAAGTGCTGAACCAATAAGAGGTCTGAATCATTAAGTGCTGAATCATTAAGAGGTCTGAACCATTAAGAGCTAGTATAAAATTTAACTATTCAAAGACAAATGTCTGACCAATTCAGATAAGATGTCTTAACCATTCAGCATTAGACCTCTTAATCATTCAACATCAATATAATGCTTAACCATTCAGAGGTAAATCTCTTAACCATTCAGACATGTGCTCGCGAAACAAACAGTCTGAACCATTAAGTGCTGAACCATTCAGACATCTGAACCATTAAGAGGCTGATTAAGAGGCTACCAAACAGCCCCTAAGATGTCTAGAATCGAGGGGTTGGGATAGTAAATGAAATTAATAATTAGGTTTTCTTTTTCCATGAGCTTAACTAAATGATGTTAACACCTGTGCCTAGTTAGTTGTAGGGGAGAAATTTTCGTTCTCTTTTTTTCAATTAACAATTAATGAGTATATAGAAATAAAGTATAATACAAATTAGCATCAATATTCAAATTACATGTTACCGAAATTATAATTAAAGTTACACCAATATGACTTATCGTTTAAATTTTTTCTTATTCTTTACCATAGGGATTTTTACAAGTTAGATTTTTCGAATAACTTGGGATAAAAATAGGATTGTTGATGAAAACTATATCATTTCGAGCTCTCAAAATACATTAATTACTAATAGCAATATAGCATGTAGTAGCTTTATTTGGATCAACAAAACTTCACGTTAGTCTTGGAATGTCTCTCATGTCCCTAACCCTTTTCCAAAGGGAGGAGCCAACTTGCGGTTCTACACCAACCATCATCTACCATCGTGTTAACCACGGTTAGCAAGAACGACGCATTATAAATGCACTAAGGAGTAAAACTAGGGTTTCGAACTTTCAAAAGCACCTCCCATAAACCCTAAACAAGTATTTATCCTTGAGGACCACCTCGATCTGCGTCATTTCACTATTCACATGACTTTGTCTCATGCCCATACTTCACATAGTCACTGCGTGTGTGCGTGTGTTTTGTGGGTCAGAAAAGCAACTAACTTTGTTTACAAAACCCTCGTCTCTCGTAAGTTATTAGGTTCTTATTTGGTTGTTCTAAGAGCATTTACAACCCGTTCATTAAAATCATGTGGGTGTAGTTATTATATTATATGAAATGGTTGTAAGTGGTTATGAGTTGAGAAAAAAAATTACTGTTAATTTGCAAATTTAAGAAAATATTGTTCAACTCCTTATAATTTTTTAATGCTTTAAAAAGTGATTGTGGGTGTAGGAGAGAAAAAATGTAACGATGTAGATATAAAAATTATTATTTAATTAGAAAGATTTAAGAAAAAATAATGATATTTTATATAATTATATAGATGAGTATAACGAATGGGATGTGAATCCTCTAACACTATATATACTCCCACGTGTGCATGTTCTTACTTTAATAATTTAATTATTTTTTTTATTTTATAAATTCTCAAGATACTTCGTCAATTATAAAAACATTAAGCTAGCTTTATATGCGGTAATTCATTGTTGTTATTCTTTTGTATGCAAAATTTTTGTTGGTATGTGATACTTGTGTCGTCTAGAAGGAAATTTTGTAGTGTGGATAACTTTTTTCGTGGATATATTTAAGAGCAGTTATCGGAGATTAAAGAGATTTGAATCTCTGGTCAACACATATATTCTTGAAAACTTTTTCATTACAAGTGCCTTCATCTTTTGTATCTTTTGTATTTTAAAATGTTTATAATTAATTTTAGTCATACTTTATTTTTATTATAACATTTTAAATACGTTGTTTTCTTAAATTCAAGTATATTGTTGTAATGTGGTTACTTTTATCTATGTCTTAATATAAATTCTATTTAAAATCGTCTTATTTAAATATAATATATTTTTACGTTTTTATTTTTAAACCCGCTTCAGTATCCCGTAAAGTTTTTATACTTAATCAAATACTTTTCTTAAATTTGAGTATATTATCATGATATAGTGATATACTTAGTTTGTATACATTTTATTTTCTTCTTAATTAAATCCAGCAGTCGCAACTCCTGATTATAACCTTAACCAATAATTTTTACTTATATAATATTGGGTTATAAAACATGTGTGTGTAAAAAATAGGAATATAATTCATAAATGTATAAATACTTCTTATAAATCTACGAATATTGTCTTCAATAATATAACATATAGTTGACCTGTGTGAAATTAAAACTGATTATTTCAAAATCACACTAACCCCAAACATATAAATATAGCAATTATTATTTTTTATTATAATTTTTTAATTGAATTTAATTTGGATATAAAAATATGTATTGTTTAAAACATTATGATTAAACAATTTAGTTGATAATAAAAAATTTTAAATTAAAATTTTAAAATAAAAGAGTTGATTAAAATAATAGATTACTTTAGACTATAAATTTATTTAAGAAGGAACAAGAATGTACCATGTGACATGTGTAGTTACTAATTTATTATATCGAGAGGATTCACATCTCATTTCTCATATGATTGTGAGTGTGTTTCACGTATTATAGGGAATAACTATGAGTGGTTGTGAGTAAATGATAGAGAAAATATTATTGTTTATCTGTATATTTGGTGAGACATTGTTCATTCGTATTAAATTTTATTATTTTTTAAAGTAATTATGAGTGAATAAAAAAGAAATAATAATAATTATATAAAAAATATTACTCAGTTGAAAAGATACTGATAGAAATAAAGAATGTGTTGTGAATTCTCTAATACATTCTACCTGTTTAAATTTATCAGAGTAAAATAATGTTTAAATTAAAAAGTCTAATCTAAAATATACATCAGACCAATGAGTCCTAGATCAACTGTTTTAAAATGATACATTTTATGATTTTTCAAATGGGAGGTCATGAGTTGGAGTTACATTTGATGCAATATGCTTCAAATGTTCCAAGGGTTTTACCACAGTGGACCTTTGGGTGGTGGATTTCCCTTGGAATGGTAGGCGAGCCGGGTCACCAGCGTTGTTTGTGTTCGCGGGCTAGCCTTTCGCCAATAGTTTACCCGGATGACCGAGTTTAAAAATTATTCGTTGGCCGTTCAAAAAAATATACATCAGAGTAATAGAAAATTAATTTATTTTCTTTAATTTATAAAAGGAAAGTTTGGAGAATGGCGGTGGCTGGTGAAGAAGCTTGTGGCGTCAAAAAAGTGACTTGAGTTAGAGGCAAACTAGATTTTAACGACAGCCCTCAATATTATTTGTCAGATTGTCAGCTCATCCCCTAATTACTCCTCTTTCCAATTATCGTCCCTTCACTATGACACTACTTTCATATTTGCTCCTTATAAAGTTATATAAACTACGCGTTACGGTGACAAAAAAAAGTAGAAAAACTCTAAACATGTGGGACGGGTAATGAGACGATTATATAGACGTCAGATGGGTGTGAGCGTGTGAGACTGGTTTAAAAACTATCATGGTTTTTTAATATTCCAATGGAATGCGTCGAAATATTTAACAAAAGTGAAAGAAATTTAAATATCATATATTAAGGGGAGGTTTTAATTTTAATTCTTTTCTTGACTAACCAAACACTATTTTAAATAGAATTAATTTTAGGTATTGTGTGATGAATTTCACAATCACACCGGACCTAAGTGACTACAATTCACTTTGTAATAGCACATCTAACAAACACTTTGATTTCATGCGATTCTTGGGGACTTATAATATTCAGAATTATGGCGGGATTGACTAGGTAGGTATAATTCAACAGGACCCTAGCCTGTTCTGTGGTCCTGAACAAAAGTTTCGTCCATAAAAGAAAGACTTATAGCACTAAATGAATGAATTTGGATCCAAAAGGCTTAGGTCTCTGCTCTGGGGGCTTAATAACTTACGTCCTTTAACGAAGTCCCACCTTCAAAGTATGAGTTGTGTATACGAGGATACAATTCCAACAACAAAAACTTATTAGGAACACACAAACATTGGTGCGAGCACATAATGCATCGTCTGTAACGATAGACAAACCACATAATGTAATGATCCACACGATCCATGTCCAGATGCTCTAAGCCAATAGTAGTCATTTACAAATGTTATGTTCCATAAAGACCATCGAGTGTGTCATTTGGCACAACGATCCAAACTATGTTCTAATATACATTATTCATTTCCTCGTAAAATAAACACTCAAAAATACTTTGAAAAAAAAAGTTGATGGTATACCGTATTTTATTCCCAGATATTATTGATAATACGAGATCGAATGTAAAGTAAATAGGTGAATTAGGTATTTCATTATCTGAAAATAAAAAAAGTCATCTATTATTTATTTAAGTATCTCTAATTTTCTCATATTTACAAAGGTCGGTGGCATATGCCACAATAAAAAAAAAAAACACCCTCAACTTTTTTTATTTGATACTTTTTACCTTTAAATTTTTTGTAAAACTTTAAACATTATTACTTTAACCCTCTTAAGTTTTTAAAATTCATATTTACCCTTGTAAAATATAAATTCGAGTCCATCATCGTTAGGACCTAATCAGATGTGATTCGGCTTAACTATTTTTCGACAAACGCTTATCTTTTGATGTAAATTTGGATCAGATATTAGTTGAGGCAAATTTAAACATTTTGACGTAAGTTTTGTTTGGGAACGCGTCAGATCAAATATAATATATTTTTGTTTACTCTACCTTTCGACGTAAACTTAATTCGGACTCGAGTCAAATAAAAATGTTTCAACATATGTTTTGTTTGGAGAAAAGTCGGATCAAATATAATACGTTTTCATTAAACTGTATAAATTCAAGTCGTTCTACATATTGGTGTAAATATAGTTCGAAAACGAATCAGGTCGATTATTGTTTATACATTATCACGCAACGTACAGGGTCGCGACAACACACAACGGGTAAAAAAACTAGTTATGCTTATTTTCAAAGGTAATCTATCTAAATAATTAAAATATTTTATTAGAATTGTGGAGTAAACAAACGAGAAGCATGAATTGAATTCAGGACTGTGAGATTGGATGGGGTTGTCGAGGGTTTGTTAGGCATGATCGCTGTGGCTTTATTACGACTACTGTACTACAACCATCAACCTTCACAGTCCACACACAGAGAGATTATATACTAAATTTATATTTTACTTATAACAATAATACTATAAGTAATTTTTATAATAAATAGACGTATTATATTTTATTAATCTAAGTTATAACACACTCACCGATAACAATCTATATAGATAATTTAAGTTAGAATGAATTGATGTTTTCTTTTATATGAAATGGTCATATTTTCATATTCATTTTTTTTCTTTTTGTTTTTTGTTACTGTTTCCTAACGGTTTTAAAAAGTTGTTATTTTCATCCAACAACGTTAATTTTGTTAATTTAAAATGTTAAACATCTATTTGACAAAAATACTCTTTTAAAAACAAAACGTAAACCCCGAATTACATAACCCTAATCAAGTGGCACCGAATCAGAGCTTCTGTGTGTGTACTTCACCAGCCTCGACAAAAAGAAAGGACGCAATCGACATCATAGCTTCACCAACCACAGATATCATCCTTTGCTCATGGTTCATTGCGGTAATATATTTTTATGATTATACAAAAGAGACTATACATAGTTAGAGTGATTACATATGTTAGAAATTACCTATGAGCCAACTATAAAGATAATTGTTGAATTATACACAATCGTGATAACGATGAAGATGATCAAGACGATGATAATTAAATAGTTAATTTGTAGGGTTTGTAAAAACTTAAATGATGTTTGCATTAGTAGTTTCATATGTATAACTCGAATCGTATCAACTTTCTTCTAGGTATTTATGATATTAGCTCTTGTTTTAGTATATAAATTTGTTTTCATAACCTAAAAAATTATAAAAAATCAGGAAAATAAAAAACTTAAATATTAAAAACAAAAAGAGTTGGTCTATGACGACGACATGTCGTCGCCATAGTGTTGGTCAAACTTATTTTATTTTAATTTTTTATTAAAATAATTATAAATAATAAAGGACCTATGGCGACGACATGTCGTCGCCATAGCCCAGAAAAAAATTATTCTTAATTAAAATATAATACGGGAAATTCTTTGCCGACAACTCTGTGGTGAGGACATGTCGTCGGGATAGACCTTTGTGGTGACTAAAACTTTGGCGACGGCTATAAAATGGCTATAGCGACGAAGCTGTCACGATAGGCTATGGCAACGACAAACGCACCCTATCGCGACGACAAATGTCGTCGCCATAGGCCCGTTTTCTTATGTTTTGTGAAAGTATTTTGTAGAACATGTTTGAAAAATTTTATATCGTATTATGGTTGTAATTTATATACAATGATTTCATGTTTAATCAACATTGATATTTTATATTAGTTCATTCATGTAAGTTCGTTTATGGTATCGATCTAGACTTTAAATTAGATGTTGTTGACTTGTTGTTTCGTATTAAAAGGTATACTTGTTGTAAAAAATCATGTAATGAAGTAAAGTTGTAGGCTTTAATTTGGATGTTGTCGTTTACTTTTTGTTTGTTTTGTTTATCTTTGATTGTTTAGGTTCATTCATTTATCTTTGTTTAATTTTTTTAGAATAATAAGAAACTGAAAAAAAAAACATGAACGCGTATGTGTTTTTTTTAACAAACAAGCATGAACAAGCACCCATTCATGGTTTATTTGTAATCAGTTGGACCAAATTTAACTGACGAACATGAACAAGCATCATTTCATGTTGGGTCGCTGTGTTTACGAGCCTCAACGATGACGATGGTGAATGCAATCTTTGTATTTTAAAAAGTTGATTGCGAGGGCAACTTAAACTTGTTGAAAGGTGTAATTCTTTGATGATGGGACGAACTTATATGATCAAACGAAATGTATGAGATGATAGAAATGAAAATTCGTGTCGGATTCGTTCATGTTCACTCGTTTATTCAGCGTTAAGCGTGATGCACTAAAACTCAACGGTGAATCTCATTTTAAGCAACCACAAACATGATAGATAACCAAGACTCTTTTCCTAAACAAAACAAGAACAATATTTAATAAATTGCAAACTATTACTATACTTTAAAATATAAATGGGGGTATCGTGTTAGCTACGTGCCAGCTGGCCATTGATTTTTTCTTATGAAATTATTATAATGGAGGAATAGTGTTAGCTGCGTGATAGCTGGCCATTGTTTTTTTTTTAAATCAAACCGAAATACAGAATTAATATATTGTTTCAAACAAATAGTAGTTTAACAACGATTTGGTTTGGTGGTAAGAAAGTCATGTTGTAATATAGTAGAAATGTGTTTGAATCTGGGTATCAACTCCTTTTTTTTGTAATTTTTAGTTCAGCTCAAACAACTGGTATTGTAAACATAAATACGGCTTGCTAGAATTTAGTTATGTAACTTTTCTGTTTTCTTTATTTTGTGATTTGATTTGTTTTTTTTTTAGGCTCAAGAAAATGATTATGTCACTTTTACGACGTAGTACGCGTTGGGGTTTTACGGCTGAGTGAAAGTCGTAGCGTCGTGTTTATTACCTCTCTACATGCTTTGGGATTTTACATTTGAACGACAACCGTTATATCATGTTTGACATATGCGTTTTAATATCTGAGATCATGGAATTCCCTGCGCAACGCGCGAAGTAAAAAATCTAGTTATTATAATGTGGAGGTTTTGTGTAAAACAAAAGTGACAAACAAGATGCTTGATAATATATGTAAGAGATGAACAATGGTATTTACCTCTTATATTACAACTATAACTATCAATATTTACAAACAAAACCTTCATTCTATATATATATAAAACACATTAAACCTGTGATCCTTTATTATTATAAATTATAAATATTTTTATAAATATTGTTGATGGCAATTAAGGTGGTAAGGGATGTTGTGAATGGACGTCCTCTCAAGTCTCACCTTTCACTTTCTCACTCTCCATGCGTTGTTCCCTCTGACAACCTTTCAACTCGATCATTTCTAGATTTCAAAACATTTATTATGTTTTTAGTTTTTTTCCGTTTCATATGTATTTGTAATTAAAACCGTATGTTCGGTTTCATACACGTTTAGATATAATAAATCTCGGTTTATTATAGCGGTGAGGATTCAGCGAGTCGAATGAGAAAACATATGAACTTAGCCGGACCGGCCCAAGACTAACCTAAACAGCTAAAGTAAGTCCGGTCTTTGGATGTTGTTTTTAGCGTTATTTGGTTTCTGTCCTTTGTCCGATCACCCATATTTTATCATTTGCGGTGAATAAAAGTTGGCTTTAAAATTATTATTACCATAACCCTAATCGTTACCTTTTTCTTAAACAACCTTGAAATGTCAAATAATCAATTACAATTTTAAATATTATGTTTATGTAATTTGTAATAACTTTAGTTGCTATTTGTTTTGACACATTTCATGTGTCATTTTTTATATTATTTTAATATTATACATATAAATATATCTGGTTTTGATTTTTGTAAACAAACGTGGTATCGATCTTGGATGATTACAGTGCTATTACCAAATATCATTTTTGTACCCGAACATATGAAATTTTTTGTTATTAATCTCATACCCGTCATATACCAAGATACATTTTTTTTTTCCTCTATGTCACATAGATATTTCGTCTCTTTTACTAAAATCATATGTTTTTACGTCTATGTCAATCTAAGCATCCAATTTGCTATACCCTCGGATACACATTAGTAAAATGCAATAGTTACAATGTATTGTATACGTAAAATATATAGTACTAATCTTTATCGTAAATAATGATTATATATCCATATAAATTCACTTACTTTATTTTTATAAACTGTAAAATACAAACGTATCTGGCTTTGTTCATTCCTCATTGGTTTTTTATTCTTCAACATTTTCGGAAGTTGTTTTTAAACATATTTTTTTTAAAATTATTCTAAAATCAGCATAAAAAAATAAATTGATGGGAAAGATGAAAAAGGTTAATGATGATGTCTGGTGATATGAAATACATAAAATAACATCGAGCCGCCACCTATTTCTCTGCCCAATAAACATCATCATATCATTCTTTTTACCTTTTTCTGCTTCTTTTCCTTATTTTTCATTAAAAAAGAACGTTTAAAATTAGTAAATTGTGGTATATTCTAACTTAATTTTTTAATAGCCTTCAATTTTTTGAAAAACATAAATAGCTAGCAAGAAGCTAGACACCGTAAGAGTGAGCAATTATATTTTTAATGGTGAATTTAAGCTTGTAAACAAGTTTTTTTTAAATGATGCTTAATTCAAGGTTGTAAACAAGTTTAATTTTTTTAATGGTGATTTTTTATAGTTTTGTTGATATGAACCTAAAATCATCAAATGTGCTTAAAGTGGTTTTGTTTCTATCATTGGGTTTTCAATTTATCAAATTTTATATAATTAATTATGACTTATTAACAGATAATTATATAATTATGCATATCCTTTTTTTTTCTCCTATTAATGCCACTTCTAACTTTAGTTTTTCATTGACAAGAACATTCCACCTTGTATAATCATCACTGATTTATACTTAAATTTCATTTGATTCAACAAACAGAGATGATATTAAGGTAAATGTGCTAGTTCAAGTCATTGATAATTATGTAAGTGTAAATCATTGATAATTATGTAAGTGACAACTATGTCTTTAAATCACTTTTCTATTAATCTTTATAATTGTATCTTACAAAAGTTTAAAGGACACGCTTTACCTACATAACCTCAATAAACGACTCAATGGATCAATAACGGGTCACTGACTCACCCGATCATATTCATTACTCTATTACATAATCCGAGACTACTCTTAGAGAAAGACTCACCTTAGATGAAAAAAAACCATCTGATCCAATTTAAAAGCATTTTTGTGACAAATAGGATTTAAACACAAAAGTTTATCATATTTTAATAAAATCTTGAGTTAAAACAACTGATATTAACTATTTGAGTTAAGAATCATCGATAATACAACCTTAATTCAGTGGTTCTATTGTGAATTTGTGATCATCACTACTACATTTTTACGTTTGTACAAGGTTCGACCTACCAACACATACACATGTAACAACACATCATCAATTTAAGATTTAAACACCTACATTAATGTTTATGTAATGTTATGAGCGTGTGTATGAAATGGTCAGAAAGTCAACGGATGAACAGATAAAGTCACAAGTGCACGAGTGGCCGACATATACTAGGTACCTACGACCTACATACATCGGACGGTCATGATTGTCCCTATGAATATGAATGTGAATGTGAATATTCATATGAGACAAAATACTCACCACACACACGTGGCACATGATTACCGTCAGAATGTTTACTTGCAGATAACAAACCACAACATATCCACATGATAGTGACCTCTCCTATTCTTTTCTCTTTTTACAATTTCTACCCTTTTATATATCCTCATTGTCAACTTACACCCTTATGTTCTTATCTCCACTTGTGATTCAAAAGCTTTAAACATGTTTTTAGGTTGAGTTGTAAGGTGATGTTTATTTTTTTTTTAGTAAAATGTTTGCAGTATGTGTATTACATCTAAAGGAGAAGAGATGGAACAAGCCTATGCAGTTTACAAAAATATGTTTATTTTTTAACGTCTGCAGAATGTTAAATTCAACTGGTGGTGGTATATGGCGGTGTTGTACAGTGATGGTGGCGGTGGGTGGCGGTGGTCGACGGCGGACGGTGGTGGTGGGACATGAGTGGTGGTGGGTGATGGTGTTTTCCTCTGCAGATTTTAAAAGACTTTAAAAGTGGTTGTGCCAAGTCTGCACCATGCAAATCTCACGCAGACCTTTTTTAATGAAAAGTCTTCAAAAAAACAAACACAATACAAAACTTAATGTCTGTTTGGCGCATATAAAAAAGGTCAGGAAGAACTTTTCTGAAAAATTAAACCCCTAAATGATTGTTGAGTTTATAGGTTGAGATTATTCTTTTTAGAGCCGCAACTCACACTGTCACACGTCATTTAATCTATTACACTTTACACTATAATTATCTATTTGGATTCGTCACAGGTGAAGCTCGAACCCTTGACTTAAAGGGAGTATATCACTTTAAATCCAATTAGCATTGGACCCAACCCCCTACCCTGGTTGAGATAAAGTAGGTTTGGATCGTAAATACGTTGACATGTTCGATTCGCTTAATAAACATGCTTTTGGATTGAGTTTAAATAATCAGGTTGACTTATCAACACATTTAAAACTAGAATTAGCTAATAAAAACATAAATCATCTATAAGTTTAACTCGTTTATGATCTTTTTGTTTTTTGTAAGTTAATCCGCCAAAAACATGTTTAATTTCATTACAAATTGTCTATAGCTCATTAACCTGCTTTGATCAATCAACCCATTTGATCAATTTAGATAAACATGTTAGACCTGATTATTTGACTTTAGGCTTGTATTAGTTAAGATTGTAGTTATTAAAACAAATAGATGTTAGGTGACATTTAGATTGGTATTTCTTTATTTATCCCTTATGTTCCTATACCCACCGGTTATGGGTCGATTAAACTATCTCAACTTATACTTATAACGCGCTATTGTAGTTGTCATGTTTTCTTAGTTTTTCTCAGATACCACATTAGCACGACATAAACACTTTCTTCGTTTTCCCTACGTAGTAGTTTCTTATTTTCCCCACGTGATTACGTGGGGAAGTAGGTTAAAGTGAGGAGAATCGGTGAATTCTCCCTTTCTTAATTGTTTCATTTCATAGGCTACAACCAGGATAAATTTTTTATTGCTTTCGTTACACTCTTGAGAAATTACAAGTACAAAAGACAATATAAATAAAGAATAAATTGTGTTTACAACTTAATAACCAAAATAACGATGATGGGATAAAATTAAATAAAACGTATCAAGCCTAAATTTAATTAATCTACCACCGAACTATCTTCTGACCCGGGCTTAATTCAAGGCTCCACAAAACCGAACACTAACTCACAACCTGATTTCACAAGTCTTTTATATTACATAGAAACTATGTTTTTATAAATAGGCTCACAAGTCTATCAGGCTCAATATATGAAGCTAGGTTAATTTGTTCGGCTCGATTCAAGATTTTTAACAAGCTCATCTCAGGTGGCTCACGAGCTCCTCAATCATTTACATCCCAACAAAACCATCTCAAGCCATCACGAAAGAGGAAATCAAACTCAGTAAGCAACTCAGCCGAATACTGGTCCGACCAAAGTAAACATCACACGTTTTTTCTGATAAATTAAGTTAGGCCCGGGTCATTCTCATCTTCAAAACCAACTCGACTACACACTAAAGGCTCCTATAGTGTATTATCCATAGCAATTTTTCACTAACAAGTTACAACATTTGTACACAACTGACTGAAAGATGTGCACATTATTTGTAACACATGGGACATATTTATTAAGAGAACATTACAGCATAACAGAATAATCATATGATGAACAAATTATATCAATACTAACAACCTACTTGATGTATAACTTGAAAGCCTGAAATTTACATCAGACCTGAAAATATAACAAAGTAAAAGGTTGACCTTTTGACTTTTTAGACAGAAGGATACTTTGAGAAGCAATAGCTTAAAGAGTTAAATGGTACCTTATATCTGCTTTAAGGTTTGGCATAAAATGCTACAGTTTTAGCATCCAATTGGCCACTGCAATAACTTGAAGAGATTATTGAAAGCTCTTGATATCCTTTCCATTCTTCTAATGGTTTTAAATTGATCGTGTTTTCAAGAACACCAGAATCCACTGATAACATCGTCTTGTAATCTTTGTCACCAAATCCAGACGCTGCGGCTTTTGGTGCATTGTCCCATGGTGTCCACAGTTCTGTGTATTGTAATAATCAAGAAATTAAAGGATACGAAATTCTACGGTTTGACATGAATGTTAAATATAAAGAGAATATAAATACACATAAAAGATGAATCTTGAAGTTAAGGAGGGCATATATTGTGTGTTTCAAGGTGAATCTTATCATTATAGAGCACAAAAATATGCGGTTGGAGATTCATTGGAAGTAAAGAACAAAAACTGTTTTTTGACTGAAGCTTATAGCAGAAGAACATGAATGTTTTACTTGAATTATTAAGTCAAACAAGGCAAAAATCTATGTGGCAGATCCAGAATTTTGTCGCGAAAAGGCACTATCATAACAAATACTTTTGAGAAGAGTGCATTGTAATAACAATTTATGTCTTGACACAGATTATAAAGTTAAAAAAGACAACTCTGGGCAGAGATGAATACTGAGATTTTAATTGAAGTTACAGAATACACCCATGGAACCCGTTATATAAACGGTTTGCCAGTTCAAAACGGGTCGGCAGGTTGTGATTGGGTTGTACTAAAGTTTTAAACGGGACAAATGGGTTATCTAGTTGTAAACAGGTTAAACCAGTCTGCTGGTTGAAGATATTTTGTAACTAAAACGACTTATTTATTAAATGAGTTAGACTTGTTAGACAAGATATTATTCTATATTTAAATAATGTCTTATTGTATAGGATCTAGATTGTATTATTCTAGTCTATATATATCTTGTAATCTCCTTATTATTATTCACAATAACAATTATCATTCCCTTTGATTAACTTGGTATCACAGCCAGTTATTCCTAACCCTAATCTCTGCAGCACAAACCTGCCGGCCCTAATCTATGGCCAACCTCACTGCTTTTGATCAAAAAGAAAAAGCAGTCGACAACTCCCACAAGTTTGGTTTTACCCTCAACTCCGATAACTACAGTTCTTGGTTATTGGTTATTCATCCGTTCTTAGTCACCAATAATCTTTTTGGTTATATTGACGGAACCATACCCTGCCCTCCAACCACCATAACTGTTCCTGCAGACCCTCCCAAAGATAATGCACTTGCACCACTACCCGAATCCCAACCCAATCCACAGTACCCAATCTGGCTTTCCAACGATGCACACGTTCAGATGCTCCTTATCTCCACTATCTCTGAGGGCGCTTTACATCATGCTAGAGGCACTCTTACTGCCCGTGACCTGTGGCTTGCCCTCGAGCGGGCCTTCGCACCTCACACTTCCTCCCGAGAATATACCTTAAAAACACAACTTTTAAGGATTGAGATGAAGGCTGATGAAACCCCTACAGCATACCTCCAACGTGCACAAGAATATGCCTCTGCCCTAGCTAATATTGACGAACCCTTGAAGGAAAAAGACCTTGTTATGTTGGTTATTTCTGGCCTACGTGACGAATACCATGGCGTTAAGACCATGGCCCTTACTCGTCAACTTGCTTACAACGAACTTCATGCCGTGATTGCTGATCACGACTATATGCTCAAACGTTCCGCCCCACTTGTTCCACCTACTCAAGCATTCTCTGCCGTGGCTCCCCTTTCGGCTACACCCACCGGAGGCAGCCCTACACCGCCATCAGATGCGGCTGTTCAGGCGGTTCAACAACTGGCGGCCCAACTTGGGGTGCAACTTCAGTTACCATCTCAGCCCCAAGCCTTCTACACTAACCGTTCTGGAAACAATCGCATCAACAATCGGCAGGGCAACAGTCGTGGACGTGGTAGCTTCAATCGCTCTAGTGGCTCTAGTGGTGGAAATCGCAGTCAATTCAGTTGGGCATCAAATCAAAATGTAGTTTATGGATCGTGTCACAGGTGTGGCATAGGGCATCTCCCTACTCACTGTCCCAATAAGGATCCAGCCACTGTTCGCCCAAGACAGCAGCCATCAGCTAATTTTGCAGATACTAGGTCATATGCCTCTTCTTCTTGGCTCCCGGACACGGGCTCTAGTCATCATGTTGCCCCAAATCTCTCTAGTTTCGAGCATTCTGATCCATATCATGGCGGTGACAACCTCCGTGTTGGCAATGGTAAGGGTCTACCAATTTTACATATTGGCTCATCCACATTTAATTCCCCAAACCGTACCTTTAACCTTACCAATATCCTACATGTTCCTGAAATTAAACAAAACCTCCTTTCTGTTCAACAATTTTGTCGAGATAATTATGTTTATTTTGAATTTCATGATTCTTTCTTTTCTGTGATGGACAAGTCTACACACACTACCCTCCTCACGGGTCCAAGTAATGATGGGCTCTACTCGCTTCGGCTTCCAAGACAACAAGCTATTTCTAAAACTGCCTTTTCTGCTCATCGTGCTTCCTCCAACATTTGGCATCAAAGATTGGGACATCCTCATCCTCAGCTTTTGAAGTCGATGTTGTCTTTTTATCATTTACCTTTGAATAACAACAATTGTTCTGTTTCTTTTTATGAACCTTGTTCTATTGGAAAATCATCAAAATTACATTTGTTACCTTCTACTTTTAAAAGTACACATATTTTAGATTTGCTTATCTGTGATGTCTGGGAACCGCCCCGATTCCATCTAGTGAGGGTCATAATTACTTTCTTTTGTGTGTAGACCACTTCTCTAAATTCATGTGGATTTTTCCCTTTAAACATAAATCTGATGTCTATAATATTTTTAAACAGTTTCTGGTTATGGTGGAACGACAATTTCACACCAAACTTAAACAGGTCCAAACTGATGGGGGTGGGGAATTTCGGTCTCTATCCACCTTCTTTCAATCATTAGGCATTCTTCATCGCCTTTCATGTCCCCACACCAGCGAGCAAAATGGTGTTGTGGAACGTCAACACCGACACGTGGTTTAAACAGGTCTCACTTTACTTGCTCAATCTCATGTGCCACATCGTTTCTGGCATTTTGCCTTTGAAACCGCTGTCTACCTTATTAACCGCATGCCTTCAAGCTCCAATTCTTCTCTCTCTCCTTTTCAACATCTTTTTCGTCGTCCACCCGATTACTCCTTTTTAAAAGTCTTTGGTTCACAATGTTTTCCCCACCTACGTCCTTACAACAGACACAAAATTGACTTCCGCTCCACTCCATGTGTTTTTCTCGGATATAGCTCCCATCATCATGGTTATCGATGCTTTGACCCCGAAACCGAGCGGACATACATTGCCCGGCATGTTCGCTTCAATGAACTCTGTTTTCCATTCAAATCTTCTCAACTTAACAATCTTCACTCTCCTTCATCCTCTCCCGACCCCTATGTCTCTATGTATCCTAATCCACCCGACACCGATGACTATATCCCACCTTCCATCCAACAAAATCCCACCTCTACGGCTGCTGGTAACCCACCAGACCAGCCTTCACCAGCTGCTATCCCAGCCTCCCCAGTATCGGGAATACCTGTCCCACCTCCCCCACCACCTCCTAGGCCTCCCCTAATCCATACTTACCATCGCCGCCACACACGACCCTCCCCAACAGCCACCAACCAGCCCCAAACCAGCACTCATTCAGCCACCGAACAGCCCCAAAACAGTAACCAGGCAGCCCCAACCCAAGCCCAAACCAGTACCCAAACAACTCCTCGTCCTCGACCTTCTAATCTTCGGCCCAACCCAAAACCTACCACACCCTATAACATATCATCCTTTACCTCTTCTACCACCGACCCCAACACCGAACCAACCTCCTTTACTATTGCCAACACTTTTCCTCAATGGCGTCAAGCTATGGCTGATGAATACTCGGCACTTTTGAAAACTGGCACATGGTCACTAGTTCCTCGTGTTCCGGGTTCTAATATCGTCGATTGCAAATGGGTTTACAAGATTAAACGGGATCCAAAGGGGGCCATTCAACGTTATAAGGCTCGGTTAGTGGCCAAAGGGTTTCGACAACAACCGGGTATTGACTACAAGGAAACATTCAGTCCTGTGGTCAAGGCAACCACTATTCGT
The DNA here is from genome assembly GCA_025215565.1 of Flaveria ramosissima. Taxonomy (NCBI): domain Eukaryota; kingdom Viridiplantae; phylum Streptophyta; class Magnoliopsida; order Asterales; family Asteraceae; genus Flaveria; species Flaveria ramosissima. The sequence goes on from CM046042.1 coordinate 40,747,055, forward strand.
CTTGTGCTTTCCTTGGCGGTCACGCAAAAGTGGGCTCTTCGTCAGTTAGACGTTCAAAATGCAATCCTGCATGGAGCCTTAAAAGAGACTGTTTATCTCCGGCAGCCGCAAGGCTTTGTGGATCCTCACAAACCGGATCATGTCTGCTTGCTTCACAAGCCTTTGTATGGGCTAAAACAAGCCCCACGTGCTTGGTTTCATCAGCTGTCTTCCACCTTACATCAGCTTGGTTTTCGAGGCTCCAAGACTGATCAGTCTTTGTTCATTTACACCTCCGGGGCCACGGTACTTTATATGTTGGTATATGTTGACGACATCATAATTACAGGTAATGATCCAAAGGCTGTTGATGCGGTTATTAGCCACCTCAGTCGAACTTACCCTATTCAGGATATGGGCAAACTTTCTTATTTTCTGGGTATTGAGATTGTTTCCAAAGGAGCAGACATCATTTTATCTCAACAAAAGTATATTTTGGAGCTTCTGCAAAAAGCAGGCCTATCGGACTTTAAACCCATCTCCTCTCCAATTTCTACATCAGCAAATCTTGCTTTAGAGGACAGTCCACCATTTGCCAATCCGGCACGCTATCGACAGGTTGTCGGGGCTTTACAATATGCCACCCTTTCCCGTCCGGACATCGCCTATGCAGTCAACAAGGTCTGCCAGTTTATGCAGTCTCCGACGGAGAATCATTGGTCCGCGGTAAAGCGCATTCTGCGGTACTTAAAGGGTACTCTCTCCCACGGCTTGCTTATTCAACAGCAGTCTACTCAAGTTCTCCATACCTATACGGATTCAACCTTCAACAATTTGTCCGCTTTCTCAGACGCTGACTAGGCCGGGTGTCCAGATGACCGTCGTTCCACGGGGGGATATGCTATCTATTTAGGGTGTAATCTTGTCTCGTGGTGTGCACGGAAACAGAAAACTGTCTCTCGGTCATCTACAGAATCAGAGTATAAAGCTCTAGCTGATGCAGTTTCTGAACTCACTTGGATACAATCCGTCTTACAAGAATTACGGGTCCCGGTTCACTCAACTCCTACATTGTGGTGTGATAATCTTGGAGCCACATACTTATCAGCCAATCCGGTATTTCATGCCCGCACAAAGCATATTGAAGTTGATTTCCATTCAGTTCGTGAAAGAGTCGCTAGAGGTCAACTCTCAATACAATTCATCTCTACAGATGATCAGATTGCCGACATCTTTACAAAGCCTCTGTCTACTCAGCGTTTTCTCTTTCTTCGATCCAAGCTAAGTGTCGCTTCCCGGCCTTAGCTTGCGGGGGGATGTTAGACAAGATATTATTCTATATTTAAATAATGTCTTATTGTATAGGGTCCAGATTGTATTATTCTAGTCTATATATATCTTGTAATCTCCTTATTATTATTCACAATAACAATTATCATTCCCTTTGATTAACTAGACTGGTCAACCCAAAACCCAAATATGCATTTTGACAGGACACTTGAAGTTAAAGGACAGAAGAATATGTTGGAAATATGTAATCAAGAAACTAGAAGGTTTAGTATTAGAATCATTAATATTGTATGAGTTTCACATATGAAAGGATCAAATAGGTGTAATCGAGTAACATGGCAGTTGGTCTACCCGCCATATTGGCACCATAATTAACCGCCATGTAACTACCTATAACTATCATTAGTTAGTTAAATAACTACCATTTGTAAGGGTATAAATACCCATGTTGTACGACATTTGCATAAGAGAACATAGTGTGATTGTGTGTGATTTTGTGTTCTCTGTTTGTCACGGGTTCACTGCACAATGTGCAGAACCCAATTTCCTTGTTCATCCATGTGATCCTATTTATATATAATCGATCCTGGGCAACAAAATATTTTTAGGAAATATAGTTTAATAATATTAAAGAATACCAGCATCAGGGAGGCCTTCATTACGGATCACAATAGTCCTCTTCTTTTTATGGTCTATAATCGCTATGTTACCCGGTGTTCTTGTATAAACCCGATGGACCTATCAAAGAATACCATATTAATAAAAAATAATCAGAGTTATATACAAATATGTAACGATGCATATAATATCGACCTCTCCGTCGAAGGTGATGGCATCTGGTTGCTCTGTGAACCTTTTCCCCTGCTGCAAAATATCAAGAAAATCAAGTGTCTCTAATCCTTCTACTCTCACTTCACTGAAAACACAACCCACGTCACAAACCCAAAGAAACCTATTAAAGTTCCAAACTTTGAATTAAGATTCACTAAGCTAACCTGATATCAGACACTAAAAAGTAATTTTGTAGAGCAAATGTGAATGGAAAGGATGTGGTATCTGTATTCTTGATATGAGACGTTATGGTCAGCTTGTCTGGACCCAAAGAAACACGAAGGCGCAATTCAAAGCTGCATAAACATAAGTAGCCCAAGATTCAAGATGAATGGTAAAAACGGATGAAACCCATGTTTTGATTAATATGCATTACCTACGTGGCCATATATTTGAGTTATTTGATGATGCTTTAAAGGTTAGATCTACAGAAGATGGGTTCCCAGTAGGAGATAAACGCAAGGGGATGTCATCTAATGACTTAACAAAGTTCTTTGATGAACAAATCTCTTTCCTTGTCCTCATATTACCCAACTGCAAGGTTTGGAAAACATGATAATGCAAATAACTAAGAAAAAAAAAAGAAAATCAGAGGTGGCAGATTCGATAGGTTGGATAAGAGGTCATGCCAAGGTCAAAATATATACGGGTGCAAATGAGTAGGGTTGGATCAACCCATCAACATTTTTTTCCCATGCTTTCACACTTTAAAAATAATGAAGTTACTAAATATGATTGTAAAAATAACAAATTTGAAGAGGTTGTATGCCTGTTAATACACTTTGTGCAATTTTCAACCTGTTTGACTAGTTTCATTTTTAGCTAAGCTGTATGTAACCAATGTTTCTCGTTGGAGATAAAATATACCACCCAAATTAAGTAATTTTTAGGTATATGCTGAATTGCTCAGTATGGTGTACCTGTGGAAAGCAAAGAGATATCCCTCCTTTAGGAAATCTTCCGGAAGCCTATGCAGCAAGACATAATTCATTTGTTAAGAATGGAGTACATGGTTATAAAATACGTTTAACATACATGATACATGGATATTAGAACACGTATGCACGTGTATTGATGACTGTTATGTGTGTAGTATGTGTAATGGGTCAAAATACTGACCTTTTTGCTCATAAAAAGCAGTTCTTCGCCTTGACTATTCTTCCATGACACCACTTTCCCACCATAGAGAAGCACCTGCAAATAAGCTTCCATATTATACACAAAGGATCGTCTTTGCCCAACTATAGGGGACCTTTAACTGTCCTCAATCTTCAAAGATAGCTATCTTAGGCACGGAATTTCAGTATTTCAGGCATAATTTTGAATTTTGGTCAAGCAGTCAAAATTAGCAAGATCCTGTATAAAAGACTCATTGTATGCCTCGGAAGATAATCTAAACATATAACAATATGCTCTTTAAAAAGTGTGTTTATCTACTCTTTGCTAGAACTTATCTAGTAGTATTTTACTTTTTAGACCATTTTATGTATGTTAGCAATGATTTAAAACAATGCTTTATCAAATTACCAAGGTATAAAATAATATCCACAATCAAAGTTAAACCCAAGAAAATTATCCCTAATGATAAAAATTCTTGTAGGTCATATAGCATTGGTCAACATAACAATGCCAACAACATGATTTAACATGTAAACAAAAGCTAATTCTTTTATCAAGTTTTTATGATAAAGAAATATCATCTTAATATACAGACTTCAGTGGTGCATTGTACTTTGCTTTTCATTGCCGATGAATAAGAAATTCTTGTGTAAAAACAGCATAAAGAACACTACAGCTTGAAAGACGAAACGAATTGTAAGGATTGTAGAATTCAACCATCATACATGCCACCTATTTCCAAAATTTTCCACTAGAACAATGATTTGTCATAAAGGTGGTGTTTGTTTGATATAGTAATGGTTATCTGATTATTAGGCGTCAAATAATCAAATCGGAAAATCAGCTGCAAAAAATCTTATTGTGATCATCTGATGATTTAGGGTTGTTTCACATGTAAATCCTTAAACAAACAAAATTTGCCAAACACTCATATATATCACGATCACATCTTTAAACAGAAGCACATCCAAACACTACATCCTACAGCCGTTGATCATCGGGTTCTGATTATTCCATATCATGTAATAACTTACAAAACTCAGTACCAAACACTCCCTAAATTGCAACATAAACATAGGAAATGTATGTGTGTTTTAAGAATACAGATTAAGGATAATACCTCAGCAGAAGAACCACCAGGTTCAAAAAGCAAAACTCTTGGCAAACTTTTGTAATCATTAAACACATAATCATTTCTTGGCATTTGATTCAATGTCCCAAACCACCTCCACAATCTTATTCTCTTCACCAATGGGTTCTCTCTTGTCCACTCCAGCTACACACATACAAACACAACAACATCAAAACCCTACACTCTGAAGTCTAACCTTTTTTGATAAAAGATTTCACTACAATTTCACCCCAAATGTTGTTTAATCCAATTTAACAACAGCAACAAGAAAGAGACAGATTGAATACTTGATGGATAAAGTTGCACAAGAAACATAAAGATTACACCTTTGCTTTTAAAATTCTTGATCTTGATGGATTCTGATGGACACCCAATTGAAATTAGGGCTTTTGTAATGATACCCATTTGGGAATTGATGAGAAAGAAAAGATGAATGAAAGATAGGGTAACAGTTAACAGAACAAAGAAGGAAAGAACAGACGTCGATGGTGGTTTCTTTTCAATTGAGAATCTTTTGGCTACTTCATCAAATTTGGTTTAATTGGTCGGTGGGAAACCTTTAAATCTTTAATCGAATCGTGTAAAGTTGAACATTTTGCCGCCAAATCATTTCTCACCCTTCAATTAGATTCCTAAACGATATAATTAAACCGAAACCCATGACCCAAAATGTTCCATCTAAAGATTGTTCCAAGATTCCCATCTATGTATATATGTCGTGTAGTTTTCGGTACAAATAATGTGTCGGGTTCGAAAATGAGTTGGTACACACGATTATTCAAGAGTATGTTAAATGGGTGTAGCTAAACGTACCTCTCTATAGTGCATATCACTAGGAAGTTAATAATTTAATCGTGATGGGTCCGTCATGTTTGTGAGAGCATGGCATGTTTAGTAACACTTGTTTATTATTGGTTCCGTTAAGTTTATGACAGTATTGTACGTTTAGCAGCACCCACTTGTCATTTTGGTTGAATATAATCTTAATAATATGGTATCGAGTCTTAAAAGGTAATGTAATGTTTTATATAATGTATATTGTTTGATAAAAACATGGTATCATTGATAAAATATATGAGGTGTTTGTTTTGTAAATAACGTTTTACTTGCACCCATGAGTTATATTGGCTGATCAAAATCGTTTATTGGTTAAGCTGACAGTAATACTCGAAGCATTCACCACGAGTATTGGAGTATGGGATTGTGTGTAAGATTAGTTTACGAAAATTTTGTTGTTCTGGAAAGTATTCGAACCCGTTCACCTGCGTATATAAATATAGTAGAAAATTGTATGTTAAATTGTTAGAAACTTGAAATTATAGAATTACTAGAACTCTAGAAGTATGGTTGTTTTTATATCGCAAGTTGGTTGTTGACGTAGATTCTGAGATTGAGTTTCATGTAATGAGCATCCTGACTAGTAATTAATCACATGAGAACATAAACAGGTATGCTCCTATGCTCGATAATTATCGAGTAATAGGTACCTGACGGGTATGAAACTAGTAAGAGACAATTTTAAAATCAGGTATGAGATATAATTTTTATAATCCGGTATGAAATTGTGATCATTAATACTTGTCTCATACCCGACCTATTGCCATCCTTTGTTGGTTGGAGCGTGTCGTTCTTAAAGAAAATGTGTACTGCACTACTGCATAGTCGTTCTATCATCCTACACACGTTATCTCATTGTATCTTGTGAGTCGGGTTTGAAATACCGGTGAAATTGCTTTTAAGGCAGTAGCAATCAGATTTAAGACAACATTATATTCTATATCACTTGTTTATATAACATAAGTTAACATCATACTCACTTTCACCTCAGTCTAAAGCAAATTCAAAGTTTTCAATTCCACATATTACAAACTCACAACAACTGATCTAAGTATGAATCTTTGTTACCAGAAGCTTTACCTTGACCAAAATATGAACTAACCATACTGGTTCCCCAAGTCAACCATCCACCTTGATTCACATCATTCCCTTCAACCAAACGCCTACGCTCTTCAGCAGCAATACGCTCAAGCCGCCACTTAACCATGAAGCGTTTTACAGCCTCGGTTCCTTCAACTACAATCTCCATAGGAGGAATCACAAGTGGGTTCTGATCTAAGTTCATTTTGGTCAAATTCTGCAGTTGACCGAACGATTCAGGAAGAACCTGGATTTGATTGTTGCTAAGATCAAGCTCTTTAAGGTTTGCAAGATCAGTAATTGTGTCGGGTAATGCTGTCAAATTGCTGAAATTACTACTCAAGTTCAAAACTTCAAGATTCGACAACTTCCCGATTGAAGATGGAATGCCATGAAGCTTATTGAAATGAACATCAAGATACTTCAAAGATTCAAGTTCACTAATGGTTGTTGGAAGAAAACGAATTTCGTTGAGGCTGATTGAGAGTGTTTTAAGGTTTGCTAGCCCATAACCAAAGTTTGTTGGCAAGAATTTTAAGTTATTGAAGCTTGCATGTAATTCTACCAATGACCTGTTGACAAATGTTTAAGTTAAGATATGAGTATATAAACTACCACAAGTATATATAGGCAGAAGTTTTGAATTTATTACTTGCAAAATGCGATGCTTTCGGGTAGGGTGTTAAGCTTGTTGCTGGAAACATTTAAGATCTTAAGAGTGGTCAATAAGCCGATGGAATCGGGTAAGGATTCTAAAAGATTGGATGAAACATCAAGTTCCTCGAGTTTCACTAACCCTGCAATTGAATCAGGAAGAACCTGTTCGACAACAATAATAAAACCATGTAGATATTGAATCACCTTGTTTACAACTTATAAGAATCATACACAAGTTTCAATTAGTAGGCACCAAAGTGATACTAGAATATGTCCTATAAAGTACTACACTACTACCTAATTGCAAACAACATCCCTATAAATTTTGAGGAATCTAAATCGACGCAGAAGTTGAAAACTAATCGCTGACAGCAAAATCAAACAGAGAGTATGAGAACCGACATCAAGATAAAAAGATCTGGTCTTGAACATCTTAACAAAGTGGTAGGCATAAACATGGTTATTATACAGTTTAGAATCACAATTAATACATGATCAGAGTAAAAACGGACTGCATAATAATCCAATTTGTACATAGATAATCCATGAAGGAACTAAAATCAAAATTGTAAGTGACTATTAGAGAAATTGAGATGAAATAAAGCAACTAGTGGCGGAACCAGAGCTCCTTAAATAGGGTCGTCACAAGATTTTCTTCTCTACCAATTACAACGAAAGTGTTCAAATAGTAAAATAAAAATAAAAAAATTGCATAAAAAACCGACAAATTCTATAGTTCCGTCCCTGAAAGCAACGAGCTTTCCGAATTCCTCCAAAAGAAACTACATTCAATGACCGAAAAGTTCAACACAATCAAACCTAATTGCAAACAAAGTTCATCAAAATTTTGAAAAATTTAGATCGACCCAGAAGTTAAAAACTAATCAAAGACAACAAAATCAAACAGGGAGTATGAGAACCTAACAAAAAGACATCAAGATCAAAAGCTCCCCTATTGAGCATACAACAAACAGTTGGTAGGCATGAACAAGTTTATTATTATACAGTATAGAACAACAATCAAAATATGATCATAGAGAAAAAAAACAACTTCAAGATCAAAAGCTCCTCTCTTGAGCATATTAACAAACACTTGGTATGCATAAACAAAGTCATCATACAGCTTATAAAACAACCACTAAAATATGATCACAGTGCAAAAAGACTACATAATAATCCATAAATTAAGACCTGTAAGTGATTGTTAGAGAGATTGAGGTGAACTAAAGATGTGAGCTTTCCGAATTCTTCCGGTAGAAACTTTAACTGGTGGCCGGAGAGTTGAACTCTGTCGACGACTTCCTCCGTTGACTTCTTTAGAATTCGTATAACTTCAACGTTGACTTCATCGGCATCGTCGTCTACCTTCACGATATCCTCCATTTTTGGTGTCTGATTTTGAAAATGGTTGCAGGTGTCGATCAATTTAGCTTTCTTGTAGTAAAGTCGCAAGTTACAATCTTTCAGGCATTCGTCAAACGTTTGACTTTGACGCCGGCGGGATGATGACTTTATTTACTATCTTTTCTCGAAGCTGTTTGAAATTTTAAGTCTTGGTCAGTAAGTGGTGATCGAGTAAAAGGCTGTTTTAAAACTGATCGGGTAAGGAAAAAATATACATGGTTTAGTGCTGTCGGACCGGGTCAGACGCGAAAGAGTGAGAATCAAACACGCTGACTGGCCAAAATGTACCGGATCAGTGAGTCAGACATTTTGCACGGGTCAAAAGCAAATCAAACAGCCCCAAGAAAAGTTAGAAAACCAAAATACAAATTTAAAGTACGCGGGATTTGGCGCGTTTTCGTTACATGTATTGTGCCGTTGAAATTAACATTGTTAAGTATATAAAAGAAATGTACCAAGTTATGACGATTCGTTTCTAAAGAACAAAAAATAAATAGAAGACGTTTATATATCAGTAATGATGTTTTTCGACTAGAATCAATCTCATTATTCATAGTACCAACATGCTACAGGTAGTCGATATAAAATTATAAGTGTATATAAATATATGATGCCCAGAAAAATGTCTTATTTTAAATACAACTTTATTTTTACCAAAATTTATACCGTGACAAAAAAAAAGAATTAATCATAATCACAAACTAGTTTTTTTTTTAATAAAATAACAGAACTTATAAGAAAAAATCATAAGTAAAAAATTTACTAGGTTAAAAACATATATTGTATATAGTACATGTTAACTTAAAACATTAAAAATTGAAGAGTTCAGCTTGTAGAATTGAGTAGTGGTCATTGCTGGATGCTGATGTATATAGTGTTATCACAATTGTCGCGTTTCTAACATATGCATATTGGGGGCGTTTTTAGATTTTGTTAACGTTTGAAAAAGTTTAAAAACAAGACCCGTAACGAACTCGTATATAAAAGATGGGACATGTAGTTTATCTAAAACTCAGATTAACTGATTAAGCATATTAATGACATGAGCAAAAACATAAAACTCAATATAAACCAGATCCTTGATCAAAAGGCAAAATTCCAAACATTAGAAACACATCATTAGTGCTTGTTAATTCCAGAATGTCTGTAATAACTAATCTTTAAAAAAAATAAAGTCAAAAGTAAGAAAGAGATCAAAACTTTTACAACAGATTAATCACCACATGATAACATCCTTTCAGGTCTTTTTCATGGGCCAAAAGTCGAGTTCATACTCATACAGTTGCCTTCTGCCTTCTATCAGTGTCTTCATGCTCAACCTACACCGAATCAACACATCATCAGCTTACATTCATATATAGGTGGCTCAATATGCAGGTCAAACGGGTTTGTTAAACGGATCATGTTTAAGTCTAAGTTGGGTTGGGTTAACCCTGCCAAAACTATTTGTCTTTTTTCACATTTTTTATATAATAAATATGTTAATTATGTTTAGAAAAACAGTATTGTGACAATAAGAATCTTTGTTTCGGATAAAAATGACTTAGGACCCATTTGACCCATCCCCTTTTAGCTAATTTTATTATGTGATAAGTTAGATAACAAGTCATAACATGTTTCTGTAGGTCATTTAAATAACGCGTCAAGTTGGCTTAATCCTACCAACAATATTTTAAGAGAGTGAAAATTTTAATCATGATTACAAAAGGATTAAGGAGGTTGCATGAGTTAAAAAATATACTTTGAGCAACTTTTAACCCATTTGACATGTTACCCTTTTAGCTAATTTCTTTTTTGTTTGACCCATTTATTGAGACTAAAATACAACCCCCAGATTCACTCACTGGTACAGCCAATGAGATCATGAGTTCAAGAAGTAGTTATTATTTAAATATCAACTGAAATATAACTAATATGTACCTCAACCAGCACTCTTCCTTTCTTTTTCGCATCTTTCTCCTTCTTCTTAAGAGAATATTTGGAATCTGGCCTCCCCCTCTTTCGATCCACCACCACCTTTTCCGATTCATCATCATCGTCGTCGTCATCGTCATCATCATCATTCTCATCTGACATTATAAAGAATAAAAGAATTTAGGCAAAACTGTAAGCAAATAGCACTCATCTAATGTCACAATGATCCTAGACTTGGTATTATTTTATTTAATTAATCAGATATTAAGAAAAATAAACTGTCATTAATTACACATAGAACAATAAGAATCTTACCATCATCATCGCCTACATCAGTTCCTTCATTTGGAAGTCCACTAAAATCCTCCATATCATCTTCCTCTTCATACGCCTCATCCCATTCAACAAATTCTTTTACTACCTGTTAGACAAAAAGAGTAGAGTGTAATTTTACAGAAAAAGAAAATGAATAATGAATGGTTCTGAATAAATTATTGAATTGAACTAGATCCTAACCAACCTCTTCCTCTTCTTGATTTGGTTCCTCTAATTCATCAAGAAATTTAGTGAACGCTTCTGTATGATAATTATATACATCACCATACATTCCTCTTTTTACACGCTCAACCAGTTCCTTCTCAATATTCTGTAGAAAAGTATTATTGTTAGAACTGTTAAAATGTTCTACAAATATCTAAACGTAGCATAAACGGTTTTAGAAACCGTGACCTTTTCTAAAACTGCAGCCCTCTCTGCCTTTTCCTCTCTTCTAGCTTCTCGCTTCTTTTCTTTTCTAGGAGTTGTCATTATCTTTTCCCTATATGATTAAACACAACCAAAAGAGATAAGTTTATAAAGCTCATTATAGTTTAATCAGTATATTCACCAAAGGGCTTGTAGCCTAGTGGTATCATGGTGTGTAGCAAAGGTGTTCCCACAAGTGGTTGAGGCCTTGAGGGTTCTAGTCTCATGATGGACAATGGTGTAGATTTACAGGTAGGTTTAAAGAGTGTAAGTTAGTCTTTTAGGAAATAAAGCAGTGTGCTCACTATTTAATAAAAGGATAATTTATATATATCATTCTAAATTCATAATATCATATTTATTCCGTTCAAGCACTTAAAATATCATATTTACACATTACATGGTAAATAAAACAAAAGGATTACTTGTCATAATCAATTTCACTTAATAAACAAACAGAAATACATTATTACTTATTACTATGAAGTGTGGATCATTCCAGCGAATGATGTCTTCTTCATTTATTTATTCAGTGAAACAAACTGTTATAAGTAAATAATTTTATTTATTAACTATGGAAATGGCAAATCTGGCATGTATAATCATTTATTTTTTTACAATATCATGAAATTTTGAGCTTTTAGGAAGGATATATAAGAAGTTGTCACTTAACTCAATAGTATAATAATAGATTTCAGGTGGTATAATCATCATTTTAGAAATTAGAAAAATTAAGATATCAGCCTACCTTGTTTTAAGGGCAAGTTTCCTCATGCGTATGCGCATTTGTGTCATTTTAGTCAGCCGTTGCTTTGCCTTGTGAACAAGAAACTTGGGCCAGTACATCTATCAATACAAAACGCTGATTAAACATTTGGAATTAAAATATTATAAAAAAGGAACATTCAGAATATATGCATACCAGATTGTTGTCAATAATTTCAAGTGCCTTTTCGTAATTGCGAGGCAATTTGACTCTTTCCCATAACTTATTTGGCATATGAGCCCTCTCTATAGTTTTCATATACAGATAAAAAACTCCTGCAACAAATAAAGTTATGTGATTAAAATCAGCTTCATTCATACAAGAATCGACGAATCATCAATATCAAAACAGATATCTACAACCAATATATAAGCATAGTTGTCAATAGCGATAGCGGTAAATAGCGACAAACCACCTATATGCTAGGTAGCGAATAGCGGCAAATAGCGACAAGCCACCTATATGCTACGTAGAGAATAGCGGTAAATTGCGCCCAGCCGCCCGCTATTTCGTGTTTAGCGATAAGGTAGTAGAAACTTTAAGAAATGTTTTACATTCAATAAATAACATGTTTAGCTATGAAGTAGTAGAAAACTTAAGCAAACACCACCAAATTACCTAATGTACTCTATTTGGGTCGATTTTATAGTAATAAAAAATTCTATAAAAATAGAAAAAATCGCTACTGGTCGCTATTCACAACTAGCGACACCTTGTCTATACGCTATGTAGAGCGCTATAGCCGCTATTGACAACAAGGGATATAAGCAGTACCTTCATGATCACGTATGGTAGCATAACGACTATTAGCAAGTGGGCATGAACTCCGGTTACAAACTCCAGTTAAATTGTAAGGGTTCCGACAAAAAATTCCGGCTGTAATTCTGTTAACAAACCATCAAAACCCAAATCAACACACCAACATTAGTGGTAAATATCCAATATTACACCCGTAAAAAAAGAGGTCAAAAACAATGTTGGCATGCAAGCAGCTTACATCAGAGTAAAGACTAAAGACTGTAAGATTTTGTAAAAACAACATATATTAAAGATTTAAAAAACTACAAATTCCTCATCTTAAAAACTACTAAAAAGCAAGCAAACATATTAAATAATACTTAAAATGATTGATAAACATAGCTTAATCACTCACTTGGACATAAAACTGCAGTGTTTGTGCCTGAGGACTTGCCATATAACCTCATCGTTCTGCATTTTCTACTAACTTCAATATTCACCTGTTCAAAACAAACCAAATATTGAACTACACCATTTAGGAATTCAAACCATTGCACTTCAGTAACAAAACCCTAAATAAACTTTCAGCAGATAATAATAAACGCATAAACATTCATATTGAATCCAGCTATAGGCATCAAACGAAGAAAACAGATTAAATCCCAAATAAAGATCCATCCGACATACAAATTAGTTGAAATAATATCACAAACACTGCATAAACATTGATCTTAACAACTAAAAATAATCAATTTACAATACCAACCTAATTAACCTGAACTAATTAGTCGAAATCGTTAAACCCTAATTTCAAAAACCAATGAACATTTGATTTCAACCAACATACGTTTCTCGTTACAGTAATTTCAAAATGATTACCTTTTATCGGATACTAACGTTAGAGTTAGTTTGTGTTTGACGGAGGAATGTAGCGGCGGCGGTGGCGGTGGCGGAGGCACGGCGGAGTGAGAACGGTGGAAATAGGAATGAATGCCGGTTAGGGTTTTAGTTTCTTTTATAAATATTCTAATAATATGTTATTAAAAGTTCTTTTTTTGTGAAATAGCCCCCAAAGTTTTATGAATTTGTGTTGTGACACAAAAGATTTTTACTTTCTACTTTTGACACGTGAAGTTTTCTTGTTGAGACATGATACTTGTTTTTTCTTGTTTAAGACCCGGATTATACAATGATGTAAACTTGTTCATGTATTAACTAACGATATTGTCTTGATAGTTCGAGTGACAACTGCTAATAAAAATTTGTGGATTAGTTTTGTTGGTAGTCTATAGAAAATCTATTGAAATATATGATGTCATGTTACCTCACATAACAACAGTTTATGTAAACGGGTTGAAGTACTATAGGATGCCTCAACAAGATAATAATCTCGACTTTATTTTAGTTTAGTATAATTTCGACTACTTTATTCCACTTTTGACTTGAGTTAAATTCCACAAAACGTGGGATTCACATAAAACATGTATTAATTAACATGTTTACACACAATATAACAAATTGTAATTGTCGCCTCAATAGAACAATTTGTAGATCTTAAAACTATAACATGCAAAGAAACTATAGGAAGGCTTAAGGTTTTTGAAGAGCGGATCAAAGGTCGAGAAGGCTTGGTTGGGAAGGATAGTGAACTATTGTTTACTCATTCCAAAGGAAGTTTAAAGCAAGAAAACCGTAATGAACGCTATGGGCGTGGTCGAGGTGGAAACGGACATCGTGGCTATAATAACCGAGGACGTGAAGAAACTAGTGTGGATAATGAACAAGATGATGGAGGTAATAATCAAGAAAATCCTAGGGGGAGAGGTCGACATATCTGTGGCCGAGGAAAAGGATTTGTACGTGGAAAAGGTTTCGGGCATAGGGATTTTAGAGACAAAAGATAATTGAGGTGCTACGAGTGTGGAAAGTATGGACACTTTGCATATTAGTGTCCATATTGGAATGAAAACAAGAAGAAGACAAATTTTGCTCAAGCTCAAAAGGATGATGAACCAACATTGTTTTGATGAGATATGGGTTCATATCAAGATTAAGGAGGAGAATGAAAATATTAATCTTGATAAAAGAAGATTAAGTTTTAGTTTTGATTAATTATCAAGTTGTTAGGATGGATAAGCATAGAGTTTTATTTGATTTGTCATTTTTATCGGTAGGATTATTTTAATAGTTTATTGAGTCTTCTAGATAGAGTAGGTTACTTAATTTTCAAGGGTTGTTTAGCTATAAATAGAGTCGTTAGCTTATTTATTTGTTATAGCTTTATTGATATATTAATATAGAGTCGTGGAAGTGTTTTTACAAACTCATTGAGTGTTTTGTTTTGATAATGATTCTCTCCAACAAATTGATGTTTTTAATCTTTTAAAAGAAAATGATTACTTTAGTCAAACTTTGGTTTTTTGAAGGTAATTTCAGTCATAACGTTAGAAATATTTTTCATTATAAATAAATCTAAAACATTTGTATTTTATACAAAAATTGAAATATGACCGGCCTTAGTCTACATGCCCCTTGACCTCATTCGATAGCCACCAATAAACACAAGCCACTTAAAGATTTAATTCTAACGAAGTATATTTGAAGAAAAAAACCGTCTTCTTAAATTCTAAAGACTAAAATGCTTATTATTAATATTTAATTTAGAGATACCAAAAAAGACAATTTAAAATCATATAATACAAAACGAGACGTCATCCATTAGCTTTATTTTTACATTAAAAGTTTCACTTCTTTAGTATATCATCCATATAGACTTTCATATTATAAATGATAAATACACAATGTCAGAAATAAAAAAGAAGTTTAAACACCTAAGGAAATTTAGTGTTTTATCTAAAAGAACTTTAATTAGTGATTCTAATAAACAAATCGAGAACTTTAATTATTGTTTAATGTATTTTTGTAATTGTTGTTTATTATATAAAAAAGTTTAAGCTGATAATCAAAGATATATATGTATATATTGGTGAATGGTCAAACATATAGTACCAATCGTCATAAACCTTTTTTTTCTTAGTACAAATGAACGGTCTAGAATTTATGCTTTATAAAAATAAACCTTATCTTCAAATTTAATTCTCTGTCCCATCTTTTATGATCGTTAGTCATCTTCTTTGTTTATTAGTGCCAATATGTCGTCACAATTTTAAAAATTTATTATAGTCATTCATGAGATGTGATTGGTCACCATCACCAATTTAAGCTAATAGTTTTTAAAAATTCAAATAAAACTTATCCATTGAAGTTGATAAACTTAACGCTCTATTTGGTCATCAATACATGTTGTTGATTAAAATAGCTTATTATAATGGGTTGTAATAAGACGAGATATGTTTTAAGTTTTGTGGCTTAGGTGTATGGTATGGTTGTACTACATAATATAATACCATATGTGATAATACTATATGTTATACCCTAAAGTAATAACCTTCTTATATCACCATCGTTTAAGACAACATTGTCACCACCGTGTTTCTACCTTCGTCCTCCGATCACCGATCACTGAATTCCATTGCTGCTCACCGATCATCTCATTGTTTCGCTTAATTTGTGATTTGGTTTTTGTTTATCTCTGGCTTGAACTTGGTATGTTGTTTATTCAATTTTTTATATTTAATGGCATGTGGCTAGGTAATACAAGATGTGAAGAATAGTAGTAGTTCATTTTCAAGTGATTAAGAAGGTTCAAGTTTTATACCGGATATATGTGTAACTCTAATTACTGTTTAAAAATAATTATTATTTAATTAATAATCGTATGTGTGAGTTATTGACATTATTCTGATATTGACTTGTTTATTATTTTTGTAAGTCAGAAGGTATTGAAATATTCTAGGTTACTTGTCTAAAATGTATATGTGATGTAGTAGTTTGGTGTAATTAATTAGGGTGTGCTTGTTAATTATTTACTTATTATTATAAATATCTATTAGAAGATAATACTTGAAAGATACATTCGTATAATAAGATCGAAGATTCATGTTGAAAAAAATCAAGACCAGATTTACTTGCTTATGGAGTACCATGAACTCAAAAATTATGGTTAGAATATACTTGAAGGTGAAGGCATAAGTAGCATTAGTTAAGGTAAAAAGGAAAATTTTATTAAATGCAATGTTTTTAGAATCAGATCGGACAGTGAACCGAACGTCTAACTAGTTTGTTAGTCGGACTGAATATGAGAATCGAATAAAATTATTACTATTAAATGTGTAAAAAAAATGATGAAAAATTTAAAAATATACATAAAAAACCGGTTCAACCAGTCCGACCACCGGTTTAACACCAAACCGATTTTAAGCACCAAACCGGACCGGAATGGGTCCGATTCCCGGTCGGACCGGACGGTCCGGTCCGGTTTTCAAAAAATGATTAAATAGGTAGTTTCAAAATTCTAAACTTGTTTTAATTTCTGAAATCACTTCGAGTTGTTAGATTCATTATACTTAAATTAATGGGTTTGGTATGTTTATGATTATACTTTTATTACAAGGTTTATTCCTAGAGAATAAATCAAGTGATAGATATTATCACTTTTGTTTCGAAGAGTAATTATCTCAGAGTTTCGTGTTACTTCATACATCTCTAGTAACACGACATGTTTGATCATACCCATTATTTCTTAACTCAACGTTTCTCCTTATTTTTTTGTGACAAATATGATCTCTCATTATATCATAATCATGGACGAAGCTTTTAAGGGACCCAAGGGCCCAAGGCCCCCCGGTCCTCCCCGTTTTGTCATTTAGAAGTGATATTTACGCTTATTTTGTTCGAAAATTTTACGTGTATTAAGTCCTACCCCCTAATTTGAGTCTCATTGCTTTTGCCCCACCCCCACCCCTATGCATTTGTTCAAGCTCCGCCGCTTATCATAAAGTTTAAACGCGTAAACGACTTGAGCTCAAATACTGTTAGTTAAAAAACAACACGAGCTCGAGCTTGTTAAACATACTGCTCGACCTCGACTCGTTTACACTCGTCGTTTTCTCAATCTTGTGAGTCTCTCTCCAAGGTATGGCTCTACACCTGCAACACATAACACAACAATAATCAGTCACGTAAACAATAATAATTCCAAAACAATAAAATTATTAAATCAAAGGTCTCCAATACAATAAAGCAAAACTGTTAACTGTCACACGAAGAAGACGAATCGGACAAAATCGATGACGACGGAGATAAGGCGGTGACGACGGTGACGACGACGGCACAGTTGCCGGAGAATAACGATTAACGAGACGAACAGTGACGTAATCACCACCGGAAAAACGACAAACGAAACGGATATACAACCACCGGCGATCAGATGATGAAAACTTACCGATGAACATAATTGATCGTCGAACGATTAACATCAGCGATGGATATTATCAACGGTTTCAGTTGATATAATGATAAAACAACGAGCTTAATCTCATACGATTCAAATCTCAATTCTCAAAGTTCGATCTTACATTTTGATTAAATAGTTTATAGATCTTAGATTCTTATCGCTTGATTAAGTAAAAAAGTATTGATTATTTGATTTTGATTTGATAATCGTTCGAAGTTGCTTCCAGATCTAGATCTGTTATTCTGTTATTGCCAATGGTTGCCGTGGTGCACAAGGTAACTCCGGCTAGGGTTTCCGTACGCATAACACGGAAGCTTTCCGGCGGATTTGGTGTAACGAACTGGTAGTTGAACCGGTGGCTTTGAGGCATAGATGCAGCGGTTTGTGGCGGTGATCGGAAGCCTCGCGGCGGAGTAGACGGCGGAGGAGAGCGGAGATTTCGGAGATCCGGCGTCGTGTGTGGCGGTGCTGGCGGAGGAAGAAGGTGAAGATCCGGTGGAAGGAGATAGCGACTGTTTCTTCAAAAGCGAGAGAAACGCTCTGATTTTGAGAGATTTCGATCGTCGAGTGGATTCTCGATCGTATTCTTCAATCACGTTAACGAGATCTTCATCGGAGGTGATGGATACAAGCGCATCGAGGTCCTCCGTCGGCAATTGACACCTCAAGCACACCGAACTCCCGCACAATTCAGCAAGTTTCACCAGTAATTCTGTCAAATTGTCAATCACAAGCAA
This sequence comes from Flaveria ramosissima, assembly GCA_025215565.1. Classification (NCBI taxonomy): domain Eukaryota; kingdom Viridiplantae; phylum Streptophyta; class Magnoliopsida; order Asterales; family Asteraceae; genus Flaveria; species Flaveria ramosissima. The sequence continues at coordinate 40,765,639 of CM046042.1, forward strand.
TCAGATCGATACATCAATTTCAACTTCAATTTCAATTTCAATTTCAATTTCAATTTCAATTTCGAAACAACATCTGTATCGATTGGTGGAGGAAGGAGACTAACCGGAGAACGAAACGGAGCGGTCAACGGCGAGTACGCGAGTTTGACCGCCGTGGTAGCGGAGCTTGCCGTCGGGATAACGAGGGAGGATTCTGCCGCCGTAGCTGCATAGGAATTTGATGGTGGTGGTGGAGTCTTGTGTGTTGATTGAAGGTCCTTTCATGGTGATTTGCAAGCAGAGAAGATTGAGGAAGAAGAAGATGATGAAGAAGAAGTTGTTGTGTGTGTTTGCTTCTTCAAGCCTAAGCATGGTGCTATGGGGGTCTTATTTATAGAGTTTTCTCCAGAGAGATGAGTTCTATTAATTACAAATTAAATATATCATCATTAATTATAGGACAGATATCATTATAATTTAGGTGTGGACATTAATAAACCCTAATATTATAAATCAACATCCTAAATTTTTATGCATGTCGTATAGTGTCATATTCGTCGTATAAGTGAGGGGGGTTGTATAGTCTAATACGGAACATATAACCTCTCTGACAGCCCATTGAATTTTTTCTGTAGTCAGTGTCGAAATTTGTTATATTCGTCATATAACCCATGTGTGTCATATATGTCTATATGGGGCGTATAGTTCACTAACATCCCCCTTGAATTTTTCTCGTTTTTAATGTTGTCAACCTTATACGTCACTTATGGTACCATACGAGCCGTATTGAGGGTGCCAATTTATAATGTGGGGCGTTTGTATATTAGGATACTACGAATTATATATTTTTATTAATTAAATATTAAAAAAGGCTATATATTCACAAAGATATATTTAGTTTCTTATTATCTTTTTCTGTGGTTTAACTATAAAAATTATTTATCAATTTATCACCTATCTTTTAAAAAAAATCACATATCATTTCCTGTATTCATACGTTTTCATCTTATTTTATGTTTTTCTTATTCCACAAACAAATAATATAGAATTTTAATATAAGATTTAATGAATACCGAAACTTCAGACGTGGTTTATAGTTTGTGCCATAGATCCCTGTGATATCTAAGAACATTTAGGGGCTGTTTGTTTTTTTACAAAAGATTTTCTCAGCCTCTTTTGTCTTCACCAAGAAGAGGACGCGCAGACATTTGAACTTTCAGACTGTTTGTTTTTCGAAAGACATTTCATTAAAAAATGTCTTCCCGTCCTCTTCTTGGAGAAAACCCAAACACACATCTTCTTAACTCTTTCAACCTCTTCTAATCCCATATCATTTCTCCAGAACCCCACAACACTCACCACTCCACAGCCCCCAACAGCCAACCGCCCTCTGGTCGCCTGTGCCTTCCCCGGTCGACACCGCCTCTCTGGTCGCCTGTGCCTTCTCCGGTCGCGGATCTCCGGTCGCTGATCTTAGGTCGCGCCTCTCCGGTCGCGGATCTGTTCGCAGCCCCCTTTCTCGCAGCCCTCCGGTCGCGCATCTCCGGTCGCAGCCCCCTTTCTCGCAGCCCCTGTTCGAAGCCTCCTTTCTCGCAGCCTTCTCCGGTCGCACAATCTGCCTCCGCCGGTGCTCGATCTGTTCGAATCGGCTCTTCTATTCTTCAATTAAAGGTACCTTCATTTGTATAAATGCACAAGTTTATTGTATTTGGTTGTTTTTTTGATATAATCTTCAATGTGCTTGAGATTGTTGTTTGTGTGTCTACGAAAGTGAGGACTGTTCTTTGATTTTGTTTGAATGTTGGTCATGAGTTTGTTTTGTTTGTTGTTCTTCTTTAGTTTGAATGTTGTGTGGTCATGAAGTTGTTTGCTGATGTTTTTTGATTTGAATATTGTGGTGCTGTTCATGAATATTGTTTGGTTGTTAGAATTTCGATGGCCTTATTGATTATTGTTGTTGTTCATGAATATTGTTTGAATGTTATTCTTCGATGAATATTGTTGTCCTTTTGTGGCATCCTGTTTGGGAAGAGTTTCATTAATAAGTAACAAATTTTGTGTTAAACATTTGTTTGATAATGTTTAGGTTTGTTTGATAATGTTTAGTTTTTGATTTGTTTGATAATGTTGTTGTTTGATAATGTTTGATTGTGTTTTTTGTTGTTTGTTTGTTGGTCTCAGCGATGACTTTTTTACACAATACGATCAACCCAATGTGTCATTTGAAAATCGTCATGTTGATGCTGATGAAAATGATGTTCAAGAACATGGTACCGCATCAGACCGGGAATATATGATTCACTTACGAGATGAAATTGCAGAGCAGTTAATGCAGAATATCGAATAATGTAAAAGTACATTTATTTTGTATGACTTTTATTTATATTTTAATGTATTTGTATTACTTTTATTTATATTTTAATGTATTTGTATGACTTTTATTTATATATTAATGTTAAAGTTCTTTTTAAAGTTTAAAAAATAGGTTTTGTTTAATTACAGAATATTTCAGCATTCTGCAGATGTTAAAAAAACAAACAGTCTTTTTTTTGCAGACTGCAGACGTTTGGTCCACCTCTTCTGCTGCAGATGTCTGCAGATGTGGTCCGCAGACTGCAGACGTTTTCCTGCAGAAAAAACAAACAGCACCTTACAGTTGGTTTCCGAGTATTTTCGATGTAAGTATGTGCCTTATATTATGGAGATTGATTGTTAGTGGTTGATAGTGAATGAGAGACAATATTTATGGGAATTTTATCATGATTCCTTATATTTGGAGAAATATGGGAATCACGGTACAACCCTCATAAAATTTTTTAATATTTTAAAAGTGGTTATGAGTGGAGGGGAGAGAAAATGTAATAATAAAAATATTAAAAGTATTATTTAATTGAAGAAGATAGTAAAAAAATAATATTTTTAGTGTAAATATAAGGATGAAGATGAGGAAACTAGTGTGAATGCTCTAAGGAGGGAAATGAAGACGAGGAACCTGGTAGTAACAGGGATCTTATTATGAATTTTTTAAATAATAATTTTTTTAAACTCAAATAACAAATATATATGCCTCGTAATATTTTTAAAATATTTATTAAAAGCATTGATACACTTATGATTATTTCAATATGTATAAATAGTTCAACTCGAACAATGCATTAAACTAGTTACAACGTGATGCCTAAACAATTATAATGATGCTTTAAAAATGTTAAAAATGGTGTGTTTAAAATGCGATATCAATGGTGTGATTGAAATTAGCTCTCTATTTATAATTCAATCACTATAATTTGTTTAAACTATCTATAATAATATGTAGAAACATTAGAGTAATACGTAAAATTGTGATATCACTGGTGTATGTATATAAATATATACAAACCTTGATTTGTATGTAAAGTGTAATTGGGGATATTTGGTTTATATTCTGTTTATAGTTAATTGATAGTGTGTGATTTTTAATAAGATATGTTGCTCTTGCGATAAAAATAATATAAGTTTTGAAAATTTGTATATTCCCCGAAATTAATAATATGGTAGTTGAGGGTGGGCCCCCGATTAATACAACTAATATTCTCGATGCGTGTGGGCCGAATTTATAGGAGTTCATATTTATGAACTTTTTCTTTTTCCCCATATTTAAGGTTATTATTGTCTTTGTAACGGAAATGTTAAATTAGAACTTCTATTTTAGACGTAAGCGGGTGTCAATAAGTCATAAATCAATTGATTTGAAAGTACACATTTTATGGCTTTTAAAGTAGAGGTTATGTTTTTGAGTCTCACTTGATACAATATATTATAAGTGGGTCAGTGGTTTTATCACAATGAGCTTTGGGTGGTGGGTTTCTCCTATAATGGTGGGCGGGTCACCAATGTTGTTTGTGTTCGCGGGCGTGGGTGACCTTGCGTCATTAAGCTTACCCGGGTGACTGGGCTTATACTATTTGTTGTCATTCAAAAAAAAGACATAAGCGGGTTGAAAAAAAAAAACTTACGATTAAGATGGAAGGAGAAATTTCACCACACCCACTACACTACATCATAAACTCATCAATCAAATTTTATCATGTCACATTACACCCCAACTTAAATTTGGTGGCGACAATTTTGTTACACCATGTCACACTACACCACTACTCCACACACATACTCACATATTTTTGAGTTGTGAAGGGAGTGGTACAGCGTGAATGGGGGGTGGTGTCGGTGGTGCTGGGCGGCGCCAAGTTTTGACGTGGCCTCACAACGCTTATGCCTCACCCACCCTTAACAATTATATTTGTCCGAATATTTTATACGTATTGAGTCCTCCTTTGATTTGAGTCTCGAGACTTTCGACACCCCTTGTGAAAAGTTTCAAGTTCCGTCACTTATTATCCTACTTAAAACGTAGAGTGTTGTTCACATTTTTGGATTAACCAAGTGATCAGATGTTTGAATTTCACAACTTTGAACTCTGAAAAAAAATTATTTTTTTATCCATCTTTCTCTCGAACCCACCCAACCGAAGTGCTAAAGTCAAAAAATCCACATGACCTATTTTTAAACCCAAAAAAATAAAAAAAGAAAAAAGAAAAGAAAAAAGTAAAACAACTTCGTGTTTAACCATGTTACATGATAGTCCGCCTGATAATACAAAGTGAACGGATTAAAACCATTGAACCAACAAAAAAAAAACGTTCGGTTCCCCGTCGTATCGGTCTGAACATCAAAACCTTGTAATATTTGTCGTTCAATTTAGGGTCCTTTTCTATTCCATAAAACGCGATGCACAAGTTATCATTGTCTTTATATTATTTTGACCCTTTAGAGCATTCACAGCTCATGCCTTAAAATTATATGAGTGTGAGTCCTTAAATTACATGGGATGGTTTTGAGTGATTGTGAGTGGAGGAAAGAGAAAATGTTACTGTTCATCTGTAAATTTAAAGATTTACTGTTCAACCTTTATAAATTTTTTAATATATTTGAAAGTGGTTGTGAGTGAAGGAGAGAGAAAATGTAATGCAAAAGGTATAAAAATATATTATTTAATTGAATGAAGAGAGAAGAAGTGGTGATTTTTAGTGTAATTATATAGATAAAAATAAGGAATGGGATGTAAATGCTCTTAGACCAACTTTTTGAAAAAACATTTTTTGGTAAAAGAATTCTAATCAAATACGTAAAATATACATATATCTCCCTAAACCATACAACTCCAAAATTCCAACATACATTTATTATAATAATATTTTTTAAGAAATATTCTATTAGTAAAATAATATACTATCAAAATCAAATGTCGTGTGTTTAAATCATACATAATGTTGATATAGTGATTTTATAAATAATTTAGATGTATAATGTCGTGTGTTTAAATCATACAAAATGCTGATATAGTGATTTTATAAACAATTTAGATGTATAATATAGTGCGTGTATTTATCAATAAAAAAATATTATAATGATTTTGTTGAATCAATTTTTTTTAAAGGCAATATTGAATCAAGTATCAAATCATATGAATCCACCTTCCATTTGATGATTGTGATGTCATAAAATTATCTTGAAATAAAAATAAAGTTGCAATGTACTAATCCGATGAGGTTCCTATTCGTGATATTGTTTGGTTCCTTCATGAACATGCGATGTTCTTTTTTGTGGCCCCAAGGGATATTACTTTGTAAAAAAGCTTGAAATGTGCTTGATTAATAATAATTCAATCAATTTCATATTATATTCTTAACGAACTCAAAAGCAAATATTCAATTTTAATTATATCTTTTTTTCTTTAGTTTTTTCCTTTTTGAAGCATTAGAAATCAATCTAAAAAACAACCTAATCGATTCAATATTTGGCACAAGATATATTTTTATACATATATGTTGACATGTTGTTTAAGCCTATAAAATCATTCAACCACGAAAATACTAATATATGTTATTTGATTTTCAACATTATTTCATTTATATCAAATCGTGTAAACAAAATATTTCACATCATTGCTCGTTTGGCAATTAAAAGTTTTCATTTTTTTTTAATTTAGTGATTTGTGTTGTATAATATAAATCATGATTTCAAATTTCAAGATTAAACTCAAATTAAAAATCGTATTTCTGAAAAACAAATACAACATTTGATTTGCCATATAATAAAAACAAAAGTTCATGATTACTAATTATTTAAAAACATAACTATTATGAATAAAATATTCGAATTAAAAATTAAGGCATTGCTATGTGTATTGTATATATAGCGTACAAAAAGGAAAATGTAAAGCGTTTTGCGCTAATTGCTAAAGGTTTGCTTGTGGGGCTCTTTGTGATAAGAAAAAGATATTAATTAAAGAACGGTTTATATTTTAATGGGTTAGAAAAATATATAATATTATTTTCGTAAAACAGCCTTTATGTTTATAAAAAATGTTTCAAAAGTTCTATCAACTTGCTTCTTCAAAAACTTGAATAATCATATTTTATATGAGCTATCAGACACTATATTCTGATTATTTTATGTTTTATAAACATGATAATCATATAACTTTTTAAAAACGTAATTTCGAACACGCTTTTAAAAGCAACTAAGCAGGCAAATGAAAATATTATCATGTTATTATTAAAAAGGATATTATTTATATAAGAAGAAAAATGTCTATATAACATCAATATTGAGGTCATATGAAAGTTTGAGATGGTCAAGTTTTAGAACACTTTTGGATGTTTAAAATAGATTTTTATATAAACAAAAATATCTCATATACAATGAACGACAACTGGATGTTTTGTTTCCAAACTACATTATAAAATTATGATAACTAGAAGGATTATAAGGCGACAAGCAATCCTTTCGTATTCTTATTTTTTCTAGACACATCAGCGTCACATAAACTTTTTTCTAATTTTCCTAGTCTTTCCCCGTTTTACATGGTGGAACCCGGTGAATTTTCACTAGACAATGACGTAAAAAAAGGTTCGTGTACGGGGGGTGATGTTCCCACCTGGGGCCAGACTTCCACAAAACATCCCAGTCTCGAAGTTGTGTTTGTTAAGTGTAATTATTTTTTTAACGTCTCTCTAACCATAGAATGAGATGACCCTTACTGTTATTGTTCTCTAACTTATTAAACCCGCTCGATCCACTCAAGAATAACACATAGGGATGCCTCCAACGGTATCCTTCTATGACATCTCAATCGATTCAATCGACAGAGCAAGTGATGTTAGCCCACTGACGTGTGAGGGCTAATATATGAAACTAGTCTGCATATCTACCTTTATAATCTGTGACAAACTTTTATTATTTCATTCATACGTGAACTTTTTCATGCCTATGTTCGCACTTCACTTTTTTTCAAATATTTGTGTTGTTTTTTTTTTTTCTAAATTTTAAAAATGGGTTTTAATATGAATTTCAATATATTTATGATTATACATGAAGATAAAATAGGGACGTGAAACAATTCTGCGTATATCATGTGTTATAGATGTATAATATTTGAAGTATATAAATATATCTCTCATCTCAAATATAAGTTATGTTTTTAAGAAAATTGCAAAAATAGTTCCTATGGTTTGATCAAATTGCATATTTGGTCCCCAGATTTTAAAAATTACAAATTTAGTCCAAACATTTGGAAGTTTGTTGCAAATTTAGTCCCCACCGTTAGTGTCCGTTAGTTTTTAACGAGCTGGGGACTAAATATGTAATATGATCAAACATAGGGACTAATTATGCAATTTGCTCTAAAAAATTAAAAATTGAAAATCAATAAAATTTAAAAGAAATTAAAATCAAACATAAGAAATTCAAATAAACATCAATAATAAAATTCAAAAATTTTTTTAAAATGAAATAAAGATTAAAAAATCAAATCAAATTCAAAATGAAATAAAAGTAAAAATTAAAACACATGTAAAAAGAGAAAGCGAGAAGTATTGAAAAAAAATATGCGATTAAAGTAAAAGATTTAAATAAAAACCAAAAAATAAAAAATACAAGGGAATAATCATTCATAAAATTCAAGATAAATATTGAAAAAATCATATTAAAGTTAAAAAAAATAAAAAAACGGCTTGATTTCATTTTTTGTTTTTTGGATTTATACTTTCAAACGGTTTTTGGAATCTTCGATTTAAACATGACATACTAGTAGGACACCCGCGCAATGCGGCGGCGACAACAATTTAACATCCCCGTATCCATTGTTGTTAGCTTATTGATCCTGTAGTGAATCTAAAGGTGAAACTGTTGAACCCGAACCGGTTCTTTTGTCATGTTGTCAAACTGGGTTTTCTTCAAAATTTGTTCACTAAATTTGGCTCACTAAATACTCAAACCAAACCGGTTTTTTTCAAATAAACCGGTTTTTACCGGTTTAACCGCTTTTAATTTTCAAACCTGTTTACAAACCGGTATACAAACAGACGGTTCTGATCGGTTTGGGAACCGGGTTTGGCTCAAACTGGTTTTTTTTTTTGCCCGGTGTTTTTTTCAAACCGTTTTCTTACACATCTAAGTGAATCATGATATATTATATTGTACGTCTATTAGATTTCCTTATCGTGGCATCAATGTAGTTAATTCATGTCTTGAGCCTTAGGATTTTAATTAAATAATAACAAAGATACGAATAAAAAAATATAAGTCATTAACATTATTTTGATAACAAATGATAAAGAATCCAACCTTGTAAAGCATAGTAACATAAAGAACAAAGAATTCAACTACTACGATAAAATATCTATCTAATAGAGCAATGAGAATCAAGCCATGCAGTGATAAAGTACTTTATAGTATTCTCTTATTAGATTCATGTTCAAAAATGCAATAACTTTCATCATATATCTTCAAAGTTTTTTCCTTGCTTGCAGCCTTCTAATACAAAAGTTGCTGATATTGGGATTGGTAACCTTGTCTGTAGCTCCATGAAGAATCAACAACAGCGATCATACATGCAATTTTTTCAAGAAAATGTCAAATCTTTAATATTTATGTTTTAAAAATGCAACACACATAAATACAAACAAAAGACCCTTTCTACTTGTGACTCAAGTTCGGTTGTGGCATTTAGTTGTTTAACAAAAGTACTTAATCGTTTCTGATCATAATAGCATATGACATTGTAACCCAATTGAAAATATAAAAAAGTGAATAAAAACCAACAGGTTTTAGATCAAATTAAAGAAATATAAACAAATAAAATCCAAGCCTACATAAACTAAAAAAACTTGCCAATTTTCTATTTCATGGGTCCTTAATAGCCAGGTCAGCAAGATACTTATGTTTCAAAAGTCTTCGGATCAAACTGGGTAAAAAGTTAGTTATGTTTCAAAATCAATGAGAAAGTATCATGTAACCTCTGGCTTCTTAAATCCATTTCTAAACGGATACAATGGAATCATAAGATCTAGTGTCAGCAAATTGTTTAGTAACAACTAACAATAAATCAAGCGATTTCAAATAACCTCATATTAATTATAACAAGAACATAAACTAAAATAACAACCAAGTATAGTTTCAATAAATTAGATTATTGTCCAGTTTAAAAGGTCCAAAAGTCGTTTTCTCTTCTCCGATCCAGAGATGACGGAGCCGTCGAACCAAGAGGTTTGACAAGACCCGTGAAAGTATTACCTCTTGAGCAGTGAGTATCATAGAACTAACAAAACGATTATAAAAATACTAACACCAAAAGTCTACAATAAAAGAGAGTTCACGACCAAGAAATAAATAAGCATATATATGCAGTGATGACCAATCATAATTGTTTTGAAACATGATCGACTCTCTAAACTAATGTTTTGAAGATACAACGATATATTACCTAAAATATGCCTCACATCTTCAACAAAACCTTGCCTCAACATTTCATTAGCTTCATCAAGGATATGGAAATTCAGTGAACTAAAATCAAGATTTCCCCTCTCATTGTGGTCCTCCACATTTACCACACTACATTATGAGTTAACTTTAACAATATATATGAAGCGATAAACAAATTCATATACTAATTTCTATGAAAAGACTTGAACTTTAAAACTCTAGGTTGTATAGAATCTTTGACACAGTTAGGCCAAATGGATAAAACAGAACTTTCATACAGAAAACAGTAACAAAAATTGAAACATAGAACCAAATAAAAACATGAAACAACATCAAGCAACGAACAAAAAACCACATATGAAAAACAAAACATCCAAAGAAAAAGCAAGAAAAACATGTAAACCAATCTAAATGCAAAAGGCGGTATGAGAAATATGAGAATGTTAAACACCAAACTAAAACTGGCGGTTCATAGAATTCCGCAATGAAGATGAACAATATCCACATGAAACAAATTGTAATTAACAATAGATAACGCGATTACATGTCCGGTCGCATCGATCTGTTTACTAAAGTGAATTTGCTTAACTTTTGTAACTCAAAACACAAAGAGAAATTAAGGTAGAAAACATGAAATACAACCTACTTACCTACATAAACAGGAAGAACTGGAATCTGATATTTGATATTATCAGGAAAAAAACAAGAAGGAAGATAGGCGAAGCTGCAAGAATAGCTTAAAATTGGCTTCAAACTGACCCAAATGAGTCTGTTTATTGCTTCATGGTATTTTGAGGGATTAGTGTATTGTGTAATAAGCAACCCAAAATACAATAGCAATTTAAAATCCATACTTAAAATATGTGAGTGATAGACCCATATGAGTAAGTCGTTTGATTCATGGGTTTAGAACAAAAAACACATAACTTTAAAATAAAGGGAAAAGCAAATTTCAACCTACCAGGTGCTTAAGTTTAACTTTATAAGTTGAAATTCTAAAGCTATTTTCAGGCTTCTAATCGACGGACGAAACCCTAGTCGGTACCAGGAGTGGTGGTAGAAAGTCTGATCTGACCTGGAATGTTGCCTAAAAAGGATTCGCCTCTTCACGACGTATAGCAGGTGTGGCTACAGGAACTTCGTTCTCACCTGGAATTGCCGCAAAACCTTGAGTCACACTTGTTCATAATGTCACCGAAGAGGTAAGAAAACAACACTGTTCAACAAAACACCAAATGATGATAAAGAGGTGAGATGTAAACGATGTTTGGAGTGACATTCTGGACAAACCACCGTCGCTAGGGGTGCAGCTTTGCCGTCAAAGTCTGCCGAAAGGTGGTTGCCGGAGAAGGCTACCATCCTTCCCTCCGTATCTCTCAGGTCTCTCTCTTTGTATTCAATTGGATATGTAAATAACCATAATTGTCTTTCCTCTATAACATAAAAATGGAGTGAAAAATAAAAAAAAAGAAGCAACAAATCATCACAAACACAGAGACGAAGATGTAGATATAGATGTAGAATGAGGATAAAGACCTTGAGGTCGAAGAGATAGATCATGGAGAGCTGTAGAATCAAGATCTACATGATGATGATTCAGCTCCGGCATAGGGTTCCACCATGAGCTTGAAACCACCATCTTCATGAGCTGTTACCATATAATATTATAAAAGAAAACAATTAAGCAAAATATGGAAGTTACCAGGATGATGATTTAAGGGAAGAAGATAATCATGATAAAAAAGAAGTTGGTGTAGGAGAAGTTGGGGAAGAGGTCTTAACCTCCGGCTGCCAGATCTGGGCCAATGAATGGGAGGGGTAAGGGTTTTGTTTGAGGAGCGGACTCAACCTTTTTGAATTTTGAATACCTTTATATCTTGTTGCCTTAAGCATGCTTTAGGTATTGTACATAATGCCTTAAGGATTGTACATCTCTTAATTTTAAGAGATTTTGTGTAAAAAGACTACTTTGTCCTTCTGATATGTATATTAATATAGTATAGATAAACTTATAAAAAATAAAATTTTACGCATACTTCTTATTTTCTATTTTTATATGCATTTTATTGTTACTTTTATTTACTTTTTAAAATTGGTTTGATTTTTTAACCTTCATTCTATTTTTTAACGATTATTGAATTTCTTTATTAAAGTTTATTTGAATCTTTTAAAATTTAATTTTAATTTCTTAATTTTTATTTGATTTTTTTAATTTTTTTTACATTTTGGGGAAAATTGCACAATTGGTCCCTGTGGTTTGACTATATTACATATTTAGTCCTCAGATCGTTAAAAACTAACGGACACTAACAGTGGGGACCAAATTTGCAACAAACTTCCAAATGTTTGGACTAAATTTGCAATTTTTAAAATCTGGGGACCAAACTTGCAATTTGATCAAACCATAGGGACTATATTTGTAATTTCTCTATGTTTTTTAAACAATTTAAATCAAATATGACATTTGAAAAACAAATGAACTAAAGAGGTTTGTTTAAAAAATACCATGTGTCAACAAATCATTATGAAAATATATATTTCTCATTCTTTTGGGACAACCCTACATCCACTCCCACCATCCCTTGTTTGAAGGGTCATATGCATTAGTTCCTCCTAAACCCATTATCTAAGCTAATCACTCAATTGCACATAACTTTAATCCATATATTAGTATTGTCATTACTTACATTTTGAATTTCATAAAGCTATAAGTTCATGTCCAAATGTTCAAACCATGATAATAGGGTCTAAATAGCAAGTGTACTTACATTTATTACATTTGGTTTCATAGAGTTTTACTTAGGTTTTTATTTGTAAAAGTTTAAAATGATAGATTTGCAAAATCTTCAACCTAAGGTGTCTAGATTGCAAGTTCATTAGCCACAAAACTGATATCAACGAGGTTTAACGTGTTTGCGTTGCGTATTTGTGATAAAGTTGTTAATTAAGTCAGTTTTGCTTAATATTATTAACTTCATCTTTTTTATACTGAAAATGTATATGTTACGAGTGCATTCTTAGTTTCAGTTTGCACGGGTCAAGATTAGTTTATTCCATGTACATTAGTGATTTATAAATGTTTACATTTTTTCTTATACAATTGTGATTGAACCCATGTATCTTTCTTAACATCATGTTGATTATACTTAATTTACGAATTAATAAGTTTTCTCAAAACAAATTATAAGATATGAGCCTTTCTGCTGATATCAATTTGGATTCAAGCCCATATATTGTAATAGCCCAAAAAAAATAAAAGCAATGAAGTCGAAGCTTACACATTTCTAGCATCCTAACAAGTAAAAATATTAAAAAAAGTTCTTACTTTTGAATAATACTTTTATCATTAAATAATACTTTTATCATTAAATAATACTTATAATTATACTAAAAACCTATACTTTTTCTCTTTTATTTTCAATTAATAATACTTTTTCATATTTTTATCATTATCTTTTATCTCCTATCCACTCACAATCAATTTTAAAAATATTAAAAAAATTATGGGGGTTGTACCGTAATTCCCCAAATATAGGGAATCACGGTACAACCCCATCAATTTTCTTTCTTCTTCACTCACAACCACCCCCAACCATCCCCTATAATATAGGACGTCCACTCACATAAAAATGTGGAACGGACTACGAATGCTCTAAAAATGGCTAAAAACCAAAGAGTCAAGCGGTACCTATTAAAAAAAGTGTTTGTTTAACGTTCTAAAAAGACAAGGGATGAAAACATAAAAAAACAGAGAAAATAAACTAACTTTTAGAACAACCAAAAACGTCTTTATAGGTGCTCTTACACATCAATAGTTACCGTTAATTTTTAGTTTATATTTTAAAGAAGTTGTAGAAACCAAATATGTCCTTTATGTCTCCATATTCCATTATCATGTTTTATTTACTACAATATATTTTAATGAGAAAATAATAGTCGTTATGACTTATGACTTGACTAGAAAAGTATAGGTGGAAAATTTTAATCTAATTAATAATATATAAAATTGTATAAATCAACCATGGGCCCACGGTTTCAAATTTTTCTATCAACATACGTGTCTTGTTATAAACAACAAAAATTAATTATACAAACATTTATTTATAACAAATGAACAACAACAATCAATACATTCTAAGTGACCTAGAAAGTAATGAAACACCTAAAGGTACATTAATTATTTCAACTCAAAAATCATTTTCCATTGACAATAAATCTTTTCTTAACATCCTTGTCATCATATCAAAATATTCTAAAACTTAATTCTATTAATACAATACGGGTAAATACATTAACCTTTATCATATGACATATATTATAATGCTTGGTCTACAATGGTTATGGTTGTTTCACGTGGTCAGCTTTGTTAAATTTCTTTTAATTAAAAAATAAGTTGCAGTTGACGTCACATTTTTTCAAAATTTTCAAGCCTCGCAACCAACTTTTAACACCACATCCTAGAAAGTAAAGGAAGAACACTCTTTTAGGGTGTAATTTTAACCCAATACTACTTTGTCCACCATACGATTATATCATGCCATCTTATTTAATCTTTTAACTTATTACTACCCTAGCTTCAAAAAGATTTGATTGTGAATGTCAACCAGCTTTGGTGTTGGCTTTGTGATCAATTTCCAACCTGATGGTGATACTTCGGTGTTCGGTGTTGGGTTTATGATCCAACCAGCCAATACCTAAAGCTAAACCAGAGAAGCGTACGCTCTACCTTCCCTCCCTAAAAGAAGGAATTATCTAACATTCTTTCATCACATCAAACATCCTTTTAGGATATAATATTGTATTTTTCTTCATTAACAATTTATTTGTTTGAAAAGTCAAACCATTTAATAGAGAGTAAAGACTACACTCTACAGAAGTAGAAATTCATGTGGCCATGTGGGTATAAAGTATAAACACAAATTTAATAAGAAAAAAAGGAAAAAAAAACAGTGAGTGTGTGTTTGGGTGGTTAAGCCTTCAAGTTACACAACCACCACTCATTTCAAAAGCAGCCACATCATGAAATCCAAACAAAAATCCACAAATCAACAAGCATCACAATGTGGACTTAAAATCCAACCAAAAAACACCCAATAAACTCCTCCTCCAACCACCACCACTCCTCCCTGCACCACCACCACCACCACCACCATCACCACCACCACCACCACCACCACCACCACCACCACCACCACCACCACCACCATGGCCACTGGCTAAATGTTATTCTTCAACAAACAGTATATTCTTTCTGAAGTTATCCAAAGACCATGACTACTTACTGCTTTTCTTCCACTAGAAACACCATCACACATTCAAGATTTTTGTTTCTCAATTCCAAACTTTATCAACCAAATCACAGAAACCATGTTAGTTTCCCTCAAGAACCGAAAAAAGATTTGATCTTGAACATACCCAAATCATCTGTTTCACTTTTGAACCCAAAAAACTACCATCAACCCACACTCCCTTTTGCATCTTTATCAGAATCAAGTCAAAATCATGAAAATGTTAAAGAAGCAGAGGAAGAAGATGAAGGTGAATTGCCTGGTATGGCTCAAGCTTTTCACATATCATCCAACACAGCTTCTGCTATCTCCATTTGTATAGCTGTTGCAGCTTTGAGTTTACCACTTTTCATGAAAACTTTAGTTCAAGGAATGGGTTTAAAGACTAAGATATTGTCATATGTGACACTTTTGTTTGGGTTCTATATGGCTTGGAATATTGGCGCCAATGATGTGGCGAATGCCATGGGGACATCGGTGGGTTCCGGGGCTCTATCGCTCCGGCAGGCGGTGGTGACCGCGGCGATTCTCGAGTTTTCCGGGGCGTTGTTGATGGGTGGGCATGTGACTAGCACAATGCAGAAAGGGATTCTTGTTGCTAATGTTTTTCAAGGGAAAGATTCTCTGCTTTTTGTTGGGTTGTTATCTTCTTTAGCAGCTGCTGGTACTTGGTTGCAGGTAAAGATTACAACATTTTGGTAGTTACTAGTCAATACTACTGTATTTTGAGGTCAAACATCATCAATTCAATTGATAAGAGTCCCTTTGACTATTTAGTCAAAGTCAAACACATCAAATATGATATTAACATAATTATATCAGATTGATTGAATGAAGTTGGATTTCTTGAATGTAGGATTTAGGGTGGACTTATGTGGTTAGTAGACTAAAAAAGATACAAAAAATGATAGTGTAGTAAAAAGATTCTGGATCCAACAATATTTAGGAAATTCTTGGATCTTTGCTATTTACAATAGCTTTTATCCCTGCAAAAAAGTTTTTTATGATAGTGCATACACTGGTAAAAAAATCTTAGATCTTTGCTATTTAGAATAAATAAATCCTTAAACTAAAACTAGGGAGATGCATTTGACCTTTCATACAAGAAGAATGTTGATGATCTTGGTAAGGTTGCATGAATCTATAATAAGTGCATACCCTGGTAAATCGAATCTTGGATCCGCTAATAAAAAGGATAGATCTAAAGAACCCATTATTCCTAAAAAGATAAAAATGCTTAAACTAACTATGGAGCCGCATATGAACTTGTATGCGCGCAAAATGTTGACTTTTTGGGTCTTGGTCAGATTGCTTAAGTTTAGGATAATGCATATCCTGGTCCAAAAAAAAAATCTTGGAGCTACTGATTGTAAGGATATATCTAAAAGACCCCTTATTCCTATAGGGAAAAAGAACCTTGAACTAAACTAGGGATCTGCATTTGGGCTTTTATACATTAGAAATGTTGACTTCTTGGGTCTTGTTCAGGCTGCATCATTGTATGAAAGTGCAGCCTTGGCCAAAAATCGTAAATCCACCCATGTTAGTTTAGGATTAACCAAAAGAATTTTATTCTTAGAATGATAAAGACCCAAAACTAAACTAGGGAGATGTATTTGACTTTTTAAATGTGAAAAATGTTGACCTTTTGGGTCTTGGTCACAGGTCGCATCATTCTATGGTTGGCCTGTGTCGACTACACACTGTATTGTAGGATCCATGGTTGGGTTTGGGCTTGTGTATGGTGGTCCAGGTGCAGTTTTCTGGAGCTCATTAGCGAGGGTGACATCATCTTGGGTTATATCCCCAGTTGTGGGTGCAGCAGTTTCTTTCCTCGTGTACAAATGCATTCGCAGGGTACGTACAACCTACTAAATTATTAAATGAAGATTTTTGATTGTATATTATGAGGTGTCTAGATGTACATTTGAAAAGTGAATACTGCAACTTCAAAATCATAATAAGATAACGAGGTAAACCGTTAACCAAAGCTAGGGAAAAGTAGATAATTTGATATGTATCTCAATAATCAGTTTTGATATAACTACTTACCTGCTTCTACAAATCTGATTACTTTGACCCTAAACAGTTGGAAAACTAGAATCGTGACTATTTTGACCAAAACACTCAAAGCTCCTTAGTGAAACTAGATGTCATGAATCCGAACATGAATGGGATGTCAGGATTCTGACACCTAGTTAAGCTGTAAAACTGTTAGTCTAAACATGAATCCAAACACCCCCTGAATGCATTCCTGAATTCTGACACCTAGTTAAGCTGTAAAACTAGATGTCAGGATTTCCATCCATTTATTCATGAATGGGATGACTCGACTAGTCGACTCATTGTCACCTCTAACTCATAGTCTTTTGTCTTTCAAGATACTGTCTTTCGGGCTTTATAAGGATTATTATGTATACCTAACCAACTTGTATTACATTTAGTTTGTGTACAGTGCTCCAAATCCTGGAGAAGCAGCAGCTGCCGCAGCGCCCATTGCTGTTTTTGTGGGTGTCACACTCATAACCTTTGCAGCTTTTCCTCTAAGCAGCAAACTACCAATAGCACTAGCCCAAGCCCTAGGATGCGGCACACTAGGCGCATTTTTGGTCAACAATGTCATCCGAAAACAGCTAGGTCACCTCCTAGCCAAGGCAAAGTCAAGCCACCAAGAGCCACACGAAGAAGAGTCCACTCCTAAAAACCTCGGATTCCTATCAGATATTGCAGGCCCCACTGGCACCCAGCTTGAAATAGTTTACGGTGTGTTTGGCTACATGCAGATTCTATCAGCCTGTTTCATGTCATTTGCTCATGGTGGAAATGATGTGTCAAACGCAATTGGCCCGTTAGCTGCAGCTCTTTCTATATTACAAGGTGGGGCCACCGGGGGTGAAATCGTAATTCCACTTGATGTTCTTGCTTGGGGTGGATTTGGGATTGTTGCAGGGCTTATGATGTGGGGGTACAGAGTGATTGCTACAATTGGGAAGAAGATTACAGAGTTGACTCCTACAAGAGGATTTGCAGCCGAATTTGCTGCTGCTACGGTTGTACTCTTTGCATCAAAACTTGGACTTCCTATCTCAGCTACACACACTCTTGTGGGTGCAGTTATGGGGGTTGGGTTTGCTAGAGGACTTAATAGTGTGAGAGCAGAAACCGTACGGGAAATTGTTACTTCATGGGCGGTTACTATTCCAGTTGGTGCAGTGTTTGCTGTGGCTTACACATGGATTCTTACCAAGTTCTTGCCATTAATTTTTTGAGTGTAAATTGAATAAAGATTCAAACTTTATCCATTTGAAGGCTCTAATAAACTCTAATCAGTTATCTTGTTCTTGTTTATTTGACATATAATGTATGATTAATGTTTGGAATGAATCATTTCTATCGTATGGTATCTTTGTTTTTTGGTCATCATACCTTTTTTTTCTGCTAATTCTTATCAAGTTATTAGTACTTCTCTACTAAGCAATACAAAAATCTTTATTATCTTTTGATATTATTGATAGCAGAAAAGTATAGTTGTTTTATGTGATAACCATGTTCGGCTATAACATGGAGTCATGGACACAACACAGTTATTGCATACAACAACTAAACTTTACGGTCAATAACATCAAAAGTTACAAATGGGTCAATTTGGGTTATAGACTTATGGTTTATCCATAGTCTTGGTGTCGTAGCTTGTCCTACACATTTGTTTGACTTTCATCCTAGGTGTCGGTATAGTTACTTTCTAGCTTGTTACTAGGAGCAGCCTCTCTATCTCTTGAGATAGAGGTAAGGTTTGCCAGCATCTCACCCCTCCCACACCCTACTTTTATGAGTAGGAAATTATTGAGTATGTTTGTTAATACTTATGGTTTATAAATAATGGATCAAATGGGTTGAATAAAAAGTTTTGCAGGTCAACCCACCTGACCACAATTAAGAACAACTCAATTTGACCCGTTACCCAACCCCCTGACCTGCCAGTCTTGCTACTTTTACTGGTTCCAAAAAGTGCGCACACATCCAAATTTGCAAATAGTTTGTTTCTGTTGCTCAAAATAAACACAACTTCCGGTCAGAAAGAAGCAAACCTTATTGGTTTTCCCATCTCTTGACCGTCAAAACAAGCATACTAACAGATTCCAATATTGTAAATTTTCATAAAACTAGAATACGAGTCATGGGTACATCAGAAAAACATTTTGCAGTTAATTTTCATAAAACAACATACCTGTTTCATACAGATTCAAATCAATTATTCATGGAGAGAGTTCTTGAATCGATGTTAAACTGGGCTCCCAGTCAGATCCCCGCCATGAACTTGACTTTGACTTCATGACTGGCGGCACACGTTTTTTGTTTGGTTGTATATGTTTCTTAACTATGCACCTTGATCGCCTCTCTTTAGATACATTGTAATCTGCAGAACAAACAGATTTATCAGACTCATCAGTACCTGTATCTCCTGCTGATTTATTCTTTTTTGCAGCATAATTCTTCTTCAACTTCTTTAATGTTGTCAAAGGAACTAAATAGTACTTTTGTCCGGGCAAGAGTAGATCCTTTGCTGTTAATACACTTTCGTTAGGATTCTTGAAAACCTTGGGCCTCGCTAAACACATCCCCGGGTAATTCCCAATTAATTGAGAAACTGTGACAGGATTTTGATAAAGATCTTCTTTCCCACCTGCATGCAGAACCCTAACACATAATTCCCTTGATTTTAGACTACTCCCAATTGAAAAGGAATCATCTTTAACCTCTTTAGGCTTTTTTGAATCTTTTTTGTCCCGTGAGTGGACTCCAAAGAGTGAATCTAAACACCCTATAAGCATTTCAAGTCACTAATGTCTCCTTGATATCAGTTTCAAACATTATAAACGACTAAAAACCGTCTTTTTCTTTGGTTTTTCTTGTTATTGCTATTTCCATAGCTAGCCAATTTGATAAAACCAAAGTTTTGGCAACTAACTGTTTAGAATGTGCTGTCTCTTTGTAAACATCAACTTGTTAACAATGATCTTTGTCATAACAACCATAAGTCTTCAAAAGTAACTTATCGGTTTCAATCTTTGCCAGCTTAGCAAACACATCCTGGTACTCATATCATACTCCCAAAGGCCAGATGACACCTGGCGTTCCAGCTTCTTTTGTCTCCCACTAATCCAATTATTATGAAGCACAAAACAGCCTATGCTACTGCACGTTGATGACACGTTACTTGAGTCCCATAGGTCTCGGTAGGCCCCGTTTGGAAAGAGGTTTCGGTCCAAGAAACGGATGGTGAGATTTGTGATGGGTTCTTGACAAGTGTCATCATCTAGACGGTACGATCCATTCAACCCACATAATGTATCATAAAAACTTGGTTGTTCTGAAAGATTTGATAAAGAAGCATGTTTTACTACCATTTCTAAAGCAGCAATTGTTGTACTGTCAGAGTGAGCATAGTAAAAGCCTGAATTTAGGCGCCGTGGTAAATTTATTGGACCTGCACACAAAACTAGAGTGATTAACAACTTACGTATAAGAAAGTAGAAAATAGTGGTGGTAATTTAGCCCATTTACTTGTGATTGGGTTGATTTAAGTTATGTTTTCACTGTAGCGTGTCAAATGGATAAGACCAAATGCATTAAACTTAAAAGAGGACGAAAGGGTCAGACAAAGTGTATTTTTATGGCATAAAAAAACTCATAATATTAGTTTTTGAAATCGTATTTGACACAATATCTATTTGTAAAAGTATTAAAAAATTTGGAAGAGAAGTGTCGCGGGCGAACCCGATCCGACCTACTTCGACCTGTACAAAAAACACCATTTTGACTTGTTACAAAACCCCCAACCTGCCATGTTTTAATATAGAGTAGAACCCATACTCAGCTTGGTAAGATAATACTCTCTCCTACAAGGGCAAACATGCTTATGATGCACCATCTTCAATTATTTTTACAGTGTAAAAATTGTTTCTACGGTGCACCATCTTTAGTTCTTTTAAAGCAAGTTCTCAAAATTGAATTATTTTGACAACCTGTTTTATTTATAAAAGATGCCACAAACAGAGAACACTAGGTCCAACTTGTAACATAACCATAGAAATTTAATTGAAAAGTATTCTATTTGATTTTAAAAGTCAAACGTCTAATCATCAAAATTGTTATTAGACAATGAAAAGATGTTAACTTATAAACACAAATTTCTTGAAAAACAAACCTGTGAGTTTGTACTCATCAGATTGAGCCACAAAAACCGCAGGACCAAAAGTGGTAAGCATAGGCAAAGGATTCTTAAACCAATAAACATCAACATCACTCATTAGTACATTGTATCCCAGCTTCAGAATCTCCAAAACTACCCTTGATTTCACTTTTGTTACCCTTTGAAAACAATTTGTTCCAAAGTGGCAGTCATCATAGCTGATGTTGCTTGGAGCTGATCTAGCTCTAAATACAGGCAATCCCTACGGAAGTGAACAAGAGCAGTTAGATAATATATAGCCTTAGATATATAAGATGGAGGTGGCAAGACGAATGGATTGATCGGGCTGGGTAACGGGTCAACCCGTATTTAGGTTCAAACAGGAAATATGTGTATGATTTTACTATAAACAAGTTATATGTATGATTATGGAAAATAATATTATAACAGTAGTAATCAACATCTTTAAGTTAGCTAATTTAGATGCTATATTCATTAAAAATAGACTTTGGGGCACTTTCAACTGTTCAATCCATCTGACCCGCAGTCTTCTATTAGAGGTCAAGGTGGGATGGGTCAATCTGATCTGCAAACACTTTCTGTCCGTTTAAAACTTTATTATAAAATCACCACGTTGATTATGATTGCAAAAACAATACTGTTACAAAAAAATATACATCTTTAAGTTAAATAATTTAAAGGTTGTATTCGTCAAATATAGTCAAATTTGCCACCTCTAATTAGATATTCATGATTTGAGTGACCAAGCAAATGTAGGCTCACCTGCAAGACACAAAAGTTGTATATTTCATCATCAAGAGCACATAGTACAAAGTTCGAAATCTGAAGGAGGCGTAGTCTACACACCCAACTCATTAGCATATCTTTATAACTATATCCTGCAACCGCTAGAACAATAGTCTTATTCTGGTTTGCACGCATGGATAATAGACGCTCTAAAGAAAATGGAAGAACTAATGGCTCTAGTGACATCAACTCGTTCTTTTTTGAGAAGCCAACATTTCCATCGAGTGATCTTATTTTATCAATACAACTCAAAAGGTTCTTATGTTTACTCAATCTAAACACTCCTAAACCATTAAAGCTTATTCCTTTAGGGGACCCTAATGGATAAACAAAGTTCTCTGTAGTGCTTCCAAAATGATAGTGCCCGTGACATTTGAAAAGTTTGATGATGTTGGAGTAAGGGGCTTCACGAAAGTATAATGACCCATAAAGAGCTCCTAAATGAGAATTTCCAACTTTTTCCCAATTTCTTGCTTCTATTGTGGGGTCAAAATCAAGATTATTGACAAAGAAACTTGAAATGGTCAAACTCGCATCAAATACAAACCTAAAGTTAGAGGATAAAGCCTCATTAATGACCCACATGGTGTGGAAACCTTTTCCATACAAAAACGGGGGTAAAACCCCATTATGCAAAGGAATATCTTTGTTATTCCATGCCAAAATTATTTTACTATCATCATAAAGTTCCCATCCCCATTGAGAAAGAAAGTCCTGCAACTGACCAAAGGAAGGAAAGATTTAAGGGGTGTTAAGATGCGTGTTATAAAAGTGAGTATGTGATATTGAGTAAGCAAAACCAGATATTCATTTTAATGAAAAACAGTGTAGGTGTGTACAAGATTGTGTTTGGACGTGCTTTCGCTTCTTGAAATTGTAATAATCAGTTTTGATGATGCTAGAGTATGGCAGATTATGATCCTTTAAGAAAGTAATAGATATAACATATAAGTAATTTTACTTTATACTTTGATAATCTTCTTAGTCACAACTAGTCTAATAAACATAACTAAGTAATTTTACTTTCCGAAAGGAGAAGCAGGCCACTTAAACAATCAAAACTGATTATTGTGACTTGAAATCACAATAATCAAATAATCACTTTCAAACATCTATTACTTTCTTAATATAAGGATACTGTCAAAACATAGCAATTTACTTTCAGTTTTGTTCCATTTTAGTCATTGTACTTTCGATGGGTACAATTTAGACATTAAAGTTTTAGAAAAATCAATGTCCCATATTGGTTGGCTTTTTAAAATGACCACAATACCCTTAAAATGTACCGCCTAGGTCAATGTAGGAATTGTCATTTTGGGGCATTATCATCCTTTTTTTAATAAAAAATGACTAAAATGGAACAGTTTTTATAACTTCAATGACTAAAATGGACCATAATAATAAATAATGACTAAAATAGAACAAAAGCGAAAGTACATTGTATTTTTTACTCTACCCATAATATAATCATAAGGTTACTCATTCACTTTGAACTTGTATCAGTGCAATTAGTAATTTTCTTTTACCTTTTTTGTTTTAATCTTTTCACCCTTGTCCCCTAGCCAATGTTTTCCATCTACATCCAATTGAAATGGAAAATCTGATACGTTTCTTGGTGAAGCAACAAGGAGCCAATCATGGTCAAGATTATGAACATGATTTAATGTTGCAATAAAGTCAGGTAAAAGAATGGTTTCTGGATCCATCAAAACAGATATATCCGAATTCGATGTTTGTGCTCTTGTGACCATGGAATGAAAGAATGGAGTACCTAAAAATCTGAAAACATTTAAACAAAATGTGATATTTCCTACACTTGTGCTCATTATAATACATCTGCCTCGTATTGTGACATAATAAAAACACATTAAAATAAGATAATCAGTTAATTAAAGCTAGGGACATGTAGATAATTTTATATGTATCTCAAGTAAGTTTTGTCATGGCAAGTTCTTACATGTTTCTTTAAATTTCATTATCCTAAAAGAAGTTTGGCCCATTAGGTGGAACAGTGATAAAACTTGATTCATTTGCCCCCTGAAAAGTAACGATTTTTCACCTAAATACTCGAAACAGATTATTACAACTTCACACAGTAAAAATCAATATAAACACACATCCATACACATAAACTCCCTAAATATAATTCTTATCTGGAATTTCATACATGAACAAGTTCATAACATTTTACACCTCATTTGTGCAAACATATGTGTGATCTAAAGTTAAAAATCCATAATAACGAAAAGATTGGTGAACTGAAAAGCACTTACGTGTAATCAATGTCGGGTTCAACAGAGACCCTCGAATCAAGGCCGAAAGAAGCTGCAAAAGCGAAAACAGAAGGATCTTGACCAAAAAGAACAACACTAATATCTTGTGATAAACCAAGCCATGATCTAATAGCTAAAGACTGTTTACTCCCAATTGAACCAACAAAAGGTTTAGCAGCTGCAAATATTGTAACAGTGGGACCCACTGAATTTGTGAGATTCTTGATTTGCTCTTTAATGTAAGAAGACGGTAATATTTGAGTTGTGGCATAGAAAGAGATTGAAATCAAGATAAATCCACATATCCAAATTAACAATAATCCAATTTTCAGTAGCTGTAAACGAAAAGTTCCCATTTTTACACCAAAAACGAGTGAACTCATCTCAGAATCTTGATGGGTTCAATGAGAATCATCCATTGGACCAAAGATTGACATGGGTTTCGTCAAGATGTACAATTTTCGACCAAAAAGGACTGAAATAGTCTCAATTGATGGGTTCAATTAAAACTTTTTTTTTGACAAAACTATGAAATCATCTAAAGATTTGAAATGGGTTTCATCAAGATGTACCATTTTTCGACCAAAATCGAGTGACTTAGTCTCAAATCCTTGATGAGTGTAATGAAAAATCATCCATTGGACTAAAAAGATTGGCAAAACTATGAAATCAACTAAAGACTTGACATGGGTTTCATCAACATGTACATCTTTCAACCAAAAACGAGTGAAATAGACTCAAACTCTTAATGGGTTTATAGAAAAATCATCCATTGGATAAAAGAAAAGACTGACAAAACTATGAAAAAACTAAAGATATGACATGGGTTTGTTTACAGATGCACCATTTGTTAAATACAACCAATCGAATTGCCCAAAACCATCAAAGAACCTAAAGACTTGTTATGATAAATCATGTGAATAACCGAATTGGGGCTTTTGAAATCGGCATTCTTGTTGCATAAAAGAGGGTGATGGACCATTAATTTGATGGAGACGAAGGGTTTAAGGTGTCAAAAATGTGTGAAGAAAGAGAAAAAGGTGACACTTTAACGGAAAAGTGAAGCTTCTTTTGGTGGGAAATCCACCACCGGAGCCACCGGAAAAGGCGTTGACGGAGGAGCAAGAGACATGTGAGTCTTGACGTTGAGTGGGCGTCACCACCCACCGAGTCAACGGACTCCGGGTCAACCCTTCTTAAAAATATGCTATTTGAAAATTTCTAAAAGATTAAATGTAGAACCAATAAAATTTCTGATCCATCAAGAGCTAGTATATCGTTTAACCATTTAAAGGCAAATGTCTGATCGATTCAGATAAGAGATCTTAACCATCGACACTAGACATCTTAACTATTCAGCATTAGTATAATGCTTAACTATTCAGAAGCAAATGTCTGAACCATTCAGATATTTGTTAGCGAAACAAACAGTCTGAATCATTAATTACTAAACAATTCAAACATCTGAACCATAATAGGCTGAATCAGATACTACCAAATAAACTATTACACTATTCTCCGGTTTTACCAAACTTTTTTTTCCTATAAACAAATGTACGAACCCTGCTATTACTAGAAACACCTCCGAACTCAAACTCTGAGCATTTTTGTTTAGCGTGAGACTTATTCTCATGTTTATAAGTAATTGATAACTCACCTTAATCAGTTGAGTTAAGAATTATTGGTAAATTAAAATATTATTTTATAGATTTTAACTATTTCTTAAGCCTATTTTACATCTTATTCTCTATATATTTATTTATCTTGATTAAATAATATTTATTTATTCTTTTTTTAGTATTTTTTTCTCTATATTCCGGTCTAGCACTTACATCCACGTATAAATTTTTTTTTTAAAAATATGTAGGATGAATAGTGAGTCCTGTATTTGATAGATAATGTTGCTTCCCTCTAAAAAATATGATGATGAGGTATAAGGATGAGGAATTAGATGAAGTGTGTTTTGATGATTTTGTTAAAATTTAAGGATGAGAATGAGGATAGGAAATAAGCTGGAAATGCTCTCATAATAAAATCCTTATAATGTTTCTGATCTTTAAAATATAAAGATAATATGAAAGAAGATATGTAATATTTTAACACTTAAACCCGTATTTGTATTCGCTTTGTTTGATAAAATGAATAAAAACATAAACGAACTTCTCGTAAAATTTGTAGCAAATAACTTTTCGTGTTTGTATGATGGTTTTTCTTCATTTGGTTTCTTGGCCTCCCGTGACTGCAAACCAAAGACACTGTCTGTAGGTGGATGGTTCAAGTCAGGCTTTCATAAAACATTAAAACAAATCGAGTATGGTATTGAAAGAGCGATTCATTTGCTATATGCAATAAAGAAAACATAAACATAAGCGGTTAATCAACAATGCGGATGAAGATTATTAAGCGAGTACACATCAATATACAATACAAAAGTGATAATGATCATAATAGAAACAACTTATAGCAAAGCTGGGCGAACTATACATGCGCGTAACATATGAATAAAACATGCAAACGTAACACGTTACATCCTCGAGTACCCTCTATGGTCTTCATACTGCTCCATGAATGCATCATTAAATTTCTTGAAATTTTCCATAATTGCAGGCATGTCCTCCTCGGCGGGCAAGATAGTCGTCCTCAAGTGAAAAACCCTAATTTGGAAAGAAATACAAACCCAAATGAAAAAAAATTATTGGGGGCAGTTGCAATCAATCTATATTAAAGGAGTTCATTTGGCTTGTATTTTATTGGTTAAAGCTCAAACAATAAAAGGAGGAAAAGTTAGCTAACAAAGAAATGGTTCGAATATGTTGAATTCCGCATAAATGCATAATGCTTACCACCTTAAAGATTAATTTGTTCTAAAAATATTTAATATTTACAGATATCTTTAAGGATTTTGTTAACCATAGCCCTAAGGGTGATTATTCTTTTAGGGGTGATTGAAAGGTGGCAATTTAGCCCCATTTACTTAGGTAATGGATTAATTTGGTTATGGTATATCCATAATGGGTCAAATCAATAATTTAGCTAAAGAAAAACAAGTCAAACAGGTGAAAGTAGTCCAGAGTGTATTTTTAACGCCTACAACCTCCTTAATGTTTTCATTTTTTTAAGTTAGAATATTATTATTATCGTAGTAATATAGTTTTATAACCATACTTAACGTACTAACCGTTCATCATAATGGAAAGATATTTGTGGGCCAACCCAACCCAATATCAGTTTGACCCATTACCCAACCCGACCTTACACGCCCATTTGCCACCTTTAGGGGTAAAATCTACAAGTAGAAACCTTACCCTTCCTTTTGACCAAACCCTGAACCAGGGACAGTTGAGATGCCAGTGGCTTCTAGAAGCTTGAGACAATAGAAAACATCAGGAACTTTTCCAGCTTTTTTTGCAGCTTCTATTGCTTTTGGAGGTAATTTGATTTGTGGGAATGAATACATAGCACCTGATTCCAGATTCAAAGAAAAATAGATTTAAGAAATGATTGATTAAGAAAGATAAACTTGTAGTTATATCAGAAAACAGCTAACCTTCTGTGAAATTACAAACAACATTTATGCAACTGTTGAATCCATCTGTCATCATGTGTGCTCTCTTCCTTAGTGATTCAAGAATACCATTGCTGCATTAATTTACAAATAAAATGACTAAATACCCCTCTAGCAAAAACAATATAGATAATTTATGGATCGAAGACAATCACATCAATAGTTTCAATGATCACAACGTCCAAACAGGTAATTTTAGCTTATGTCAGGCAATAAATTTAAATGAGCAACTCTTACCTCTCTCTAAGAAACTGGTTGTATGAGATATCACCAGGTTTAGGGGGGCTGACCATTACTCCCATCTATTAAAAGCTTAAAAATGATTAATATGTGAAAAAATATTAATCAGGCATGATTTATTGTATAAACTCGACTTACAAATATCTGCCCAGGAACATTGGGACTGAGCGATATTGATGCAACTTTGTATAATTCATCAACTGTCTGTAACATCAGATACAACATTCAATTAGAAATTCATGTTGTCTAATGTTAATTATTTATTTTTTATTTTAACAATTTAGTCGAAATTAAATGGTGTGAGATAAAATCAAGATGTGATAACGGGTCTCAGTAGTAGATAGTAAAGATGGGACCAACAAAATCAAAATCGGAAAGTAAATTAGAGGGTTTTGCTAATCTTAGCTGGTAGTGCCATGGGTAACAAATAACTTTTTAAAATAATATATTTTAATACCATAAAACATCCAACAAATTTCACTAATCAAGCAATCACCTAGGCACTTAAAAGGGGTTATATATAAATTATCACCAATGGGTGGTTGGAAAAGAGTGGTTGTTAATCATACCATAAGGGTTATGTTTAGTATTTCCCTAAAGGGTATATAGTTAACAACTATTTTTATAAAAATAAAAATAGAAATTAAAAAATAATAATAAACACTAACTATAATCACTAACCATCCAGCCACCACAAGGTCGTTATATATAAATTATAATCATTAACTGGTTTCCGATAATGATTATGTCCTGGTAACTTATTGAAATTCAATATCTTATATATAATTTAAACCTGCGGAGGGATGTTTGTCATCTCAAAGTATCCACCACGTTGTCCGCATTCACCTAAGAATCCTTTTGAAACCGTGTGGAAAGAAATAAGCTGGAGTTCCTTGCTGATTGGTGGACCCATGTCCAACAATACCTTCAAGCACAACAAAATGTAAAAGAATTAAAAATATCCATGCGGACTTTGACTTTTGAGGTCAACTATCACTTCATAGATTTTCAAAATTGCATGGCTTGGAATTAAATTCAACCCCATCATTTCTTGTTTGTATTATACGTCAAATTGTTTCAAAAATACAAAAAAAACACATCCAAACACCATCTCCTACAATCCAATCTATTACAGCTAATTAATCACACTTTTAAGCTGAAACTAGTTCGTTTGACCTAAAACGTCTAATATACTTTAATTGGAATGAGGGAATATTCTAACTCAAGAAGATGAATTAATTAATTACCTTTCTGGAACTTATAAATGGTCGTTCATCCTGATAAACATTCTGCTGATAAACTTCATCTCCAAGCAAGACCAAATTCTCTTGGTAACAAAATCTCAGGATTTCCTTCAGATTATCCACACTAAGACATTGTCCAGTTGGATTTCCAGGGTTTATAATCACCATCGCCCTTACCTAATCGTAATTATGAACTTATTATCAAGAAATTAAACTACATGCAAGATTGCAAGGATAATTATATAAACCCATTGAATAAATTTGGAAGGTTACTATTAATAATATATGAGTCAGATTAAAAGTGTGTTTTCTTTTATGCGGAAAAAAAATCAGATTGTTATTGGAATAATACAACTTCTATATGGCACGCTTGTTATTTGTAAGGAGATAAAATTTGTTGGACAAAAGTGTCCCAAGTCAACTCAATCCGTATGTCCCATACAAAAAGAGTGTTTACATGCATGCTTAGCAGAGCGCATAATCCGCCCATAGGGTCCAACCTCCATGACGTGAGGATAGGATACGGGACCCACAAATTAGATGATAATTTAGATAAAATATGAAACCTTACAGTTATTCCTTTAAAACGGGCTTCTGCAACTGATTGGCGTAAGTTGTTGATATCTAGACCCCAATTAGCTGATTCTTCAAGGTAATATGGTACAAGAGAACCACCAAACAGAGATATGGCAGCTGAGTATAGTGGATACTGAGGGACTGGAACCAGAATCTAAAAAGATAAAGAAAATTAATTTATATAAAAGCATCTTTATAAAGAGATATCGTCATATTGATAAACACCATGGTTGGAACTTCCATAACAAATAAACATTAATGAGAGAAACGAAAAAAATAAGAAGAGACACATTTATACGTGAAGCTACGCCCCTCGCGCCTTATAATTTTGAAATTTCATGATATCATATTACTAAAATTTCAAAACTTCATGATATCATATTTACCATTTCTAACACTAAAAACATCATATATCTATCAGTTGTTAAGTAGTAATTTATAACAGCTACTTCAATGAATAAACAAATAGGAAAAAAACATTAAAACTTTTAAAAGTGTCCTATTTGTTTAATAATTTGATTATTTTGACTTATTTATTATCGAATGATTAAATATGATATTATAAGTGTTTTGAAAGGGTACATACAATATTATGAATTTAAAACGATATATATGAACTTTTAGAAGAGTTATAAAGTTGCCCAAAGTAAATAAAATATTATTATATTTTCTGTTTAACACAGAGTAATAAACGAGAATAAACTACATACCCCATCACCTTGACCACGGATAACGGTTTGCAAGATCTGCATTACTCCTTTACTGGCACCATCTGTCAGATATATGAGTTCTGGATCACTGTCGCAAATTAAATTGTTAGTTCAGGGCCTGATTGGTGCAATTCACCATTTCACAAACAAATAAAAGAACCTCAAAACTGAAACTATGCTACCTAACAAGCAAAGATACAAAGTATTTTTGAAGTCAAACTGTAAGATTTGCAGAAGATGAGACGTTATTTACAAAATCAAAATCAACAATTTCCTTAATAATGATTTTATATGTTTATAACCTCGGATATCCGTCACGCCTGCCAATGAATTCAGCAACTTCTTTCCTTATCCCAGGAAGACCACGAGAATCACTATAAGCACCTAAAGGACCAATAAGCCATTTTCATTAAAAAAATGAGAAAATAGAAAATATTTATCATTAAAAGTCTTTGAAGAATACCTAGACCCCCTGATGTATAAGAAAGGTACTGTTTTGCTTTTGCAATTGCATCAGCTGGGAATATAAGCCCAACATTTGGATCATCTAGAAGAAATGGAGCCTGGCAAAGAGCAACCACCTGCAACAAAATAAAGATATGGTTGGTTTGTTAGATGTCCACCATTTCAGTGTGGCGGGCAGGTTGGATAACAGGGAAATTTTGGTTGGGTTGAAATGTATCCAGTTGACCCGTTAACACTTTATCCCTTTTTAATGTTTCTTTACTATAATAATCTCAAACTTTAAGCAAAACTATTTAGGAGGTACTTATTAAATATAGACCTAGGGCAACTTCCAACCCGTTTGACCTACTCCCCTATTAGCTAATATTTGATTTGACCCATAAGACCTGTTTGAGATAAACACAACACAAATCATCCCATCTATAAGTGAACAGGTCAAAATTACCATGTCTACTATGTGTTTTTTTTATATGTTTGGGCTTCCTTTAGACTATCTACATCTTGGCCCGTGACCTCCTATTGCATTCTATTTATTAACACCCATATCTGACACCAACTAGAATGAAGAAAACAATTTCCACATTCCACAGTATAAGAAATTATAAGATAAAATGTTTTAGCTTTAATTAACACAAACCTGACGAGGGAAAGTTAGAGGCTTCTGTCCAAGAGCATGAGGATTGCCCACATTTGTGAAGATAATCTGCAAGAAAACAATTAAACTGGTGAACCATGACAGACATGTATTTATTAATAATTATTAAAACATGAAACATTTTAACGTTCTTATCTTACATATACTACTACATGGTGTGAGGACAAATGAAGAGGATAATGGGTCCCATTTACTTAATGCAAGTCTAGGATGGGACCCACTAAATAGAGAGGACAACCACATACTTTGGCGTTTAATTTCCTTCTTTCTGCAACTAATACTTTATGTATCTATGTGTGATTAATCCTAACAACTACCAAATAAGATTAGAGGGTCCACAATAGATTATCGATAAACTAACAGGAAAATGAATATATAACTAACCTTCTTTCCTTCTTTTTGAAGCTCGGAAGCACGAAGGTACAGCTCACCTCTTACAGCATATTGGGCTTTCTTCACATTTTCATTAATCTGGTCATAGTCCAATGCTTTGCGTGACATGATTCTTGATTCAATAGCTAGTGATCACAAATCAGTTGCTAGCCTAAGATTGTTCACAAAACCACATGAATATATTCAGCAGTTGAGAATAAAAGTGAAAGGAAAAAAAACAACTTAACTAAATTTTCAAAAATCAAATTGCTCATACCAAGACATCTATGCTGCCCTAACACCTAGACATTTGTGTGTTTGATAATGATTATGTGCCATTGATCTAGTTATCAAAATTAGCTAATCAAGTGTGTGTCAGATTTTAATTATTTAAGGAACAGATGTGTAATATAAGTAAAAAGCATTTTTACAAAACAAATAAAAATGTAAATGCAACTAAATGTCTCTTAAACTTAATCTTATTTTACACTTGGATAATCGCAGACTGTTTGGCCTATAAATAGCCATCAAAGCAGAAGATTCGCGAAACAGTAAAGCCAATCAAATAACTGATTCTAAAACGCAGATCCAAATACAACACATATGTGTGTGTGTATGTGTAATTACCGTGTTGGTAAGTTTTTCAATCCAACTTTGTCATTGTATCAATAAGTGAAGTTACAATATATTGATAGCATGCATTTTGTTCCACAAGAAACTATACCGTGGTATTTAATAACTGACTAATAATCAAAAAACTTTACTAAACTTTATGCCCAACCAATGATTGCATTTGTTTTGAGAGTGCTAAAATCGTGAAATATCCAAATTAGTCGCTTAAACAAGGCTAGAACTCATTGATATCATCAACATTGTTTTCAACACCTTATGCTATTCAGAGTTTTACACTGCTGACAAGCGCCCAACACGAGTCAGGGACGTGTCTAGATTTCTAAAGTTGTGATGTGGCTGCCATCTGAAGTGTCAACGCTATAAAGCAAGTCATCATACTTGATACTTCTCAACAATGACTGTTGACACTCTAACTATTCATGCTCGTCACTCGATCGAGCCAGCTTCCAACTTTTAAGTTTAGAAAACATGGTGACATTATTAGATTATAGAACAAGAGCTACAAACAGCAAAATGGTGGTGGTAAATTGGCAACAAAGTTCAAAAGATCATGTCATTATGTCAATCTTGTATCTGAAACCTACTGTGTTCGACTTAAAACACCAAGTGTGTTTGACTACTGGAACAACTAACAACGCAATGATCAACGCTAATTAGCTCATTCTGAAGTACAACTTTACCCCAGATCAAATCCCAAACAAAACAACAATAGATCCCTAAGGCGATCGGATTCCCAAACAAAACACATGCATCAGAAAACCATAGTCAATGAAGCTATTAATCACCGTAAACAGCATGAACTCCCAAATCAGCAAAACCCCACAACGAACAACCAATCAAAACCCTAAATCAACATCCAAAATCGAAAAGAAACGATTACAATTCAACATCAATGGTACCTTGACTCAAACAAGTATAGCTTGTATGCGTGATCGAATTGGGTTTCTAATGGTTGTCTGCTGGAACCCTTTCGGGAGATCAAGCACATAAATTGTAATAAAGGGCATAAACATTTGTCGTAAAGTGTGGTAATAGGAAGAGTGTGAGCCACTGAAATCGAGCAGATGGATTATTTTGGGGGAAATTTGAGGTTTGTTTTGGGATAATGGTGAGTGATGATGCTAGTGTGGTGTGAATTCGAGCTTTGAAAATATGGTTTAGATTGATTCATCACCGTCTTCATTGTCGTCACCTCGATCGTCTCTTGCATTGAAGAATCTTCACACTTCAATAATGGCAATTGGACAAACGTGGGTTCAACGTCTGTTCAAAAAGGTGACAACTGACGCACAGTTTTATTTTGAGTTGATTACATATCGTTGTGTTTAGGCATGGTTTTTAATTTTTTTTTTGGTTTGGAAATTAAAAGTTTGGTTTAAAGGTTTATTAAAACGTAACAAGAAAAGTCTTTAACGCGGATGGAAGTTACTTTTTCTGTTAAACTTTTAAAAATGACTAAGGGGTTGTTTGACAGCCTCTTAATGGTTCAAATGTCTGAATGGTTTAGCATTTACTGGTTCAGATTGTTTGTTTCGCGAGCAAATGTCTGAATGGTTCAGATATTTGCCTCTGAATGGTTAAGCATTATAGTAGTGCTGAATGGTTAAGAGGTTTAATGCTGAATGATTAAGACCTCTTATCTGAATTTGTCAGACATTTGCATTTGAATAGTTAAACGATATACTAGCTATTAATGGTTCAACACTTAATGATTCAGACATCTTATTGGTTCAGCACTTAATTATTCAAAAGTTGTCAAACAGCCCCTAAATGTCCTTTTAAGTTGAAAAGAAAAGTGATAGAGAAAGATGGACTATGGGATGAAGGGGGAGAGAGAAAGATAGAAAGGCGGTGGGGAATTGTCAGTGGTGATGCTCGTGTTGTGATGGTGATAGACTGTGATGATGGTGGTAGGTGTCTCCTTAAGTGAACCCCGATAACACAATGTTAATTACAAGTTATTAAGTATTCTTATTTTAAAAAATAGGTTTAACCGGTAAATCTCGCATGTAACAAAACTATGGTAGTATTCCATAGT
Source organism: Flaveria ramosissima (assembly GCA_025215565.1). Lineage (NCBI taxonomy): Eukaryota > Viridiplantae > Streptophyta > Magnoliopsida > Asterales > Asteraceae > Flaveria > Flaveria ramosissima. The sequence continues at coordinate 40,800,481 of CM046042.1, forward strand.
CTTATGCGACCGACAAAGGCCAAAGCAAATTAAAAAAGAAAAAAAACAAATAGCCCGCATAAAAGACTTAAATCTTTATAAGGTGTAAGGCATTTAGATTACACATTAGGTCTACACGTATGAGGCTTTTGACTTTAAAACTCTCTCTTTCAAGTATAACTGTGATACTACTACTTAACATAAGTTGATCGACTTACAAATTTCCTTCACTTACTCTCTCTAGTCTGTGGGCGAATTATAATATATGCAATTTATACACGAATATATGAACTTGATTGTCTGATAACAAAATCTCAAGACTTTGATCTGGACTCGCTCCTAACAGGTTACTTTATATTTGTAGCAAGGAACATCTAAAATCTTTTTTTCTAAACAATATATTATTTCAGGGGTTCACTATTTATTCATTGTATTTTTTATTTCAATATATTTTATTAATGGATGTGAGTGCATGAAAGATAAATAGTATTTAAAAAGAGTAAATAAGTATTATTTAATCAAGATATGAAAAAATAGAATGAATGAGACGTGAGATGTTATAGAAAAAAAACTATGTAAATTCAGAAAATCAACTTTTTTAATAAAATATTTGGAATGAGAATGAGAAATAAAACGTGAATGCTTTCAACTTTTAAGCACTCTTTTGATTTCATTTCTCATTTGAATATTTGTAATGGGCCTAATGGGCCGACCCATTACTTACAAACCAAAGTTAATGGGCCTCACAACATCACCCATTTAACAGCCCACTTGAAGCCTGCAAATCAATCACAGCGAGAAAAGTAGACTCAATAACGAATAACCAGAGTTCATTACATTAACATCAACATTCACTTCCATTTTCAACACAAATTCATTATTCACACATCACACCGATCGCATCTCAAATCATGCTTCAATTCTGCAGATTCTAGTGAACACAAGTAATCGATCATCAAACCACACGCAAATTCATCGATTTGACGGTAGATCGATCAAAATCAGATCTCAAATCGAACACAAACTGCATACATCTCGATATCGTGCGGATCTGATCCATCGGTTCGAGTGATTGATGGCAGGGGCGGCCTCTGCGCTGTTCCTTCTCGACATCAAGGGGCGTGTGCTGGTGTGGCGTGACTACCGTGGCGATGTCTCCGCTGTTCAGGCCGAGCGATTCTTCACTAAACTCATAGAGAAAGAGGTTATTTTGTTGTTGATTTGATAATTGATGTGATTTGATTGATTTGCGTATGTATTGAGCTCGTAATCTGTATAGTAGGTCTGTTGAAGTAGGCTGTACGCATTGTTAGTTTAAGGTTTAAAATTAGGTTAGCTTAGTTAGCAGGTTATGGAATTAGGTCGAAACGTGTAGATCTACTAGAATTAGAAAACATAGAAGCTTATACTATCTGTCTGCTTGTATGTTTATGCATTTTTTTGTTATAAAGTGTATTAACTGTTAGGGACTGCACACACGCACACGAACAGATGAAAGAAAACAGAACACAAGAGATTTATAGTGCAGTATGACCTACGTCCGCTTTGCTGTAACTAGGATTTTATTATTTAGGTGCTTAAGAATTACAAAGGCCATACCATCTATTTATAATCACTAGATTAGGGTTTACAGCTTTGGGAACAAGAACTTAAACTTGGGTAAGCTGACTAAAATAAACTGAGACAGCAAGGGGGCTAGGGCCGGCTGCCTTTCTGCGCCTCTGCCTAGTGCTGGCTGCCCGTTGTGATGCCTACACATCCAACAGTAACAACTAAAGGAATAGCACGTGCTTGTTTTATGATCTGGACTAGCTAGTTTAAAACTGTATCCAAACTGTGTTTATTCAGCTTGAATTGGATAATTTTTTATTTTTCAAATACAGATATCCAAGTGAATCTGTGCTTAACTGCTTACTGATAGGTTTTATTAATTGTATGCATGCAAATGGGCATATCTAATTTGTTTATGGTGTGTTGATGAACCTCAGGGTGATCAAGATGCTCAAGATCCTGTTGTATATGATAATGGTGTCACCTATATGTTTGTACAACACAACAATGTATATCTAATGACTGCATCGAGACAGAACTGTAATGCTGCTAGCCTTCTCCTGTTTCTACATCGTGTAGTTGATGTAAGCAATAATTAACAGCTGAATGAAATAACTTTTGTTTCTTTGTTTATAACTTAAGAAAACATAGGATTATAGTCACATTTTGCCCCAGAAACTCTTCTAACATTTTTTCTGATATTACTTGATAGGAAATGAATGAAGCAATATTAAGCTCCTATGTTTGCTCACCCTCCCCTTTTCACAAATCCCCTAGAATATCTTTCAATCATCTTAAAATTTTAATATCACTTTCACAGTTTCACAAGGACTAAGAGATTTATATATGAAGTTCTTGTTTGTTGTTGGGTGACAGGTATTTAAGCATTACTTTGAGGAGCTAGAGGAGGAATCACTTAGAGACAACTTTGTGGTTGTGGTATGTATATTTTACAATACATTCCCAGGAAAATGTAAAATAAACCCTATGGGCTTGCATCGGATTTGCACAAACATGCTGGACTTCACTTTTGCATGATTAAGTCCCTAAAGTTATACAAATAATAAAAAGGCTATTAATATAGAGTGTAGGGACATGATTATGCAAAAAAGGACATAATAAGTGTGTTTTTATAAGTTTAGGGGCTTAATCATGTAGAAAAGGACATTTGTTAAAAAAGGTCAGAGCTTTATCATTGAGTTTAGTAAGGGATTTAATCGTGTGAAAATAAAATATAGGACTTATGTATGAATTCAGAGAAAGTCTATAAAGTTTTATGGAGGACCTATATTCTCACTAGATATGACACTATATTCTCACAAAAGTCAAGGGCTTAATCATGTAAAAATAAAATTCAAGGACACATATGCTCATTAGATATGACTCTATAAGGGGGTAAAACCTGAAGCCTTGTGATGTTTTGCAGTATGAATTGCTTGATGAAATGATGGACTTTGGTTACCCTCAATTCACGGAAGCTAAAATTCTCAGTGAGTTTATCAAGACGGATGCTTACAGGATGGAAGTTACACAAAGGCCTCCAATGGCTGTCACAAACGCAGTCTCCTGGCGTAGTGAAGGGATAAGATACAAGAAGAATGAGGTAGGTCTTCTTGTCAGAGCTAGGCTATTATGGATATGTTATTACCCAAAAAAAGTGGAAAAAAAATCTGCTTGTCTTGTTCAGGTGTTTTTGGATGTTGTGGAGAGTGTGAATATACTTGTCAACAGTAATGGTCAAATAGTCAGGTCAGATGTTGTTGGGGCACTGAAGATGAGAACTTATTTGAGGTAAATTGATTAACATTTGTTCTTTAGCTAGATACTGTATACCATCCAGTCACTGAACTAGCTGTAAGTATGCCATTCTTCTTGTCTTGTTTATAACTTTAAGCTATATTTTCAGCATAATGACAATTCTTTCCCTGATCTTATTGAGATTAGAAGATAAATTTCATCATCTGACTTCTTTTGACCATATTTATCCACCTAAAAAATACTAAATTTCATCATCTGACTTCTATGCATAAAAACCCTTTACTTATTAACATTTTCAGTTTTTTGTGCCCATCTTTGTCCCATGAAACTGGAGTTGCCTCTTCTTTGTGCCCATCTTTCATTCCACTTAAAATAGTAACAATATGTTGAAGTCTCAGAGACACATAGACACACATACACACTCCTACACCTTGTTATGACTTATGTGGCCCTATTTTAGATCTTAGACTTAAAGTCAGACCTGTGATCGTCTACATTACCATTTACAAGATAATGCTTAAGAGAGATGAATCTAATAACTGAACACATACATTACTGAGACAATATCACATAAGTCATGTATAAGGGTATATTCTAAATCCCGCACATATAAACGAGCTGTTAAATTTACTCTAGTTTCTAACAGGCGACGATAGAATTAACACATTCCAGATTGTGAACCGGATACAAACTAGAGATTTTATAATTTAAAATTACAAATGAGAAACACAATTTTTTTCGAATTTAACTCATAGATTTCTAAAAAGACAGGTTTGGGACTGGACTTAACTAGCTGAGAACCAGTTTCTGAAAAACTCTATAACAGTTGGTTCTGGTCTTGAAAATGGGGTCCCATTTTGTTTTGTTGATCTGCAAAGAATCTTGCACACCACTCCAATTATGTCTGCTCTCTAACATGGTTGCTTAAACATCTCAAATAATTACATAAATCTTGTGCAACCACTAAATGATGGTGTTTGATTACTTGCAGTGGTATGCCTGAGTGTAAACTGGGGCTGAATGATAGAGTTTTGTTGGAGGCACAAGGACGATCTTCTAAAGGAAAAGCTATTGACTTGGATGACATCAAGTTTCATCAGTATGTTGTTCAACCCTTCCATGTTAAATAACTTGTGGTCATGGTTTGCAAGTTATAAAAAGCCAACTCAAGATTATTCATTGTCTTTAGAGGTGGCGATTTTGACCCATTAATTATTATTTGGCTGATTCCAGGGTGTATAGGTCAAGCAGGTGAAATTTAAATAGTACATCTTAAAAAGAAACTGGCCAAATGGGTTTGCACGATCCGAGAACTGCCAAAGAGTATTTACATAACATCTACTAAACCATTTTATCAAAAAGAGTGTTGAAACAATTAATTTTCATAATCGTATGATTCGTACTTTAACAGACTATTTATTAAAAGAAGAAAAAAATAGGGAAGAAAGTGTTGCAAGTCAATTTGACCCACACAAAAAATTACTCTTTGACTTGTCAGTTGTTACTAGCCTGCCCAATTCGCCACCTCTAACTTTTAAACTGCTGCACATATCTTTGTTGTGTTTATTAGTATCTGGCTATCTGCTGCTAGTTTTCAACCAATGTGCAATTCTGATATAGGTGCGTGCGTTTGGCCCGCTTTGAAAATGATCGAACGATATCCTTTGTACCTCCTGATGGAGCTTTTGACCTAATGACATATCGACTAAGTACTCAGGTTCTTGCATTTCCATCCTTCAACTCAGCCAAAAAATAGTAACAAACCCCCTCCCCCCTTTTTCCCTAACTATATTGGATTTTTGATGATTTTATTCAGGTTAAGCCTCTAATATGGGTGGAAGCTCAAATTGAAAGGCATTCTAGAAGCCGTATGGAAATAACCGTGAAAGCACGGAGCCAATTTAAGGAGCGTAGGTATTAATGTTTTAAGTCTCTACTTATCCAACTCACGTTTGAATAATCAAAAATGCTATCTCTGGTTTAATTTTATTTCCATGGTATTGCTTTGGCGATTTCAACCCATTTACTTATGTACGGGTTGATTTGATAGAAGTCCAAAGTGATTTGATTTGATCTTTGAATCTTTCTATTTAAATAATTTGTTTTTTGTTGAAAAATTATAGTTTTTGTAATCATGTACGTCATACCTTGAATACTAAAAATACTGGACAAAAAGTGTTTCAGGTCAACCCATTTTGATGTGACCCTTACCAGTTACCCAATTTAGCTGTTACTCAATTTGCTCCATGTTGCCACCTCTAGGATTACTGCCTAAAAAGTTAAGAACATTGATTTTGACTCATGATTATGGTTTGACCATTTTGACTTGGCAGCACTGCAACAAATGTTGAGATTGAATTACCTGTGCCTGCTGATGCAACTAATCCGAATGTTCGGACTTCCATGGGATCGGCTGCCTATGCACCAGAAAGCGATGCTCTTAGCTGGAAAATAAAATCATTTCCAGGTGGCAAGGTAAACCATTATTTATATCATGTACATCTATAATTTGCAATTTCATGTGTTGACCAAGTCAAAGTTAAAATTCTGTTGCATGTTTGATGTTTCAGGAATACATGTTGAGAGCAGAGTTCAAACTTCCTAGTATAACAGCCGAAGAAGCAGCTCCGGAGAGAAAAGCTCCTATCCGTGTGAAGTTTGAGATACCGTATTTTACAGTTTCAGGAATACAGGTATGCCTTCATTTCTGCTTTTGCATTTTGGGTCATGTTCTTTTGTTATAAAGCAACAGGTCAAGTACTCAAGTTTAGCGAGTTAGGTATTTACACAGTCACACTTTTTCTGATTTTAGCAGCCAACTTTAAACTAGGCGCAAATAGAAACGAGCTAACGATTTTTTATAGATTTAGCAACCAACCTCATATATACTGAATCTATCTATAGATTGCTGATGACTGATGTGGCACTGGTAGATGTCATGCCAGCCTCCACATCCACCTCAGATGCCACATGCAAAATGCTTATGGAAAAGAATTACAGCTTGGAAATTTGATCTTTTATAAGATTATATTTAAAAATTGGTAAATGTCAAATCAAATGCCATGTGGCATATGATACACAAGTGACAAGGTTTTATCTTAGAAATTTTAAATAACTGACCTACTTGTGGGAGGGGGAGAGGATTTTATGGTGTCTCTTGGGATAGAGGTAAGGTTTGCCTATAAGTGGGGTATTACCGTATTAGTATTACTACGTATGTTTGTTTAGATGATAAGTATGCTAATCAGTTATATACAAAATACCCGGGTTGAAGTCCTCAGAGTGATAAGAGGGAACTTTCAATAGCGAGAAATATTTCTTGCTGGGCCTTGGGTATACTTGGCCCAACAAGTGTAGCGGGCCGTTTGGTGAACTTCACTTAGCTCTCACGTGAATACGTGATGGACTTGGGGTTGGGCGGTTGGGGTTGTGTGGCATGGGCCGAACCAAACCATCAAGTAGCTGTGCTGCAGTTTTTACACGACTCAACCGTTTCTGTAAACCCTGCTACTTTTCAATTTTACCGATATCTTTTGAATTTCAGTAGTATATTACAAAGAACGAAATCACAAAACCGTCATTTGTAGCTTTATAGTGTATAATTAGGGTCAATAATCAACACAGTCGACGTTGATTAAGCTAATCTACATTATTTTTGTGTTTTATAGGTCCGCTACCTAAAAATCATCGAGAAAAGTGGTTATCAGGCTCTTCCATGGGTGCGGTATATAACAATGGCAGGCGAATATGAACTAAGGCTCATGTGAAATCTGTTTCCAAGCGAGTGTTTTGTATTTAAATCAGTTGTTTGTCAAGCAAAAGCTCACTTTCATGCACCAGTTTTTGTATTTGTTGTGCACAATCATCATTAATCATACTAGCATAAATATGTTTGAGTTACTCGAAAATTGTTTTACATGCACTATTGAATGCAACACGATTCTTTTTTGTTTAGCTTAGAGGTGGCGAAATGAATGAGTTGAGTAATTATGTAAATGTATTTGAGGCAACTGGTTAAAGGTAAGTGAGCTAGTCGCTAGAGCATATATTTTGATCAAGTTACTGGCCATACAACATCTTGACGGCCCATATGTTATGATTCTCAAAACACGACGTTAGAAAAAATATTCCACATCCTCATGTTCGGACCCCTCTTGTGAAGCTTCTTGTCATCCTTGTGTGAAGAGGTATTTACATTTTTTGGTACATTCAAGTTGAACATGATGGTATGCATATATGGAGTTATAATTAGGATCTACAGTTCTAAAATCTAAACCATGTTCATTGTACTTCCAAATGGAAACTTCTATTCATGATCATTCTTCTTGATGTTTATCCTGAGGTTGAGCCTTTGTTTTCTAGCGGTATTTTCCTGCTAAGTATAAGTGAGCCTGTTATGCGATACCATTATAGAATTGTTAAATACACCACTTTTGGGAGAAGTAAATGTTCATATGGTACAAAACTCAATCAAAAGTTACTATAATGCAAACTCTTAACTCTTAGCGCAGCTTTTGTGGTTGTGGAAGCCCTCGACACGATTTGCAATCTTTAGTTTGACTTTAAGTAAAATGTTTGACTATTTGTCAAACGAGTGTTTTGATTTTTCTAACCATACTCGTGCCCAAAAAGATGTTACATCTTGCAAAAGTGAGTGATATTTAAAGACATGCCATGGATTAAGGTTAATTTTGCGTTTATGTTTATAAAATTGTCTAGTATCATTCATAATAAAGTAATTAACATAATTACAAGTAACAAAAATCAGAAAAATGTAATAATTAACCAAAATCAAGAAAAGAAGCATAGGTGGGATTTGATCCCCCGACCTTCCTTGTGGAGGTGAGGCCGTCAGGTGCTAACTAATAATACTAACTTGAGTTTCTTGATAACCCTGGAATCAATTTATCTAACCTTAAGTATTCGTTGCAAAATAAGTAATGGTGAATGCATTTTTCATACCGTTCTCTTATATTCTTAATAGAATGCATAAAAGGGTTGGCTACTTGGTTATGTGCACACCCCTGTTTTATTAACAACACCCTTTATTGATGTGATTTGATTTGATGGTGTACGGACATATAACGATGCTTTGTAGACATAAATGGTTGTATGGCATGTATGATGGAGATTGTTATGTGTTTTGGTAAGACAGAGAATGTGATGGTACATATTCGTATATCATAGTTAAGGGACAATATAACCTTTCATATAGCATTTAACTAAATGATGTGATGGTGCATGAAATAGACATCTCATAAACAGATGGACTAGTAACTAACACATCAGAAAAAAGTGACATTCCATTGTTATATTAGGGTTAAATGGCCAATATCGATGCTTAAAGGAAAACTTTATCACTCTACAAGTACAAATAAAGGTTTTCAAGAGTTCAAAGTGTCAAACCCAACAAAGTACCTAGTATAAGTGATTAATGGGAAGAAATTAGGAGTTATATTTGAAAGAAAAAAAACAATAGGGTTCTAAAAGCAATGCCATCAAATCATAAAGGATGTTTTTTGTAACATTCTAATTAGTCGACATATATAAACGCCAGCTACTCTGAGCGCCAAAATTGGGGAAAATTACCTTCGGTCTAAAACCCTAGTTCTACTGACGTTGATACGAAGGTATTTTGATTCGTAATGCTTAAAGAATTTCATGCTCATTGTTTTATTCGTTTATGAAATCAGTTTGATTTAGCAGTGTTCGTAAATTCGATCGAATTGGAGAGTTTTTACGGGGTTATATGATTCTTCAATGTTACATTTCATTGTAGAAATGATTAATGATTAACGATACGGATTAACCTGGAATTATCATATTATGTTTGATTCTTTCTGTCTGTTGTTGATTTGTTGAATATTTTGAGGCTAGAGTTGGAGTTAGGGTTTATTTAGTTTTATATATTGCGTAATTTTTCTCTAATTATGCATTTGATTATCTTCTGTTGGCGTTTTGAATGTAAAGTTTCTCTTGTTAGAAAATGTCTGAACCATAGTTATCATAATAAAAAAATGATACATCTGTTTTGGGTGATATTTTGCCTATCGGAAAGTACAGATGTTCACATATGCTAAGATAGTCAGATACACATAATTCACTTATTCACATATGCATATTATTTTGAGAAGCTTTAGAAGCTGCATGAGCTAAATGTTTGACTGCATTGCTAGCATTAGTCATTAACTTTTTACCTTCGTATCGAGTTAATAATTGAAGATCCTAGCATGTCATGCGATGGTATTGGTTTATGAATTGTTTTCCGTATGATGATATTAAAATTCTAGAAACAACATCACTTGCGGCTTGACAAAAGCTGTTATTGAAGTTATGCTTAGGGGGGTGTATGGTGCCTGCTTATGAATGGGGTGTGTATGGTGTAAAGGCACCGTGATTTATGATTAATGCATAAATCCTCTTAAATGGATATTTAGAAAATTAGATCATTGCTGAAATAATACTGTTATCGTATTTGCCATAGTAGTTGATCATAAATATTTGCACAAAACGTGTTGTGCCAACCCAACCTGATCTAGCCTGTTGTGACCCATACCAAAAGTTATCTGTTTTGGTCCGTAACACAACTTGACCCGTCCATTTTGGCAATTTGACACCACTGGTAAACTATTGCTGGAATAGCTTTCCAATTGACTCGCTGTTCCCTCTTTTACCTTGCTGAGCTAGTGAGCTATAACTACTTTATGATCTTGTTTGCCTGTTTACAAAGTTTTCAACTTTATTCTATCAGTTGTAGTCTAATGGTTTTCTTCTTGAAAACGTAAACTCATTATACATAAACAGCAACAGAAATCTCCAAACAATCTCTACAATTACTATAAGGTGTGATTCTAAAGTTGCTGAATTATAAAATCTTGGATTGTAGAATTAAAGTAAGATCCCCTCAAACTATGGTTGATTGGTGGATATCTTTGGTGGGGGCTGCGGTTCCTGCATTGGTGGCGGGCCAAGCCATAAGAATGAAGAACAGAAGAGCAGAAGAAGAAAGATTAAAGAGTGCTAGAGGTCGAGAAAAAAGTTCGGATGATATCTTTGTTTGTGAAAGGGTGTGCACCTCAAAAAGAATGTTAAAAAAAGTCGGGTCATTTTCTAAAGACCCTGAGCCCAACACATGTGTTACGGTTTGTGGGGTCTCTGAGCTTGATGCTTGCGCTGATGCTTGTGCCCGAACCGTTTGTGTGAACCAGCATCAAGTGCCAAACTGGAATGACATTTGTCTGAAGAGATGCCAAAGTGAGTGCCTAAAGCTCTCAACCTCTTCAACTGTGTCTTGATAATAATTATTGTGATTTTATCGAGTTACAATCTTTTGGTTTTTGTTGTGAATTCGTGATTTTAAAGTATGCTTATCGAATTATGTTTTAATATGGTATTTCTTTTGGTAAAGGTCAAAGCCAATTCAGGTGTTTCAAGGTGCTTCTTGTTGTAACAAGTAGTGTGTTGAATAAGATTATACAGTTATATTATTTCGACGATAATATAGTTTTTGTATAACATGATTTAGGAGGTTTTACTCATAAAAGTAGATCGCTAAGACGATTGCAAACAAGAGTAACCTACTATAGGTCATAGTTGTATGTACTTTACTTTTGATCAGTAAAGGACTAAAGGGTATTTAGTAATTAAAATTGGAGCATCAGCAGTCTCTAGAGGCCGACAGATCTCCATATCAGACACAGGAACCAGAATTGACGGAGTGCTCCTCTTTCTAAAGGTGGACGGGTCGAGCTTGGGTTCACCTACGGGTAGATCAGGAACACTGCCACAGGTGCAGCGGCTTGGTGTTGCAGGTAGACTTCTTGGGTTCGTGAACCCGTTGAAGAAGCCGATTAGCCCAGAGTGTGTGTTTCGAGTAGATAGGGTAGTTTTGGGTTTTAAGGGTTCCTATTCTTTTCTTTTGGGTAGTTGTGGGTTCAAATAACATGATAGCTTTTGATTGGGGTATGGTTCGGGTAGTTTTGTATGGATTGAGAAGAAAGAGGCCAATGTTCTTTCCGACCGCCTCGATAACTGCGCCTACACCCATCCCGTCTGGAGAAGTCTTTTGTCTGGTTCGTGATTCTCATTTTACTGAATCTTTTGTCCTTGTTATATATCAAACCTTTTCACTAAACTTAGGCCGAGGGGTATACGACTATACAAGCACGCCTAGGGGCGTTCTCTGACGTGGCACCATTAAGGATGTTGAACACCACCCCACCCATGGCGTTAAAGGGCGTTAAAGGCCAAAACATTTGACCATTGTGACCGTTGGGGGCTTGGGAAAGTTACCGTTGCGTTTGTTTTTATTTAAAGAAATTAATAGTAATTTCAATTTTTACCATTATAAGTTTTGGTATAATTTTTTACACAACTCACAATCCATTTGTATGCACATTCAAAATTTTAAACTACAAACCATGAACCCAAACAACCGATGATCAAAGAGATAGAATACTTCATCAACATTGACCATCTAACGAGTTTTGGATCGTCAATTGATGGAAGATATCAAACAAGAGATTACGAACTAATTCGGGCTTGGATCGTCTTAGTTATTTTTTATTTTATTATCAAAGTTTATTTTAGTTTTTAATGTTATAAGAAATTAATGAAATATAATTATATATTGAGATGGAAAAGATTTAACCATCCCAACTAAATGCAATTTACGTATTACGCTGGGCCAAAACTATAATTAAGTAGGTATTCTTTACTTGAAAACCCTATAATACTTTCCCAACACTTCAAGACAATAATCATCAAAACCTTATTCTTTAATCTTTAGCATACTATTAATCATTCTCCTTTTCTTTTTGTAATTAAACAAATGAAATAAGAAAATAAAAAGGTTTTTAACCAATTCCCATTTTTTTAACATTATATTGAAATGTAATAGCAATTAACTAAGTAATTCTGATTGTGAATTTTTTTTCTCTTGGTAACATACAACATATCTTGACACGTAAAATATAGTCTTATTTATGAGTTATCCCTCTAAATATATAAAAATATGAATTTCTTTTCAAGATGGTATGTTCTCTTATTAATATTTATTTAATTTGCTTTAAAACTGGTATTTTAAGTTTTGTGATTAATGTTTTTTGAAAGGACATTATAATAACACTATTAAGTTTTATTAAAACTTTATAAATTTTTTTAAACATTGAAAGCTAAACTAAAAGCTTAGTAAAATATATAAGTTTTTAATCTTGTTAAAATATTATATTAAAAAATATAATAATACTATAAAAGAATTTTTGTTATACTTTTAATAATTTTAAAAAGTTTTAATAATATTTAAGAACCTATCAAAATGTTATCTTAATATGAGCCACGTTTTCAAGAGCAACATATTAAACAAAATTTCACCTCACGTGCATTATTTTAGTATTAAAATAATATTTGTCTCATATTTAATAGATTTATTATTATATTTTCTAAAAAAATATGTTACTGCAACGATATTATTAAAAACATTACATAACAAACACATAAAACTTAATTGCCCGGTTCTAGAGTAAACTACATTGATATTAATAAACAATCTATTATTTGAGAAGGAAATTAATATTTTATTATATTTAAAGGTAAATAACTGTATCATCCATTACTAAAAGCAAATTAAACGGACATTAATCCTTTATTATATGTTTGAATCCTAATACCGCCGGTTGTTTCGTTTTCTTTTTTCAAACGTCCCTCATTGGTGAACCCGCGTAAATGCGCTCTCAAAGAACATATATGGTGTGTCGTTATTCGAGGGATGGGGTACAACCGACTTAAATTAACATAGTAGGTTATACCATCATAGGTGAACAGAGCCTTATCACGTGTCAAAATACTATTGGTCCCTTTGAGGGAGAGCATTGGTCCGATTTTGACATTTTGAGGATATCCTTTACGAATGAGATTCTTGTATTTTACATATCCAAACGTAACTAAGACAGAAGATGGTCCATGTGACATGTTGCGAGTAATATATTATTTCATTGTCCAATTTAGTAAAATATTTTATCAAAATGTCCTAATTAGATTTCCAAATTCATGTTTAGCATGACATTTGATCCACAAAAAACTCCTACAATAATTTGGATCATACATGTAACATCCGCAATGGAAGTGCGTAATTGGCCGTTCATGAGGACGTGGAGACTATGAGAAGGACGAATGGAGAAGAGAGAGTTAAAAATTTTGTTGTCAAAGACGACCAAAATAAAAAATGTAAGAGAGAAGAATAGAGAAAGAAGGAAAACACGAGGTTGAAAATAAAACGATAATAATATAATTGACATGTTTGGCCGTGAGTGATTCTTTTGGTTGGAATGATATAAAAAAGTGAACACAAATAATGCTATAAATTTAATACCAAATTTATACTCACTATAATCTTTTACAACTTTGGATACACGCATTAAATATTCTTTTTAAAAACATAATGATTAAATTAAACATTTTAAGTAAAACATTTTGGCTTTTGACCATAAAAAGTAAAAATAAATCTTTTTATATTATTTTTTTAAAAGAGCAAGTAATTATCATTTATCATGCAAATCTAGACTTCTCTCTTCCACCATATTATATTATGCATGCTTTCTTGTTATATCAACCATTTGTCCATTTATTTCTCAACTCATCTCTCTCTCACAAACACTTTCTCATGAACATCTTAGAAACTTATAGAGAGAAAAAGAAAGCTACATAAAATTATAAGTTTTAGACATTAAGAGGGTGTTTTTATGATATGTATATGTCATAATTCTAAAGAAACATATATGGTTTTATAGAGAGGAGCAATGAATTAGAGCATCATCATCGCATCCGAGCTCATGATTTTCGCAGCCAAAAACCGACGAGCCCACGGACCCGCCTCTCAAAAAACGCTCACATTCCTCCACGAACCGCTCTGTGACCACATACGTCCTATTTTTCATTTTCTCCTCTCTCCTTCACCTCAGCCTTCTTTCTTCCACGACGAAGTTCGTGGGCCCGTGGAGAAATGAAGGAAGCAATCAACCAATCAAAATTATTAACACCCAAAACTCTATTTATTTTCCTTATAATCTTTTCTCTCTTATTTCTCATCTTTTTTTCTCTACAATCCCACAAATCTTTACAACAACGCGTCTCAATCAACCCGAACCGCGATCTCAAGATCCGACCCGGGTACAACTCCTACGACGCCTACATCAACCACCAGCTTCAAAAAACCACCAACCCGAAGCTCCGAAAAATATGGACCTCAAGAGATTGGGACAGAAAAATTCAAGTTTTCCAACGGTTTTTTAACCGTTTAAAACAAGAAAAACTGCTTTCAAACTCATCAAAGGCTCTTTGTGTCGGAGCCCGGGTCGGGCAAGAAGTGGAGGCATTGAAACGGGTCGGGGTGAACGATTCAATCGGGTTGGACCTTGTTCCATACCCGCCTAATGTGATCAAGGGTGACTTTCATTACCAACCGTTTGATGATTTGACTTTTGACTTTGAATTTTCAAATGTGTTTGACCATGCACTTTACCCGGATAGATTTGTGGGGGAGATCCAACGGACGTTGAAGCCCGGTGGAATATGCGTGTTACACGTGGCGGTTTCTAGACGGTCGGATAAGTATTCGGCTAATGATTTGTATAGTATTGAACCTTTGAAGAGGTTGTTTAATGGGTCGGATCTGGTTCGATCCAGAAAGGTTGATGGGTTTGGGTTGGATACTGAGGTGGTGTTTAGAAAAAGAAAATATAGATCCAATGCTATTTAATTAGATTGATATTTATTTAAATGTTATATGTTCATTATTCAAGATTAGTTAATTTATTTCTTATTAAATATTTGCTTTTTATTTAATCGTGTTTAAACAAGAGACCGTTGAATACGCAACCAATTTTAACACATGAGACGTCTTTCTCCACTTGTTATCAATGTTGTAAAAATCGTTAGGCGCTAGTCGGGCGGTGAGGTAAGGACTAGGGATTAATCGGGATTAGTGGGGATTAATCGGTTTGAATTTGTATATATAATTTTCAATTTTACATATATATACACATTTTTATATGTAATTTTTATAAAAATGTTTAGTTTTATATACATATAAACAAATCTGGCCGGAATTTACAAATTTTTCGCCGGAATTTCAAGAGTCCCCAGAATCAGGCCGGATCGGAAAGTCGCCGGAATTTCCGATTTTCGGCCCGATTTGGACCGCCTAGGTCCGCCTAAGGCCACCTAGGGCCGAATTTGACCACCTTTTACCGCCTAGCGATCAATTGGTCGAGTAGGGAAAATCTCCTAGGTGGTCGGCCGACTAGCGACTAATCGCCGATTAGTCGGCCGCCTAGGCAGATTTTTGCAACACTGCTTGTTATATATATATATATGGGTATGTTATTAATACACTTAATTTATTTTCATCACTCTATCACTTTTTATACATACATATAGATACATAGAGGGAGATGAAGACAATAGGGTGTCTCAATTGGATGTTTGTATAACCCACCCCTATATATCTCACAGTTTCTACTTAGAAGTGGTTCTGTATTACAGGGGCGTCTTAAGCATAAATGTTGGTTTAAAACATTATCAACCCCATTTTCGAATATATATTTCATTTTGCTATACAAATAATTGTACAATGTACAAAATAGTATAAATCTGAGTGATCTAGAGGACTATAAACTAATCCTTCTTAGGTAAATAATTACCTTCATGTAGTCTCAAACCTTACCCCTAACTAGTCGGGATTCGTGGTCCATTGATAGGACGAATTCTCCCCTAACTTATAGGTCATTGTCAACGTGTCGGGTCGGGTTGGATCAAAACATTGATCGGGTTATGTTTAGCCAGAATGCTGCTTCGGTGGAGTGATACAAGGGCATTTTTGTAATTTGACGTACTCAATGTAGGTGTGAACCGTGACGATCATGACTAGATGGGTCCCTTGGAATGTGGTCTTGGTAGAAAGGGTCGTCGGGACAACGAACAGAGCTCATTCTTGGAGAAAAGTTCCAACCGTTTACTTGTTCAAGTTCATGATCAACACTTCTCATAGCAGCTTCTTCTTTGAACTTTAAGAAGAACATGGAGGACCAATAATCTTTTGCCAAGTTCTATACATCGAAAAAGTGGAAAAAAATTTAAAAAGTTATGTTTAAAGTTTAAATCTTGGACACAGTCACCATATTCTTGAGCAACTTGGTAAAGAGCTAATGGGTAAAAATGGGCGGGTTAGGAAACAAGTCAAAATCATTTCTACCTGAAAACGGCTTGGGTTGACCCGCAAATAAGTTTTGTTCATGTTCGTAAAATTATAAAACTATAATAGCTATGATTGCAAAAACAGTATTATTACAATACTAATTTGAATTCTTAAACAATTTTGGAGGCTCTATCAATTGAAAATAGACCCCCCCCCCCCCAACCCGGCGTTTGACCCGTTTGAGAAAAATAAACCAAATCGACGGAATTTCACCTCAAAAGGTGATGAACTTGTTAGAACATATTAGGGTTAGGTCCATTAGCATTAAGGTTTTGTATCATGTCTATACATATACCGTAGACGGTAACATACTAAATACTCAATAAAAATCATTTATTTTACCTTCAAAGAACTAACCATATTTAGCAAGTGACTAGAGGGATAGTGATGCGGGCTCAAGTGTGGATGAGCAAGCTTTAGCCTTTTTGGAGGCCCAAGATCGCTTATCCAAAGGGGCTTCACTAAAACGGCCATAAGTTGGGCTAGAAGTCTCCGTAGGCGGTTTGGGTCATCGTTTCGGCCCAAAAACGGCTTATTTTAGGAGTTATTTCAATTTTTGTCTTATTTTTACATTTTGTTGGACTTTGCTTTTGGCCCAGTTTCCGGCCCGTTTATGTTTTGTGGCCCATTCGAATTTGGTTTTGTTTCTTTATATGATTGTAAGAGATGGGAGAAAGTATTATTGAAGTTTATGAAAAATCTGTTTTTCTCTCTATCACTGTGTGTGTGAGTGTAAACCCTGATTATCGGTATTCTTTGTGAATCAACGATAGTTAGAAGAATTGTTCCTGGTATTCTTGTTGAATCAACAGGTCAATTATCTATCTCTCTGTTTCCGACTACATCAGATAGAGATGGGGTTTTTTATTTCAACTAAAAAGATAAAGAGTACTAACCATGTTTATTAACTGCAGTAGCTCACTGACAGCATTTTTGAAGAGATCTGGGTGTGCAAGATCGAGGGTTGTGAGAATTTCTTGTCGGGTTCTGTGAGATATGTTTACCTCCATAGGTGAGCCTGTATACAAATCAAGAAATTAAAGACAGTAATTCATTAATGAATTTGGACAAACTTTCAAATGGAAGTTTATTTTTCATGTGACGTCTTATTATATCTTTAGAAAAAAAAGTCTTGATGTACTTTTTAACAGTTTCCTTCATAGCAAAAATTGAATCAAACTTAGAGGGGACAATTTTGACCCATTCTATAACAAGTCAAATGGATTCCATTAAAGGCTTAGTTAAACAACTAAACAGGTTGAATGGATTAAAAGTGACATGAAGCAAACTGTGTTTCAATGCTTACATCATCTTAAACTGTTTCATTTAATAAAGTCACATTAATATTTAACGATTAAAAGCATATTTAATGCATTACTTATAAATGGAATTCAAGGGAAACCCGACCCACCCGTGTTAAAAATAACAAAATTACACCGATGGACCAGAAACAGTTTCGGCCTGTTACCCAAACCACCCATTTTCCACCTCTAGTTAGACTTTACAGGAGATTTGAGTGTGATACCTGTGTTTATGTACTTCTCAATAATGTGTCGTACCATGTAAATTCTTTTAACAGGATCATTTACGGGTATTTTTTCAAGCTGTTGTACTTCATTGTAAAAATGCACACTTTCCCCAGCCAAACAACTGAAGTCATAGAGTAAATAAAAGGACGTAGTTCAGATACTTGTAAACGGGTTGTCTAGAGTACTGTTTTTTCCCTAACGGGTAAAAACCGGTATGTCATAAAAAAACTAGCTTAACAAAATTCATCCAAAGTGTACTTTAATACAAAATATATCTGCGATTGTATTATATAAAAAAAGTTAGATTATATAAATCCTGTAATCGTATATAATGCACTAAATGACTATAAAAAATGTTAATTTCTTGGGTAAAAGTGTTTCGGGTCAACATAACCCGTACCAAAATTACCAATTTTGATCCAAACCCATTTTGACACGTTACCCGAACAGCCTGACACCCATTTTGCCACTTGATATGAATTAGATGAAGACAAGACCTGTCAGCAAACTCCATGAACGATAATCGAAATCTTCTATTCTGTAAAAGTTTGTCCAACGGATCATTTGGATCGACATCTAGAGTTGGGTCATTCTGTGACAAAATCCCACTATCAGGTATTCCAAGAGCTTCCCCCATTGTCTTTACATTAAAGCTTTCCTTCTTGTTTAAGCTCATAACTGAGGCCAAAGGTTGAGAGAATGAAATAGAGAAGAAAGCCACCACAAGAAAACTTGCCTGTGGAATAACAATCGACAAAGATATCAGTAAAGTTATCCAAATAAAGAAAATGAGCCGGTCATGTACGTTGTATGACAAATCAAAACGAGTAATTTTTTGTACGAGTCGGGTTGACTTGGAACACTTATCTTACAAAGTTTCTCATTTTTTTAAATTAATAAATGAGTAGGGCAAATGTCAAATAAAAAACAAAACTATTAAAATCTAGGTGAATTAGCACATAAGTCCCTGAACTGTGTTTTTACATGATTATAAATGCCTTAACTTATACGAAGTCAATAAAAGAGTTACAGAAAAATTATTTTTAACAAAGATGACCTTATTTGCATGATTGAACGTCCCTAAACCTCATATAAAGTGCAAATTAAGCGAAAAACCATAGGTACGTCAAACATAAGTACAAATATGATATATCTAATTATTGCATTTAATTATATAGGAGCTTTTATGCATTAAAAATACAATTTGGTGACTTTTGATCTATTTAACTCGTTTCTTTCTATGCTAAATTTTCTTTATCTTAAAAGATAAAGTGTAACCCAAATTGACTTCGTAAGTAAATGGCTTAAAATTGCCACCTCGATGGTAGGTATAAAACATACCACAATTAAAAGCACACATCTGGTGGTGACTTGAAGCCACATGCTCTCCTCGTGTGTCTCATTCAATACATAAGCAACCACCCATACGCCTAAAATAGAAAATCAAGAAAATTAGTAACAAATAGGAACTAAATAAGGTTATTTGAAGTGCCAATTATGTTACTGCCACTATGTATCAAAAATTCAGATTGGATGGACTTGCACAACTTATGACTTCGACATAGTATCCAAATTACATAGATGATATATTGTAATTGATGAGATATTTTAGAGAGTTATGTGCAATATTAATTTAAATACGTACCCACTGAAAACATAGTTACAAGTATGGCCCGCCAAAGGTCCTTGAGTTCATCGAATTTGAATTCAATGTGATGAATGGCTGCAGTAATACAAACCAAAGCAACAATATATACAACAGGAAAACACATATAGGGAGCAACCCATTGAGTCCCCATGTGGCATCGATTATTTAAAGGCTGCTTTATGTGAAGTACTGCATCAAACAAACTCCAATGTTAACAGCTTGCATAACTGTACATGAGAGAAAAACATGAATATATACACCCTCACATATGCATAGATGGAAATAAAAAACAATATATTTAATTCAAAGAAGTAATAAATAGCAGTTCATGGGAAGGAATTAGACACGAGGTAATAGAAATAAAAAGAATTTACACGTTCATTGCTATAAGGAGCATAACAATTATTAGATTCAGTAAGTTAAATCATGCTAACTAAAGGCAGGAAAATGAGCGGGGTAGGTAATATGTCAAATGGATTAACTTCTCGAGTCCAAATTTCAGGAAAATGAGCGGGGTATTATCCGAAACAATTTTGCTCAAAATTGTTTTAACTTTTAACTCCTAATATTTAGAGTGTCAAATATGATTACACAGAATATATTGTTTTCGTACAGTCTATTTTCTGTTAATGATTTGGGAGATTTTATACATTATTAACACACTTTTAACTTTTAACTCCTAAATATATTTAACTTTTAATTCCTAATCATGTTTTACTGTCCATCAGAGATGGTTTAACAAGTGCAACATACAAAAAGCTAAGGCTAAAAGAAGTACAACAAAGCAGGAAAAAGACCAGTTGTCTTACATGTAGCCCAAGCAACCCAGGGCAGAAGAGCAAGTGGAAGACTGATATATGATCTTATAGGAAATAAACGCCTCCTGAAGATAACAAGAGATCACAATTTAACATGCATGAAAGATGCACAGTCCAACTTAGATTACATGGTATTTTTCATAGCGCAAAAAAGAACAAGTAGAAGAACCAGAAAGATTAAGAAAAACAGTTACAAAAACTTACTTGACAAATACAAAATACAGGTGGGCTGCTTGAATAAGGCGACAGCTCAATAACAATCCAAATCCAAGTGGACCATTCACCCAAACTGAAACCAAGAAATAGCTATAGGTGAACATGAATTTACAAATACAAATGAACAGTTGGTGTGATTTTATTAATCAAGGAAAAAGAATATATACAAACCTGCCCAGACATAACAGGATTGCCACCAATGCCTCCTGTGAAACCTCACAACATTAAGTGACATCTGCATAAAGGTGAAACAGATTAACGTAAGTGACAGTAATAATGAGAGTATAAAAAATGTTGAGTAATAAGATAGACTTGATAGAATATTCCAATTAACGTGGCCTTCAGCCCTTTATGGTATTATAAAAGTTATAAAAGTTGATTTTGTGAGACAATTTGATTTAAGTATAAGAACTTCATATGGGGGAATAAATCATAAATAGATAATTTATGGCATGCATACTTAGATTTCCTCTCAAGTGAGATTGTGAGAAGTGTAAATACATAAAAATTAAATGTTTGATTTGATTAGTAACATAGACAACTAGCAAAAAGGAACTTGACTAATCAAAAAACAAAAAAACAGTAGCTTTACCGCAAGTGACAGCAAAAGATTGAAGCTAGCCATGGTCTGAATTGCCGGGAGCCAAAAACTACTTCCTTTAGGTATAGGAATCTTGTGAATTAAAAAGGGTAAGGTTGACCTCAGTAAAAGGCTGCAAGACAAGAATTACATTCATTGTAAGCATGCATATATGAACAGCAACAATTTGGATTCCAAAATGCTTCAGTTTCCTTGTTAGTACACTTTAGTAAAAGAATAGATTTCTATTATAGCGATATGAAACAGTATGAGGTAAGAATTTGATATAACGTCAGTATGACTGTATCTATCATTTCTAGCAGCAAATACTGAGATCACCATTAGAGCATTTCCAATGGTAGAGGGGAAAGGACGCCCTATGTCACTCTCTCTCCACGTCGCCCTCTCCCTCTCTCACAGACTCACTCCGTGGCCGTACTTGGCCACGAATTTCTTCCTCTCCCTCTCTCTCTCTCTCCTCCACAAGGCCACAGACTTCTCACAACGAGCCATTGAATATGATCTTTGTGAATTCTTAGGAAATATTGAAAGGTTAATTTGGACATACAAACTATCTTACACTACTAGGATACTCCTCCACTCACTAATACATACTCACAAATCTCTCCCTTCACAGAAGAAAACCTTTCATAACATTTTTAACCTAGTACTTCTCCAAATGCAAATCCACATGAACAATTCAGGAAATCTAAGATCAACATCATTCTTAACGATCTAAACTTAAATAAGCTTCAGTAAGCATCTTCTTACAACTTGATACAGATCGAAACCGATACCAGAACAGTAACAATTTTAGCATCCATAATTCAACACGTAACTGTGTTTTGGATTCGAATCAGTATGAATTTATCACAATCATGAAACCTATCAGTGTCGGATCACAGTTCAATGTTCAAATTCCTAGCGTTAATCCAAATAAACAAAGAAGATAGCGTAATTGCATACATTTAAGTTGTCATATGAACAAATTGGGGGAAAAGAGACGCACAGTGCGAATGAGATGACAGCAACGGAGAGAGCAACGTAGTCGCTTGGACAACCGCCGATGACGTCACAGCCGGTCATCTTTACGGCGGTGACGGTGGCGGTGGCGGTGGATTTATACCGCCGGCCGGCTGCAGGTAATCTCACTCGATCGATGGAGAGCTGTTGTAATTAGAAAATGTGAGTGTGAAAGACTGAAAGTCAATTATTGTTCAAAAGTCCAACTTTAGTTCTTTTCGAAGTTTGACCTTTGACCAAATTTGTACTCTTCCAAGAAATTTCTAAGTTTTTTTCTCTAAAAAACATTTTTTTAAACGGTTCAAAAACATATGGTACATGTTTCGGATTGTTTATTTCCTCCTTACTTTAAACTTATTAACTTTTGAGAAGTTTAAGTCAAAAATAGTGTTTGGCAAAATAAAAATGACTTTTGAAACTGAATTTTCATATATATAGAGTAAAAATGAGGTTTTAAAAAGTAAGGAAATTATTACTTATTAACTTTTGAAAACTATTTTTGGTCTAATTTTCTATTATACCCCTCTACTACCTCCTACTAACTCTCATCATTTTTATATTATGTTTTTTTTTGTCATTTTACAACGTTTTAGTTTATAAGCTAATTCAAACACTTTTTTAAAAATTTCTTTTGAAAAGTCATAAGTTAATAAGTATTTCTTATCAAAAGTACTTTTCAATCAAAATAAGCAATCCCAAACATGCTCATGATATGGTAAAAAACGGTGTAAGTTTAACATGCGCTAGTTAATTATGTGGTATTTAAATGTATAAAAGTTGCATTTTAGAAGAAGCAAAATAAAAATAAATTTCACTAAGGCTAAATTCGTTTAGTTAATTTAACTATTTATGGGTACTTGTTTATCCAGATCGATAACAATTACACCATGGTTGAATCGTACCTCTTTACATTCTAGTTTGAAGCGATAGGATAGGATTTTAAAATACAAGACATGAACATATATATATATATTCACATGACTTCAATTTACTATCATCTTGTAGGCTTAGGCTTTACACCATTAGGTATAGAAGGGTGGCCATTCAAGATATTTATTTATTATACCGACTTGACATTTGTAGGCTTCGGCTTGGCACCCTCAAGTCTACAACATCGTGACCCTTCTGATTGGTTTTCTACATATTGTAGCTCATCTTTGGACTCGAGAAAAACTAGAACCAGTTTAGCTAACTACAAGAGCTTATTCATGAGATAATGTTGTAACGTTATACTTGGTATCTTTATCATATGTTCTTATTCATATAACATGTCAAACTCATCATCTTAAACATGATGACATGTGTTCACGTTTATTTCTTTTCTTGTCGTTATACGTGGTATCTTTATCACATGTTCTTATTCATATAACGTGTCAAACTCATCCCCTTAAACATGAAGACATTCGTCCATGTCTATTTCTTTTCTTGTCCTTTTGTTACTACTAAGAAAAATAAACACATCAAAAAACTGTATGTAGGCTTACAAAGACATTGTGTGAGACAATTCATGATGACATCATATGGCACCCAAACATATTACAATAACAAAATATATTAAAGTTGAATGATTTCTCAAATAACTAAATATTCCCATGAACATGGGGGCTTATGGTTATGGATTCTCTGAAACCCTAAAATCTGATTGCAGAGAATCAAACGAACACGATTACTGTTAATTTGTACATCTATGTAAACTCATAAAAAAACAATATGAAACATTGAAGCTACTTAAATATGGCACAAGTTGTCATGGTCACAAGATAGTGCCAAGAAGCCATAGGTGCAATATAAGCCAATAAGCAATAAGCCCTAGCCGTGCCCTTGGTCGCCGCATCAAGGCTTGACCACCAGAGACCCTGTACGCAAGCAAGAAGTACAACCATTACGGACTAATATTAGAGGTGTCAATTTCAACTCGTCTACTTATGAATACGATGTTTTGGGTTTTATTTTATTTCAAAAGGATACAACAAGAAAATTAGCTAAAAGAACAAAAAGTGGTGGTTGATCAGCCAAAACCCACTTTGACTTATATTAGTATATCACCCAACCCCCACATCTTGCCGGCTCAAGGAACTTACTTGGAAGTAACAATTTCAAATCATTAACTTACGAATGGGTCAATTTGGGTTGTGTTTTTAGGGGGAAAAAAAAGAAGAGAGAAAGATAAAAGATGAATAGGCTAAAAGTGACTCGTTATTTTCAAAGCTGTAGATATCATTGTAAAAATATTGTTTTTTGTAATCGTATTTAACTTATTATTTACAAAAGAATGTTAAAATGAATAATAAGTGTTTGTGGGTCAATCCGAAGCCAGTTTGAACTATCCAGCTGGTAAACTTTGTTTCATGGAAGCCAAAGGTATCAGTTTTTGGTAACTTATCTAGAACACTTGCTTGCCTAATGTGACCATTACAAAAATTAATGAAGTTGATGTAAATCAGCAAGATTTCCTTGTTTTTGTGTACTTCTGTCATTCGATTTATGGTCAAAAGCGAAACGCTCCAATTTTCATGAGACAAAAGGGAGTATATACAGAATCCGGTCAAAGCACTTACCATATTCCATCTATTCGATCTGCAATCATCTTCCCTTGGACTGGTACAAGACCTGATGTATGGAGAGACTTGAATATATGACCTGAAAACATAAAAAATCAGGAAAATGTTCCCAGCTAATGCAGCCAAATATAGAATAAACATAAGAAATTCCTTATTAAAATAAAACCTTTATCTTCAACGGATTCAGCTTTGTCAAGCAAACGATCAGACTCTGAGTCAATTGTAATTGCTAGCTGCTCACTTGATCCCTTTTTCAAAGATCTCATTTGGGCTGCAGAGGGCGCCAAAGGCAACCCCGCTTTCCCAACAGTAACCTGCAAGAAAAACATTACAATTCAGTTTATGAGTGTGATTAAAAAATGTATAATACTACAATGATATATCGTAATGACCTAACTTTTTGAACAAATTGATTTAGAAGGTGTTATGCACTTATAACACAAAACAATAAACACTTTGGGTGACCTTTGACCAATTTGACCTGTTTCTTTTTAGCTGACTTTTTTATTTTACCATCTTAATTTTTATCTGTTACAGATTAAACATCACCCCGACTCAACCCATTAAAGTAAAAATGCCACCTCTAAGTCAATGCAACATTAGCAGAGCATAAAAATGACAAGATCAGACGCAAACAATTCTAGATGCAACAATAACACATGCCTGATCATCAATCTCTGATATTTCTGATCCAGCAGGAAAAGAAGGTGATGCAAAGACACCTCTTTCCTGTATCATGTCTGGTCCACCTGTCCTATTCTGAATAAAATCTTCCAGTAATTTAACCTTGCTCGATAATTCTTCTGCTTTTTTCTGCGTCTCCACCAATTTGGATTTTGAACTTTGACCATCCAGAACTATGCCTTGAACAAGCCTTTCCAGCACTAGAAGCAGTCCTGCAACATCAGCAGGTTTCTTGACTCCAATAGACTCGTCACCTCCTAACTTTTGAATAATATTCTGCAACCCATCTTTAAGTTCTCCCTTCATCTGGTCAACTTCAAGGGCTTGTTTTGAAAGTGTTGACCGCATGTCCTCTTTGGCATGAGTCAACAAGGTCAACTGGTCTAGCAATTCGTTTACACTATCAACTATATAAAAGAGTTTTTCTACAGGATTTGAATCTTGGGGCTGTTTGTCTCCAACTACAAGGTTCGGGAAAGGAATTGCGATGCCGTCTATTTTATCAAATAGGGTTTTTATTTGAGAAGCTGATAAAAGAGCTTTTTCGGCATCATCCTCTGAAAAAGAATGAAATTTTGATTAGAGATATATACAGTAGAATATAATCATTAGCATAAGTGAAATCATAACAGGTCAAAGTAAATCTGGGTCAAATACCGGGAGCCTTTGTTTGGGTTGGATTGACAAAACACTTTTGACCATTTTTTATGTTTTTAGAATAAATACAATGTTAAGTTTGATTACAGGAACTATATTGTTACAATAATATTTTTTAACAGGTATTGCTAATAACCAACAAACAATTTTTAATACAATATACTTCATATTTCTCTAGAGAATCTTCAGATCACTTTTCATGTTGAAAATGGTTCAATAAGTATCTTATAATTGGATTCCTTTTAATAAAGATTGTTTTCTAATTATGGTAAACATAATAACAGCCTTACGGGCTACGGTTAGCAGGCCCATTTCTAATAAAGCAATTTAGAAGGTCGTATATATAAGATTACACTTTGAGCAACTAGCGAGCCGTTTGTTTTTTAACTATTTTTTTTTTCATTTTACCAGTATGATCCATTAGCGATAAACATAAACCGCATCAACCCATTCTTAGGTAAATGAACTGAAATTGCCACCTCTAATCAATGATCCAAGTATATGACTCTCATCATATAAATGCTAATCAAATGTATTATCGTCAACTGAAATAAAAGTTTACCATGATCTTTAACAGATGAATTACTTTGAACAGACAACTCGCTTTCTCTTTCATTCCACTTTTCCTCTTTTGCCTGATAATCTTTTAAACTGGAGCTCATTTCCTTACAACTTTTTCTAGATGCTTCTAGTTCATTCTCCAATATAAAAACTCTTTCTTGGGATGCATCATTTTCTTCTTTGACTTTTTCGTACATTGACCTGGTTTTCTCCAAGTCACCCTGTAATTCTTTAATTACACTTTCTGATTTATCATACATTGAACTGGTTTTCTCTAGTTCAACCTGTAATTCTTCGATAACTTCTTTTGACTTGTCATACATTGACCTGGTTTTCTCCAATTCACCCTGTAATTCTTCAATTACACCTTTTGATTTATCATACATTGAACTGGTTTTCTCTAGTTCACCCTGTAACTCTTCGATAACTTCTTTTGACTTGTCATACATTGAATTGGTTTTCTTTAATTCAGTCTGTAAACAATCAATTGTTGTGGACATGTTCTCTTTTACACTAACAAATTGTTCCATTACACTTTGAACGTTTCTAGCAGCAGATAACAGCTCATCAGCAGCAAGCTTAACATCTGCTACTGCCACATCATCAACTACTAACAGACCAGGATACGATTTTTCCATCCCAGTGGTGGGGTCAGTTTGCAGCATATTGTTTTCAATATGGACCTTCAAATCTTTGGTGACATCAGCACACGCAGATACTAGAACTTTAATGCCATTTTCCAGCATTAACACTTTATTCTCTTGCATTTGTTTGTCCATCTGCATGTTTTTCACTTCTTGTTGCAAAGATATTGTTTGTCGAACCATAAATGGAATAGTATTCCTTATTGCTTCTAGCTTTTTCAACAAAGATGCAATTATGTCATCAATGAGTGTTGAGAATTTGCCAAATTCATTAGCAAGAGTTTGGTTTTTAGTATTCAAACTATCAAAAAATTTTCCAACATACGAACCAATACCCTCAATGTCTTCTGCATTAAACTCATCATCAATTATCCCAGTGTTCCAATCATAGTTGAATACAGCAGCAAGGATAGTTGGTGATTGAAAATTTTCCTGCAAATCATGGATGAGATGAGGAGGCAAACATAAAAACTTAACTGAAACAAGTAATTATGAGATGATTTGTTGGTAGGAGTCGTGTTTGACGACTATGTTTGACCACTCTAAATAGTAGGAGTCGTGTAAAAAAAATCTGGCTTGATTTTGTAATTACTTAAATGCATGAAGGAGTTGATTCAATATGTTGCACACAAATACAAAAGATAATCATTGATTTTAGTCTTTAGATGATGAGAAAAGCGAGCAGTAGGTGGATTGGATGGTGCCACAGTGGGTTAAAACAGACATGGTCAATTGGGCAAAAAGTGCCAACCCTCAAACACTTCTTTTCTCCACTTCTCCGTTATTTTAAAATTTTCAAATTATTAATCTTCAAAGTATGATTGTAAAAGTTATATAATCACAAAAAATAAAATAAAAATTAATAAAGTGATTTTGGAGGTTTTATGCAATTGAATACACTTTAGATGACTATCAAGCCGTTTGACCCTTTTCCTTTTCAATTAGATCCTTTAGCTTAACCCATTTGAACTTGTAGGTATAAAACATAACCCAACTTGACCTATTAATAGGTAAGAGGCAAAACTGCCACCCCTATTTGTAACAAACTAACATCTTTATGTTACCTCAATAGCAGGATGATCTTGCATCTGTTCTATATCAAAATTATCCTTCATGTCTCTTAGCAGCCGGTCTATTTCTTTTAAGCTTTCGATTTTTTTCTCAAAACTTTGCTTGAACAATAAGAACATAGATTCATCTTTCAACAGCATTTGAAGATTTCCAAGAAAACCAGATAACTGCGGGGCCCATTTGTCATTCACGACTGCCAACTCATGCCTACATGTATTCAGCTCAGTTTTTAAGGTTGAAATCTCATGTTCAGCTTCCTCTTTGAGTTTCTCTATCTCGCTCTCCAATACAGTTCTATTATCTACTGCCTTCTCATTTTCCTGTGAAAACTGAGAAACATTCGTATTTAACTGAACGATTGCATCTTCAAGGGACTTTATAGTCTTTTTAGCATCATCCAGATTACTTGCATGAAAGGAAACTTCCTCCTTAACTTTCTGTACCTCCATTTGAGCTTCTTCTTTTTCACTCGTGAGCACAGATATGTTATTTTCAGCATGTGACAACGCCTCCTGAAACTTACTTCTTTGAGAAGTAATTTCATCCATTGCTTTATGTAATTCCTCTTCAGCGTGACACTTGACAATCTCTAATCTGCTCTTCTCTTCAGTTAGTAAACTGATGGTTTTCTCTGAATCTGCAAGTTTATCTTCCTGTGATTTCAAGGTTTTTAGGGTTTCCACCAACTTGTTATTTAATGTATTGGTTTCCTCTTTCAAAATTTCTACTTCTTGTTCTGCTTGAATCTTTAAAAGTTCCAGTTCTCTGTTCTTTTCAGATAATTGAGAAACATTTTTCTCTGAAACCGATAATGCCTCTTCAAGGGATTTCATGTTGACCAGAACTTCAGTCAACTTGCTGGCGAGTTGAGCGGCTTCATCTCTTACATCTCCTAGCTCATGCTCTGCTTGAGCTTTAGAAACTTGGCATTCACTCACATATGTCGCAAACCACTTCAGTTTCTCAACTGGTTCTTCTAACTCTACAGGAAAAATAACATTTATACCATCAATTATCTCAATTATATCCTGTAACATCGTATTGCTTTGAGCCAGAAACTGCCCAATTTGATCCCTCTCTGAGTCCAATTTTGCAACTTGATCCCTGTAGTCACTCAATGTTGCCTTTTGTTTCTGAAAGTCAACCATTAACGCCTCAATCTGAGCATCCTTTTCAGCCATTTGTTGTTTCATGTTCTCACGTTCTTGCACAAGACCTTTTCCTTTCTTAACTGCCATAGACAATTTCTCCCTCAATAAAGATGCTTTCTCCTCAGATCGTTGAAGATTTATCTGCAAAGAGTTCAGCTCGTCTTTTGATGCATGAAGTTCTTCAGAAACCTTTACTATCTCATGTGATCGGTCATCCAGCTCCAACTCAAGAATTTGTTCATATATCTTCGATTCCAGATCACTTACATACAACAAACTTTGAATCTTTTCAAATACTTCAACGTTTATTGGTGATGATTCAGGGGTAGCAACCATCCGTTTCTTTTCCTCAACAATTTCTTCATACTTGCATGCAATTTCTTCCAACTCCTCTTTAAGATGGTATTTCTCTTGTGATTCTGCTAACAGTGATGTGGTTAAATTATCAATTTGTGAACCAGCAGCCTCTTTAATTGCATTATTTTCATCTTGTAGCTTAATAAATTGGTCTTTTGCAAGGTTATATGATTCCAATAGCCAGCTAACTTGAGATTCCAAGTTGGGAAATTGTGCAATTTCTGGTATCCCTTGGCAAAGAAGTTCTGCACATTTTCCAAGGACCATATCCCGTTGCATAAGAGCTTCTTGCAGCGAGTTTGCCAAAATTTCAGTTTGAGTCAACTCACCATTCCTCAGCTCAGCAGCCTCTAGGGCAGTTGACAACTCACCATTTCTCAGCTCAGCAGCCTCTAGGGCAGTTGACTTTTCTTGTAATTCAACTAAACATCTTTCTAATTCACTGGTTTTCTCAGCAACCAATTGCTTCAATGAGTCACGTTGTTGGACCAATGCCTTCCCTTTTGTTACAGCCATGCTAAGCTTTTCTTTTGTATTACTATACCTCGTTTTCTCCTGTTCAACTTCACCTTTAAGTTTCCCTATTTCTGCATTTAGAAACTCGACTGTTTCTCTGTTTTTGTCAAGTTGTTCCATTAGCTGCCCATGCTTGTATTCTAAAACATTATATTTTTCATTGAACTCCAGTTCCTTTGTTTTTAGTCCAACTAACTCCTCTCGTAGAGAAGGAAAAACCGTCTCCATGTAATTCTCCATCTGAAAATCTGACTTAACCTCTGCCAAACAATGGGCCAGCATTTGAACTTCAGAAAGTAGATAATTGTAATTCTGGAGTAAAAAATAGGTGTTCTGCTCAAGATAAGTTAACTTCCCACTAACAGATGTATCAGACAATTCTGCATCACCAACAAGAGAAGATAAAATCCTATCCACAACAGCCTCAAAAGATGATACATCTTGTAATTTTGACTGTTCGTTGACCTTTATCATAAGATCCTCAATCTCTTTATCCTTCATATGCAAAGTGGCATAGAGTTCTCTGATTGTGCCCTCAGATTGTGAACGCTCATTCACAGAAAACTCTATAAACTTGGAGCACTCCTTTACCATCTCGCGCAAGGGCAAATTGGACTTTTCACCACCCTGTTCAATTCCTAATGTAAGATCACTAGAATCACCAGCATCATTTTGATCAATCAATGACTGTTGATTGCTTAAAGCCTTGAGTTGCCGATGAAGATTACTAACTTCTTTCATCAACACCCTTCTTTCTTCCTGCAAGATAAGCCTGGTTAGCACAACTAAATAATACTTATGACACACAAAAAAGTTGACAAGAGACAACCCACCTCATACTCCTGTAAAGTGATTTCCTTTTCATTATCAGACGCGTTATATTGAATACCTTCCGTATCATCCCCAAATGGCTGATGGCGGGCCGCGCTTGCACTACCAGGGGACCTTGCTTCGTTAGAAACCAAGTCATCCGGGCAATCTACAAACTCATCTTGCCCCCCATCTTCTTGCACTCTTAGATCGTGTGGCTCATCTTGTACAGTATCTACTCCGGTTACCACTACCCCATCATCCTGCTCAAGATGCTCAACCTGAAAGTAGCTTGCTAATCTTAACTTATCAACATTAATAGTAAAAGTATATTAGTATTATTACAGACACAATAACTAAATAGTGAACAACATGTGCAAAATGATTCTAGTGATTAGGTGTTAAAATGCAAATCCTTACATGCACTCTAGGCTTTTTAATTCTCTCTATTTGAAGTCAGAAAATAAGTTCATCATACATCCAATACATCATATCAAACCTCCTTCTTACCCTAATTGGATTTTGTAACGGATGGAACATCATACTAATCTACAAGAACACTTTTTACCCCAAATTTACGATTACGAACTGATACAACTTATTGCTGATTAAAAAACATCAAAACACACCTCCTTTTAACCTTAAATTGATTTTGTAGCTGATGGAACATCATAGTAGAACACTATTTAACCTAAAATTAAGATTACGAACTGATACAACTTATTGCTGATCAAAAAACATCAAAACACGCCTCCTTTTAACCCTAATTTGATTTCGTAACTGATGGAACATCATACCAGTCTACTAGAACACTAATCACCCTAAACTTACAATCACGAACTGATACAACTTAATTCCGATTAAAACCAACACGTAACTAGAAGCAGACTAAACTCACCTGATTAATCGAACCTCCATCCGTCTGAGCAGAATCAACTGACTCCACATGAACAAATTCGTTCTCCGACTTCTCTCCAGCTGTAGAGCTCCCCGACACCTGCTCCAAATCATTATCCTCTTCCATAACTTCCGATCAATCACAAAACGATCAGATCTGCAAGCGTTGAATTAGCATTTTCATCGAAGTTTATTCGATATTTGATGATTTGATATATGAGAATCAATTAGGTTATGAAAGTACCTTAGAATCGATTTGAAGAATATGATATGATGTTCAAAATGGTGGAGATTTGGGGGTTTGTTGATGATCTGGTGAAGAAGACGGTGGATTTTAGATTTTATTGTTTTTCTGCAGTGGGTGTTACACATGTTAGTGAGAACTCGTTCGATACGACGTCGTGTTAAAACCTACCTAAAATTTTATTTTGTGATGGAAAGAT
Organism: Flaveria ramosissima; assembly: GCA_025215565.1. NCBI lineage: Eukaryota > Viridiplantae > Streptophyta > Magnoliopsida > Asterales > Asteraceae > Flaveria > Flaveria ramosissima. The sequence goes on from CM046042.1 coordinate 40,833,187, forward strand.
TATAAAATCTTAGCATAACAAAATCTTAAACGCATCAATCGATAAGTGAGCTACTTCAAGACTTCGTTAAAAAGTTAAAAGGTTATTAAGTTTAAATTTCACTTATAGCATAAAAAAGTTTTGAGTTTCAAGTTGGATCAGGGTTTTATAACTCGTTAGTAATCACAATAGTCATTCAAAAAAGTTAACCCTATTTAATGATGATAAAATACCAAGTTAGTAAACTCAAATTTAAACCTTCATAAGAAGTATTTTATGGTGTGGTTTAAGAATAATGGAAGTTTGTCGTTATAAAAACTAATAAGTGTAGAGAGTTAAATATTGTAACATAGCTGGATTATGAAGTGCAATTAAAACTCATTAGTTTATCATTATGATCATTTTATTTGTTTTAATAAAAAATAATAATACAATATTTTCACACTAGACAACAAGTTACATATTGTTTTAACGTTATTAAATGTGTTTGACATTTTCTGATATAATTAAATGTGTTTTATTAATGAAATCTTACAAGAATTACCAATAACAATATGAATCGTTGTGCCAAAACATGATCATCTTGTTTTGTATCGTCTTTTCGTTGAGTATGAACAAAAACATATTAACAATTGTATGATATTTAAAGTTATATCAACCTCAATTTAGCTTATAAGATTATCTCTCTATATTCTTTAACACCAAATTTAAATAAAAAAATTAATTTAAAATATTACTAAACCTCACAATTCAAACTAAAAATAGTGAGGATCATCCATTTTTCATATATAAAAAAAATCTCTACCCATTGTAGGGTTTTAGATTCTTATACATTGCACACCACCATTTTATAAAAAGTTTAATAGTCAACCATTTCAAACCAAATTTGACCTTTGGTGTTCCTAAAATCAAGAAAATAACTACTATATAAAGGAAAGGGATCTAAAACAAATGTCAAAGATTTTGGTTTAACTTACACAATCACAATGACAAAATTCAAATGTATATCTCTTCCTCTCATGGTTATGCTTGTATCTTTAATCATTTGTCCTACATTTGCACATAAAAAGAACCATTCACCACCACCACCACAAGATCCATCACAAACACCACCGCCGCAGGACCCGAAACATAAATCTCCACCACGATACGACCCGAATTGTCCGCCTCCACGGGACCGAAAACGAAAACTGCCACCCCCACAGGAGCCGAAACTAGAACCTCCACCGCCACAGGAACCAAAACAAGAACCTCCACCACCACAGGAACCGAAACAAGAACCTCCACCACCACAGGAACCGAAACAAGAACCTCCACCACCAGAAGACCCGAAACAAAAATCTCCACCACCACAAGACCAAAAACACGAATGTCCACCATCTCCTTTTCATAATCGTTATAAAGGCCATTTCTCATCTGTTGTCGCTTTTGGAGATTCGTATACAGACACAGGAAATGCTCAATTCTTAGGTAGTCTCACTATTTCATTCTCGGGTTCTTTGAGCTCACCTTACGGCTCCACCACATTCGGAAAGAGCTCCAACAGGTTAAGTGATGGTCGGCTAGTTATTGATTTCATAACAGACTCCCTAGGCTTGCCGGTCTTACCTCCCTACCAACAAACCTTAGCCAACTTTAGCAGTGGCGTAAACCTCGCCATAGCTGGAGCAACGACTCTAGCAAATGACATCTTGTCCAAGTTGACCCGAGTTTTTCTATGGAAAGGCACGCCCCTAGGTATAATGACCGAGTTGGATTGGTACAAAAAGTACCAAATAGAACACTTATGCAAAGGGTTGGATCAAAAAGCATGTAGCGAAAAGTTAAAAACCGTGTTATTTTGGGTTGGGGAGATTGGAATCAATGATTTTTCACGTGCGGTCGGGTCTAAGATTCCGCTCAAAGCAATAGCCAAGTCATCGGTTACTTACACAGTTGAACTTGTTCGGGTACGTGTTACCTACAAAATCCAAATAAACTACCATGATGCAATGGTATCAAACCTAATACAATGAATGTAATAATATGATAACCGAAAAACATCATATCGTACAAGCTCGAACTTTGGGCCAACAATTACGTCGTATAATAAACCTAAAAAATCTGTTTTTTAACAAAACCAGACTCGTAGCAAACCATACGATACAAAGTTAGTTCTTTATAAACCTTGTATCGGTTTGGTACGTTAAAACTAGGTTTAACGGTTGGGACCCATCCTAGTAAAAGATTTCAAAACATCTTTCACACTAAAAAGGAATATCTTATCTTTCAAATTCTAAAATCTGATGAAATATAACCTAAATCGACCCATTTAGAATCTCTTATTTTCTGTTACTAACATATATTGTCATACAGACATTAATACGAAACGGTGCAAAGAACATAGTAGTTCAAGGTTTACCACCCCTCGGTTGTCTTCCCATGGACATCTCGCTAACCCCGTTAAGCCTTCGCGACCGATCAGGCTGTTCACCGCTAGTAAACGCTGCGGTAGTAGTCCACAACCAAATCCTGCAAGCTAAATTAGAACTGTACAGAAAACTGTTCCCAGATGTTACAATCATATATGCAGATTCTTGGAAGGCATATTATGAGATTGTGAACAACGCGCAAAAATACCAGTTTCAAGAAGTCCATAAAACTTGTTGCGGATCTACCATCAAACAAGACGACATGAACTTCAATATTCAATCGATATGTGGTTCTTCGGGTACTTCAATATGCAGTGACCCGAGCAAGTATATCAGTTGGGATGGGATTCATCCAACCGAATCTATGAACTATCACATGACAGATCAATACATAAATCATGGGTGTTGTAATCCACCATTTGAGGAGCTCATGAAGAAATCTGCTCCAAAGTAACCCGGCCCGACCCAACCCGACCCGACCCGGATAGCTGCCCTGAATAGTTAAATTCAAGGGATAAGACTTGTACAGCACAAATGTATAGATTGAAGTAGAAATAAACAAGTTTGTATTTATTTTCATGTTAACAATTTGAAGAAAGAATAATTACGATTACAAATTTACAACCGGCCGCTATTTACATTTCAAGGGTCGGCTTTGTTCTGTGTTTTTTTTAGAATTTAGATTTACACCCTTTATACAACAGATCCTCTAGTTTCTTGATGTTATATTAGATACTCATAAAACATGAAGAAAATGGCATCTGAAGAATCTTTTGGGAGGTTATTGATGTATAAATAGAAACGAACCAAATCCTCTTTTGAAACAAGATCAGCGTCTATAACTTCATCGTTGCAAGTGAGAACCCACAAATCTCGTGACTGTACCCTCTTTATATTGCCACGACAAAATGGACACGATGCTGATCTTGAGTTCCTGCAAATTTGGAAACAAATGGACGAGATTTTAGTGTCACGAGCGTTATGGTGTTGTGCTGTAAAACTCATTGACGAACGATGTAATGTATATTACCAATCACGGTAACAGTTGATGCACATTGCATGGCAGCAGTTAGGCAAGACTATCTTGGTGCAAGGCTCTAAGCAAATCCCACATTCATCTTCTCGTTCCAAATCGATATTAGTGAACTTTCTCTCTTTTTCTAGGTTCTTCAGGCTCGATATCTCAAATTCTGGGCTTTGTTCTTTAGGCATGTTATCGCGCTCCACCAGGTCATGATGTAGTCTTTTAAGTGATGGCAGAATGATAGCTGCATATATTGATATTAACCAAGAGAAGATCAATCATATGCGCAAAAAAAGATGCAAAATTTATGTGAATCGCACAATAAGGTAGAGTAGCAAAAAGGGTGGGGCGGTAGCAGGTCAAAGATCAGTTAGTTTGTAGTACAAGTTGAAATATGTAAAAAAAAATTCATATTTCGATAAGTAATTCAGTAGGTTGTTTGCATATATAAGATACACTTTTGGGTACTTTTGACCTGTTGAACCCATTCGACACATTTCCTTTTATAGGTAATTGTTAAAGATAACCCACAACCCAAATGGACCCATTTTTGTACGTAAACGGGTTAAATTTTCTACCTCCACAAAAATAGTAAAGAAAGAATGACTAACCATAAAAGTCGCTAACAGTTGCCCTCCTTCCATGTCTAGAAATCTTTGGTCTCCCGTCGGTATAAACCTACAAGAAAAGACATTTAAACTTTTAATCAAGATGTAACAAACTATTTGTAAATAACAGTTTATTCTATGATCATTTAACCTTTTATTTTGCACCATTAACAGGTATCATTTCCATTTCACGCATTTGTTTCTTCGTAAAAATAGATACTTTTTTGTGATTTAAGACGTGTACGATGAGCAAAATTAAAGAACTAACCTTATAGATGATAATATGGAAAAGATTAAAGTATCTAGGCAGGAGACATGCGCAAGAAGAATCTATCCATTGTAACAAGAACATAATGAGAGGCGTTAATTGATCGTGGACTAACTTCATTTGAAACAGCGCACCATCTTTGGCTCTAGGAATTGCAGCAGCCCTATAAATTCAGGAATCAAAACAGAACAAGAATCAGAACATGAATATGAAACCAAAAAAAATGTATTATTTCTTGTTAATCAATGCCATTATGTAGGAAATATGTCATTTTCCTTCTCTAGGAGCCAAATAAATAAATAAATAACTAAAACAAATCAAATAAACTAAGATGCATTTCCCTAAACCTGCATAAGTTCTATAAATGAGAGCATGATTGGAATTCAGGTGATCAAATTCTATTGATAACATAAGAGTTAAGAGATAAGGAGGGTGTTTGGGATCGGATATTTAAAGCTACTTATATGCTAATTGTATTTTCATACGGCAATAAGCCGTTTTGGGAACTTTTGAGAGCGTTTGGAATTGGGATCGCTTATCCAAACTGCTTATCTGATTACGCACGAGTGAAAATGGGAAATAAGCTCTTTTCTAAACAAGCAGTTTGATGTTGCTTATTCCAAAGTGCTTTCTTCAAAAAATGCAATAAGCAGATAAGCAATCCCAAACAACTCCTATCCCACATTTGACTTCAGGTGCCAAACAAGCTAAATTTAAACATGAAAACCTTTAATTCGCAACAACATGAAACGTCGATTAAAAATTGAAAAACCAAAGAAAGGGTCATGGAAGTTACATAAGCATTAAACTCTTTAAGCTTGAGTCATTGTCTCATTGACTAGTCAACCCATCATACTAACCACTGTCCTAAAAAAAATGTAAAAAGAACAATATTTTTTAAGACTCGATTATAGTTAGCAAAATGTAGCGTTATGCATTTCTTTTTGAATTCCAGGTATTATTGGTTTGCTTTGAAAAGTCAAAAGTCAAAAAGGAACAACTCAAGATATACACAGCCATCACTCCAATCAAGATTATCAATATAAATAAATGCATATTTTCAACAAGCCAACGAATTGGACCAAAATTGGGCCACAAATTCCCCAAAAATACCACATAAACTTGATAGAACAGTAGCGTAATGATAAGAACCACGCCCCAAAAATCAAATTACTTGATCCTGATCATCTTGTTCTGCAAGATTCATCAAAGACTCCACCTTTAAGAACTATATGTTAGAACCAACAAATACCAAGATTTCCCATCTTTAAATGTTTGAAACTAAGGTTATTAACCACTGTGTAACTTCTTAAAACACACACAAACCCCTAAGCAACATAAAAGATCAAATACCCATATGGAAAACTGAAGAAATTAACTTACAAAGCATTAGCATGCCTGAAACAAAGGCGATAAACTACCCTTTAACAACTTAAAACGCACAAAAACCCTAAGAGCATAAAAAGATCAAACACCCATATGAAATAACTAAAGATATTAACTTACAAGCATTACATGCCTGAAACAAAGGCGAAAAACCAGTATTACCAACTTAAAACGCACACAAAACCCTATAACAGAAAAAGATCAAACACCCATATGAAAAACCAGAAGAAAATAAACTTACAAAGCATTAGCATGTTGTATATCAGCCTCAATAACCTTCAAAGAATCTTCATAAGAACACCTCCCAAGTGGGTAATACACCATATCCATCCTCTGTAATTTCTTCAAAAAACAATCGGAATTTGCAGAAATAATGGTGAAAAATTGAAGTTTGTTTTCTTCTTTTGAATCTTGAAAGATTTAGAATCAAGATTGTGTGGACTATTGACTCTTTTATAGGATGATTTTGATCATAAAGGGAAAAGCTTGGAGGAAAAGGCAAAGAAGGGGGCCTTATCCTTATGTATGTAGACTAGATAATGCGAACATTTGGGATTTGGGTTGAAAATTAAAGACAGCAAAATGAGGTTAGGAGGTTGTTGGTTGGGTACTTTGGGTTTTTTTTAGGTGTCCCTATATCACATTAGTTAATTTGAATGATTAAAATAAGTATCCTTATATTTTATAAAGTATGTGAAGACTTGTGATATAAATGGTGAAGGGTTTTAAGTGTGTCAGAATTATCTCAGTTAATATGAGTTTTCTTTGTAGAATGATTTTAAGTTTCGTACTTAAGTAATGGAGATGATCGGATGGGTTAGTGGCTCATTAGTGATGCAATCGGCGGTTCAATAAAAAGGTTAATTTTAGTATGACAAAATACATTTTCTATGCTACCAATGTATTAAAATGATATTATTTTCAAAGAATTTTCATTGAGTAATAAATAACTTTTATAGTTGTTTTATTTTGGACATGCCATATAAATAATAATTATTCTATGATTTTATCTCTGTTTAGTGCTACCAAACTAAAAATTATTATAAAAAAATTGTGCTTTTATTAAAATTGTATAATAAAAGGTGAGAGAAATACATAAGATGGTCAAGTTGTATAACAATCGAACTGAATTATTGATTTTAAAAGTAACTCTGAATCAGATTCGAAAAGGAAATAATTAAAAAAATATTATAAATATATAACGTGTTGATACGATTTTAAAAGTTATATTATTTAAATATTTTTTCATTTATTATGTTATTCTTCTTCAATGAAATGTTCTTTATATCTACTAGACATCTTCTTTATAGTTTTCTATATACATAAATCGTTGTCCTTTATAAAAATTTAAATTGTGGTGTCTAATAAAACTTAATAACTACATGATTGTATTTATTTATTTTTAAGTAGTTTGTTTATATTATTTTAATCCGTCATCAACTAAATCAACTAGGCCATTTACAATAAAGGGAGTCTAAACACGATAAATAAAACGCTGATACTAATAACTATTCATGTTATATAATTTTATCAAAAATATATTAAGTTTGTATGAGACTATAATATGTTATCAATGAGTAGTCATTTGATACATATAATATACATGTACAATGTTATTATGGCTTTTTTCCTATTATCTTCTCTTATTATTGTGTATTAACATATTAATTATTTTTCATAAATCATAACACTTTGACATATTAAATACGATTAAAATACATTATTAGCACAATACTCAATTTTTAAAATAAGAATGGCTGTAAAGGAGAATCACTTGGTTTTTTAATACATTTTATTAATATATTAATAATTAATCATTCAAACTGAATATACAAGTCACCACATTATCCAAACATCAAATAATGCAATCACATTTGGCATGCTCTGAATCGCATATCTTTCTGGACTACAATTATTTTACATAAAATAATCTAAGGCAAACATTTAAAAATTTAAATGGCTGGTTTACTTGTTGATTATTAACTCTATTAATTTTGAAGATTTAATGCTGATGCAACCCCCTCTTTCAAGAGTATCAATCACATACACACCTTTTTTCTTGCATCACGTCATTAATCATGTTATACACGTAACAGGTGTAAAATTATAATATACGTTTGAAACACTAGTAATTTCTTCTTTGACTTTAGTATACGTGTGTTTAGCCCTTGCCAATACGCATTTAGCCTTTGTATAACATTTAGTCCTTAGTACATGAGTGTATAGCCCTCAAATCAATCATTTCAATATATAGGGCTGATTAGTAGTGCATTTATTTTTATTTAGGCTCTCTTTTGTAAAAAAAAAATTATTGAAACACGCAAATTTATTTGTTTTTCATTTATAAACGTGGTTTATCAATGATTATAATACAAGACCACACAGGATCAAAACTTAATGGATATAACCCAAATGAGACGAGTGTATTAATGATGTGATTTATGGTATAAATCTATTATAGTTTTTTCTACTCTATAAAGAATTATAGAAGTATGAAAACTAATTTAAAGGAATTTATTCAAAAGATAAATTAATGGTTTGATGTTTTATGAAATAAAATTTTAACCTTAGTTAATTATATAAGAATTAGATTTTTAATATATTAAATTAAATATACATAATTAATGGAACAAGTTACTTAATTGTATGTTTATCTTTGGGTTAAAGTTAAATATTTTCCTCCTAATAAAGAAATAACTACCCTTAAGGGATACGAAATACACAATTGTGTTAAATTCTTAACTTCAAGTGTTTATTTGTTTATTCTCAACCATTAAGTCTAGCATACTACAAAATAATTGTTCTCAGCCATCAATTCTCAACCATAAAATGATATGATTTAAATTGATTGTGTTTCTTTCATTTTCATCCATACTAACTTTTATGCAAGCAACAACCATTGATAAAACTAGATTGTTTGGCACGGTAAACTTTTTAATAATATAGTTTTCAACAAAAACTATGAGAAATTTATAAATCTAAGTTAAAGAGAGACCTATAGTGACACTCTAATACCAATAAACAAAGTCTATATCCAGTTAAAACTAACGTAGGTCTTTTCGTAATTCATTATATAGCTGATGATGCCTTTAATGTGCGTCACAGTCATTTTGCTCAATCCTATTAATGATTGGTCCTCGACACAATACACCATGTCCAAACATATTAGTGAATACAGCCATTTTACATGGTCCAAACGATTGATCCTCGTGACCCTCAAGGGGGGCATTTAAGACCCTTCTAACAATAACTAGAATTAGAAAAATGCCAATAATAGTACGGTCTAACAACATGATATGATGATGGTTTGAATTTGAGATCTTTTAAGTTTTAGATTCAAACATAACTAAATAAAATTTTCCTATAATAATGATTTTTCTCTTTGATGATGATTCAAGATAAGTTAAAACTAAAACGTTAAATTCAAGGTGAACAGTTGACATTCCGTTTCAAGAAGACTACCCGAGTATTGAGGTAGTTTTAAACGCTATTTATGAAGAAAAATAAGAAAAAAAGAAGAAGCAAACATCATTTCTCAAAATCTAAACATTTTCTTATTACTTTACATTAAAACAAAAGCTATAGGCACTCTTTTACATAAAATCTTGAAACTTGCTACTTAAATCCTTAAACCCCAACTCATCCCACATTGATGTCCAAAATCTTTGAAGTAACAGGAGCCTTAGGTATAGTTACATACAACACCCCATCTCTAACCTCTGCTTTAATCTTCTCAAACTGAATATTCTCAGGCAATGCAATCCTAAAACTATACTTCCCAAAACTCTTTGCACTCCAATCACCTTCATCAATGGCTTCAACATCACCTTGACTTTCACCATTGTGTTCTTTCTGCAACTTCTCTGCTTTCAACACCAACATCTTCTCTTCAACCCACACTTTCACATCTTCTTTAGTCATCCCAGGCATATCAAACCTCAATTTGTAGTCTTCTTCACCTTCTTTGATCTCCCATGGTGTTCTTCCCCTGCTGTAACTGCTTGTACTCTCCCCTGGTGATCCCCATGAGCCGCTGTTGGCGGCGTATAGTGGTGGATCATCCATCAGTCTTTCCATTGTGTCCATCATTTGCTGTACTGTTCTTGCTGTTGGGAATCTGTCCCATAAGCCTGTGCATAAAAAGATTGAATCTTGATTAGTATTTTGATGTTATATAAGAGAATTAGACAGATCAGTATCATAATTTCAAGATGAATGTTAAAAAGTTGAATCTTGATTTGAAAACTACAATTGGTATGCACTCAGAGATAATCTTGATTGATTGAAGAATTATATACACTGACTGTATTTTAAGAAAAAAAAACTTCAAAATTTTAAATCTTGAAGTGGCTATTTCACCCTATATTAAACTACTATACTTACTCATTCCAGATTTTCTAGATAAAAACAAAAACTATTAAATATTGTATTAAAAACTACATATTTTTTTGGTGGTTGATATGCTAGTGTTAAACAGATCATGTTTAAAGGTCGACTGTAGCAAAAACATATAAGACACATGAACACATGAACTGAACATGATTATAATACTTGTGGTTTGAGTCCGTTTAACTTGAATTTTTTGACAAGTTTACATATTAATACTCAAATTCAGACATTAAGGAAAAAAACTATAGTGTATAAAAAATTATGTTTATATAAAACGTGATGTCACTGTTATATAATATTAAATCTTTTCAAGATATGATACAAAAACACCTTTAAAATTGTTAAAGAGATAATAAACAGGTCAAAAAGATAGACCTAACCCAAACTTGTTTATCTAAATGTACTAACTAAAACTCGTTTAGATTAAACCCAAACCCGTAACATAAACACGACCATAAAATTTTATATTAGGTTCATATCACGAAAAAATGCACCCCTAATACCAACCCTGCACACAAAAAGATCTTTAACCATTTGATTGCTGATCTTTATGAAGAATCATGCATACCCATATCATAAATTCAATAATAAAGATGAAAAAACTGAATTTTGGATTGAAACTTACCAATTGGTGGGGATTGAACAGTTCTTCTTTTAATGGGTTGTTTTTGTTGAGGACTCTTGATGCTTGTTCTTTGTAAATGATCACCATTTGATGATTGTGCTTTGATGGTGGTGAATTTAGGGTTCTGTTTGTGGGTATTTGGGATCAAAAGCAATGATGAAGGGTTTGATTTGAGAGTGTTGATTTGTTGAGAGAATAGTGGGAGATTCATCTGACTTTGAGCCATGCTTCTCTTTTTGCTTTCTACTACAGTAGAACTTACAGGGGGTGATTTGTATATATAGTGAAGTGGAGGATAAGAATAGAAAAATCTAGAAATGTTGAGAAATGAGCTCTGGGCCCCACGTGATCTTTTGGAAATTTTTATTTATTTTTCTATAATTTTTTTAGTAGTTCCGGATGTCTCTGGAAATGAGAAGCAGTTTCCTCGGCATTTTTTTTCAATTATTGAAGCAGGATGTTCCAAAATCAGAGAACTATAATTCAATTCTCACGTTGCGGTGAGAGCGTAAAATCATTCTAAGTAGCATTAATGTCACACCGTTCCTATCGACCACCACCACCAAAAAAGTTCGTAAACGTTAAACTATGCATGTGTGTTATGGCGTGTTAATGTGTATAAATTAGAATGAAACGTAAGACACAACGCGGTTGTTAAACAGAAAAAAATAGTTGTAAAAATGTTGAACCACGTATTCATGTTGCAATATGTTAACTCGAAAAGTTTAGACTGAGATGTAAAATGAAAAACTTGTAAAAGAATAAAAGTAAATGTGATTAAAGTTGAAAGTGAAAAAAGATTTTAGTGCTAAATGTAAAGGTTGAAAACCATAGGGTTAAAAAATAAAAAATCAAGAAAAAACAAAATAAGATAAAATCTATGAAACATATTGTACAAATTATAATGCACAACTAATTTGATAATTAGTACTATATAATTTCTAAAAAGAAGCAAACAATAGGGTTTTATCATTTTAAATTTTAATAATTTTATCATTAAATAAACTTAAAACCTTACAAGTTACAATTATATAACCGGATTTGTAAATCAAATCGGTCATTCAACTTATGCTTCTTGTATACTCTTTTTTCGTCGTAAGAGGATAAAAGAGTTACAATCAAATTGTAAAATTTGAAATATAATATTTTTCACACTTACAAGATTATATAACCTATATACATGTTTCGATCAAGCAGTAAACAAATCATTAATGGGTTGATAAATGGGCTAAACGTGTCATAACTCATAACACGATCGATGTTACAAAATACATCTAAAGGTTGAGAAGTCAAGCTATTTGATTAAATGGATTAAATAAGTAAAGCCGAACAAAAACCATTTAACAAATCACGTGTTTAATATGAAAGAAAAGTGTGTTTTTAAGCTGTAATTCTTTCTGTTCGTGTGTGTTTCTTGTGTGTATTTTGGGCCTAAACCAACATCCCAAACCAAAAATCAATAACAAATTAAGAAACTTGCATAACATTGCCAGAAACTTGCTAAAGATTGCATTTCTTTAGCTAGTTTATCATACTAATTTTAACACATTGTCATCCTACAACATAAAAAACAATAGAAATTTACAATAAATTTGCAGTTTTTCCAAATATGATAACAAAAAGCTTCAATCTTTAAACAATTTCTGGGCAAACCCAACTCCTCTTTCACAAGAACAGCTTCATCACTTGAAGCTATCTGCGGCGATTTCTTCTAAATGTTATGCACTCGCGTCTAGATCTGATCTTTTTCTTTAATCGCCTCTTCTTGAAAATCGAGCGATTTCTGGGCAGACTAGACTGCTAATTCACTAGAACAGCTTCATTACTTGAAGCTTTATGTGCAGCGATTTCTTCTAGGTGTTTCCAGGTGGACTCGCGTCTAGATTGGATCTTTTCTTCCTTAGCCTCTTCTTCTTGAAAATTGAGTAAACACTCGTTGAACAGTTCAGGGTCAAGGTCAAAGAAGATTTTCCGAACGTTTAAAGTCAAACCATGTACAGCTGGATTCCAATGGTATCGCCCGTTTCTTTCGAGTGCAGGAAAGATTATTGGTAATATTACCTTGCGATTTTGTCTGATTAAACTCTCAATGTGATCGTTGTTCCAAAAGAAAAGAGCTCGTTCTGCCACCTGGAAAATTAAAAGAAAAATGAAATAATCACTATTTTGTTTTTCTTCTTTTTTTCTTTGTAAAGTGGGTGGTCTTGTGGGTAGATTCAAGAAATCTTGAATGAGTCACTGGAATAAGAATTTACAGAAGAATTTATGCTTGATGATGAGAAAATTCCAAAAGTACCCTTCAACGCGACAACATCAATCACAAGAGCTACCCTCAAAGGTTCATTTGTGATAAATGAGGATCTTATTACCATTATAAATTTATCAAACCTCCAAGAGGTGACGCAGTGGTAAGTGCTATGGTAATTGAGGTGGTTATTACCATCATAAATACATATCCATCATAAATACCAAATCTACCCTTCAACACAACAACATCAATCAACAAGATTTGATTTTTTTCACAACTACCTTCAACAGTTCATTTGTGAATTGGGATAAATGAGCTTCAATTCCAGAATCAACAACTTTTGATAAAAGACGGGATTCATTACATAATAATGATGAAATACCAATTTTATCTTTCAACACAATAACATCAATCAAAAAGCTTCATTATCTTTTTTCATGACTATCCCTCAATGATTCACTTGTCATAAACAAGGATCTTATGACTGTTATCAAACTACAATCTTCAATGCCAGTATCAAAACAAACTGATAAGAAAATAGGGGGTTGATCATAATCTAAAGGTAAAAGGTCTATTAGTTTTAGCAGAAAAATGAAAACATGACCCCTCTAGACAGCTGGACAGTTGTATCTTATGTCGGTTTTGCCACATTTGTGTAGCAAAACTAAAAGAATCTACTTGCTTTGGCCATTTAATATCATATCTTGTAGGTCATATAGCTTATGTGAAGGAAAATAAAGGTAGTGCCCACAAAAATTAAAAAACAGAACAAATGTTATAAACAAACAGAAGTTTAGACCAACTTCCTCTATCCTTCACTTTGGGGGTCCCACCTCCATTCAACATGGAGTTAATGGGGCTGAATACCAGATCTCCATTTCTTCTGACACCATATAGATGGGACTTTTCAACTAAAAGATTAAGTGCTTAGAACGAATAGGATGTCGGGACTCTTGGTTTTAAAAGCTTGAGGTGCTCCGAGGCGTTTAGGCTTCAAAAGCCGAGGCGGAAGGCGTGAGGCATGAGATGAGAGCCTCACGTATGCGAGACGTTGCTAACCAAATAAGCCTTATCTACAACAAAAAGTTGCATCCTCATCTTTTTTACACACTGGTGACTGGTCTTTTTTATCATGTAAATCATTCATAATTTTTTCATCCCTTTGGTTGTTTCTACATATCACCCTCCTACAGACCCCAATCCTGACCGCTATTGACCAATTCTAACCCAAATGTGCATGAGGTGCCGCCTCAAGACCCTGAGGTGTTTCTTTGTTTACCTCGAGTACCTCACACCTCAGGTGCGCCTCAAGCACTATTTTTAAAACCATGGAGGCACTAATTCTAAATGTGCTCAACGGACTTTAAAGATAGCCCTAATAGTTTACTTCTCATGTACCTTCTAATTCCTAATGCAATACAACTTTAATCTCTATTCTTATAATTAGCACAACGAATATACGAATTTGTTATAACAAGTAGAACCAAGTGTTGTATATATAGCCATGCTTTGATTATACAGAAAAGCATGATTTCATATCTGAAAACTTTCTCTACATCCCTTTTATAGATAGAACCAACTTTAAGATTTCTTGAAATCTGGAATATGTCAATGGAAAAAGGTACTCACAATAGAACTTAAAGGTGACAGAGATATAACTTCTCAATTCAATCACAAACCAAGAGTTTTGATCGTTTTTCCAATAGGGAAGCTTAACGATCTGATAAAAGAAAGCCTTAATCGGTTCTCTTTAAAGCCGGTATTTTTTCCATTTTTGTGTGATAAAACATAAACTGAAGCATGACATATTAGGATTGAACTACATATGTTCACCTTTATATTGGTCATTCAACATTTCATTAGGTAGGCCCCTATCCATTTACTTGACATGAGATAAAATAAAAATGGGACCCACAAAATGGGTAGTGACTTGGTATAAATTCCTACCATGTGCTAGAAAAGTGATAATCACCATGTAAAGTCATAATAACCAGTTTCAAACATTTGAAAATAGGTGATTTATGATTCTGATTTTTATTATTTGGTGTCAAGAATCAAGATTAGCATATTTCAACAAGCATGCAAGAAGTTGTGAGAAAACTGATTATTAAGATAAAGTCTAGAATCACCTAACTATCTCTAACTTTAAGCAACTAATTACATCGTTCTTCAAGTAGCAATAATTAAACACTCCCTATACAAGAAATCACATTATATCACAATTTACAAGAATATAAAAATGGAACTCAAGCAAAAATCATGGATATATGCATGCAAACCACAAAACCATGTAGTGTGTATAGAACTGATCAATTACTGCATAATGAAAAAATAAGATACTTATAAGTCAAAAAGAAATTAATTACCTGAAAGTGCAGGCTGTTTAAGCAACGGGCGATTTGCTTAAATAAAGGCACCATACACCGATGAAATTGTGGCTGTTGTGTTGCTTCTAAAACTTCCTCCAACTCACCTAAAAACATAATTTCTTTTGAACTATTTGTAACAGGCCAATACTTCAATAAACCCCTTATTACCATATCAGCCAATTTGCAATCTTTTTCAACAAATTGTGTAATACAATATGATAATTGCTGATGATACATCGCTAAACATTTTGGTTTATGTAATGGGATCAAAGCCCTATAAAGAAACAATTTGTGTTCTTCCTTCAAAGGCAAAGCAAACCCGTTAACTATACTTCCTAAAATCTCCAAAAGTTCAGCAATCCCGTTGTGTTTTTCGGTCTCTAAAACAAATCTGTAAAAGATATTGTTTATAGATTTTCTGATAAATGGGCGATGAACCATGAATTTACCATAAACTCTATGAAGAATAGTCTTCAAATACTCGCGTTCTCTAGGGTCTTCAGAATCAAACAAATCTAACAACTTGAGAACAAAGTAATGATCAATGAACTTTTTGGCAATCTTCGCATCCGCTTCTGGTGATGCAATAAACCTAAGTAAAAGTTCATAAACGATTTGCAAATGGGGCCACGACAAATCCATTGATGGTTCTTCTTCTTCTAAATCATAAGATGCCGTAATTTTGCAATCACGTGGTTGAGGTGTGAGCTCTCTGAACAAATTTGCAGATACCATTTTCACAAACTCTTGCATAACAGATTCTGTGAATTTAACATTACTAGAAGCCACAAAATCAACCAATTCTAATAATGTCTGTCGCTTTATCTCTTTTTCTTTAAGATTTCTTGTCGGGTCGGTGAAATCAAAGATTACAGAACACATAATTACTTTCTTTATGAACAAATTCTGTTTCTCACTGCTTGGAACATCTCTAAAACTTGGTAAATATTCATAAGAAACACTTACATGACCACCATTACGAACATTTGTGTCGTTTGTATTAAATCTCGCGCTCAGCGGGGCTGAAATATCTGCATTTGAAAGCTTTCTTGAATTCCCACTTGCTAAATCACTTCTTTTTGAGCTAGAAGATGTTAAATTAGGGTTTTGGGTACCTAAAGATTCTTGATTTCTTGAAAATTTGGACTGTTTCCTGGAAACCTTATTGAGAATTTGCTTGATCATATCTTAGATTCCAAACAACCAAACAAAAACCTTCAAAAACCCTAAAATCCCAACTCCAATTCTAACCCAAATCATCAAAAACATACAGACCCATCATAAAATCATAACCATTTCACAATCCCATGATAAATTACACCAAATTTCACAAAAACAAATCTGAACTATACATCAGAAATCCACCAATCTGAATCACACACCATCAACTTCCCTTCTTTCAAAATCTCCAACACCAATTCTACTTTCCCCTTTTTGTACAAATCAAAACCCTAATTGGGAAAGATTCTTGCTTTTGATTAGAACACCAAAAACCCACTTGGAGTTCAACAATCTTGAGACTTTAAAGCAAAGATAATGAACAAATCTCTCAAAAAAAACCAAGTTTTTCTTATAAAAATAGCTTTTTACATACCTTGTGAGTTGGACAGATGGATATAAAGTGTACTCACCATACCACAAGAATCCTGCTTTACTTTTCCTCACACTTTCTTTTAGCAAAACATTGTAAAAGTGATTAGTGAAAAGAATAATAAAGGGGATCAAAATAGAGTAAGAAAGATTTGAGATTGATAATGAAGAAGTAAAATGGCAAGAGGAAGTAATAAGGGAATCTGAAAGAAAGAAAATTGGGTGGAGAGAGAGAACGGGAAAGCAGGGGCCGAAGAACTTCAAACCCACTTAAGATGAAATAATAAAAGAAAAGGAAAAAAGATATTAAAATAATATATGAATATTAAATATTATTCGATGAAATTAAATTAAAAACTTTAAGGGGTAAAAACCGAAAACCCAATATTGGCACGCCCCTCCTCATTAGTCCACTCGAAGGCTTTTTCCATGAGCGTGTCACAAGACACAGCATTTACGACAGTTTGATAGACAGTCAACTTGACGGTTAACGTCACTTGATTTTTTACAGAAGTCATTGCAAATTGTCTAATAAAAAAAATAAAATCAGCATTTGATGATTTTTTTATTATATATGAGTTCATGGCTCTGGTTTTTTTGTTCATTTTAGGAATTTGTTGAAGATAATTGCAAGTTTGATTGGTGGCAAAATAGTTTCACTTGCTCAAATTGTTTTTAAACTTGTTTTTAAAATACATGTTATTATTAACTTTATTATATATTTTTTATTTATCATGTTAATTTTTGGAAAAAAAAAAATCATACTTTGATCTATTAGTACTTTTTTATTAAAGATGAATAGATAGATTTTTAAACGGAGAGATAGTTTATTACCGCTCGTAGCCAAAGACAAGTTAAGATGAAAGCCAAGAATGAAATATAATGTACAATGTAGTTTTTTAGTTAAAATCTATCATAGCAAAGTCAAACGTGTTACGTCATTTTTTATGTCTCGTTTACATGTAAGATTGTATTATACAACAACATAGTGTGTAGTATTATATCATATAGTATAATCTCATAATGGAATTCAAATAGGACTAAAAAATGACACATACTATATGAGACAACTTATTTCACATTAGTATTAGCGCAACCTTCTTTAGAACTCTAAACCAAAAACATTTATAAAGGTCATTTGATATCTGTTGACTTTATAAGCAGCAATTACTTATTCAACAATGTTTTAAGTATTTTTGTATAAAACCTGCTTATTATTTTCTATTAATTTATAGGTAAGAGCAATATAAATAACCAACTTGGACATTGCTCACCTACTCTTGAATATTTTACATCTTTAATTAGTAGAAATTTTGAATCAGTAAACACTCAAACAACTATGTATTTGATTATATATTTTGTTACACCATGTTAGTATCAAATATTTTCTTTTACATTGTGTTTTGTTATAACACATAAACAACTTTATTATAAATGCATTTGATTGGTCATCACCTTTTATATTCCAAAGGTGTCATCAAGGACAAGGTACAAGTCCATGTGGTTGCATGCAAGTATACAAATAATTAGGGTCCAATAATATCAACATGAATATATGCATTGCTTTTGAAGCAAAAGATACAAACATAAGGTACACAAGTTTCAAAAATGTAATCATTTTTATTAGAGAAATCCCTTAAAACTTCACTAGAATCTCCCTTGATAATTAATAAAGAGATGCCAAATCCTACTAATAGTGTAGGTAATTATCTTCATAATGTTAATGAAATGATTATTAATGTAATCTTAATGACTTAAGTAATTTCAAAGCTTTGGAACAACAATTAATTTAGACTTTTAGAGCATTTAATTGTTGATCTATTATCATCATGTCAAATGTCATGATTACATGCTAGTATTACAACATAAGATATTAAGATATAAGATGGTTGTTTCTTGTACCGTTTCATTTTAACCCACCTCGACTCTAACTCGTTTCGTTAAAGATAAAGAAAACAAAAAGAGTTTCCAGTCAACAACAGCTTGCATTTTAATATAGCTGTAAACAAATCAAATTAAGTTTAATAAGTGTCATCACTTTTTATAGATAAAAGTGAATAACTACTGAATTTAAAAAAGAATTATATACATCACAGTGTTGAAGTTATAGATCTATTTTATTTTAGAGAGAATTACACATATCCCCCTATAAACTTCATTAATTACATATATATTCAGCTTAAACTTTTAATTACATATATCCCCTTGTAAAACTTAGTTAATTACACATATCCCCTTATAAAACTTAGTTAATTACATATATACTCAAACTAAAAGTTTAATTACAAATATACTCAAACTAAAAGTTTAATTACAAATATCCGATTTATTAAACATAAATATTATATATTTACTTATTTTATTACTTTTATAAAAAACAACTTATACAATTAGTATTTTACTCTTATTTTTATTAATCTATAAAATTATGTTTTCTTTCTTTACCTACTTTTCAAGTTTTGAGTATTTATTAATATTTCTGTACTAAAGGTTTTTATGTTCATTATATCTTTTTTACCTTTTTATGCTAATTTTTCCGGTACCTGTACGAGACACTTTCAATTTCATTATACAACATAAAATTATGTGTTCGGATTATGTTGCATAACGAGACTAGAAGTGTCTCGTACAGGAACCTGAAAAATTAGCATAAAAAGGTAAAAAAAACAAAAAATATAAAAAAACGTTAGTATAGAAATATTAGTAAATAATCAAAAACTCAAAAAGCTAGTAAAAAAGAAAAACATGATTTTATAGATTAATAAAAATAAGAGTAAAACACTAATTATATAAGTTATTTTTAATAAAAATAATCAAATGGATAAATATGTAATATTTATGTTTAATAAAGCGGATATATGTAATTAAACTTTTAATTTAGGTATAGGAATAATATGTAATTAAACTTTTAATTTGGGTATATATGTAATTAACTAAGTTTTAAAA
The DNA here is from genome assembly GCA_025215565.1 of Flaveria ramosissima. Taxonomy (NCBI): domain Eukaryota; kingdom Viridiplantae; phylum Streptophyta; class Magnoliopsida; order Asterales; family Asteraceae; genus Flaveria; species Flaveria ramosissima. Next base: position 40,853,030 of record CM046042.1, read on the forward strand.
GGAGATATATGTAATTAAAATTTTAAGTTGGGTATATATGTAATTGATGATGTTTGTAGGGGGAAATATGTAATTCTCCCATTATTTTATTTTTGTAATATAAACGAGTTACAAAGTTATCTTAAAACACTCAAGAACACTTGACAACACATGTTTTCCAACGTCATTTAACCCATCTGACTCGTTTGTTTTTCACTATAGATAAAAATTCAACCTAAATCTACATGATACAACAAAAACATGTTCGAACCACCGCCTCTAAATCATAGTCACAATCCTCACCGGCTTCTGATGTTATCAATCCTAACACATTAGGATCCACATGATATTATGAAACAACGTCGAACAACCACCTCTAAAATATACTCGCAATCCTCGTCAGCTTTTGATGCTGGCCCGGCAATCCTAACGGGCCCAGGTGATCAATCTGTGCACCTCCACCAAGTTGAATGAAGAAGATGGCCCACAGAAACATATAATTATCAAATCTTCAAGCAAAAACTAGGTTAAGTTTGGTGAAAGGCACCATCATGACCAACCATGGAAAAGATACAAATAAACTCTAATATAGATCATAATCCTCTATAACAACCTCACACCCCAAAAAAGTCAACTTTTAATCCCAGAAAAACAAGTGAAAATAAAACAATTAAGATTAAGATTATTGTACATACAAGTCAGCAATTTGTTGGTGGGTCCCAGGAAACAATGGGATTACAATAACACTTGAATTATGATCTGTTGATTGGTAACCAAAATTTGTTGGTTATGACATGAGAAGAATCCTGCACGTGACGAGCATGTGACGTTTTCATCTGAAAGATGAATTGTTTACTGTTTGGGTTTTGCTGTCAACAAAGGCTTGGATTGAGGGTTCCCTTCCAAGAAAATCTGATAGGAGTTCAATAGGTTCCTTTGATCCTCCAGGTGCCAATACCTGTTGACCAATGTTCAAACTCTTATAAAGTCAATGATAAGTCAACGATTTTTTGGAAAAATTACGAGTGTGTGGGAATGCTTGTTATAAAAGATTATCTACTTATAACGTTTTGGGTGCATGAATAAGTTGTTTTGAGGGTGTTCGTGATTGCTAATCGTTACAGCTAGTGTATTTCACAGTGAAATAAGTTGTTTCCCAAATAGCCCCTTAGAAGTTCAAATTGCACATACGGGTGGCAAACTTGGCAGGTCGGGCTGGTTGGGGAAAAATACGAAATGGGAAAATATAAGTATGGTCACACAAATTTCATGTCCATGTTAATTTATTTAAAGATGATTAATGAGTTATATATGATTACAAAAATAGATTATTACCATAACAGACGAGCTTTTTGAAAAAATATGCATTGAATGCATGTAAATACATTTTGGCCAACACTAAATGGGTGGATCCATTCAACGTGTTTCCTTTTAGCTAGTTTTTATTGAGAGAGTCGTGAAAATAATCATATTCTTGGGTGTGTTATACCTGTATATTCATGTCAAAAATTAAAATCATTTACTTAGTCTAGAGTCCCATAAATCATGACACAAACTATTATAATGTACACACCATATCACATATAGATACGTGTATCTATTGTTAGTTGCGTATAGATTCACGTATTTATTCTTATAGAAGGAAAGAGTGTAGGGTTTAGGCAATGTAGATACGCAACCAAAGTGGTGAAAAGATCACATATCTCTTGATTGTATCTGTGAAATTGCTTTGACATGACTATGGTCTATAGTGGTATAACACGCTAAAGAAAGGTACTTTCATGCTTTTCTCCTTTTTAAGGCTTGTGTGAAATTGGCCTCTGGCCACTATAATTGTAAAGTGACAGTGTATTTACATCAACTTGCAAAGAATATATTCTGATTAAAGGGCCAGACAGCCCATAAACCGGTTATATATCTCATTGAATTTCTATTTTCCATTTTTCATTTTCTTTTTATTTAGGGAACATAACTTGATTACCTTATTCCTGAACTGCATGCCTGTATGCTGGTTGAAAATGTCATCACGAAACTTTGATGCATATATATCAGCTGCAAATACCTGTAAAGATATATTTTTTAGCATAGCCGTAGTACTGTTAGTATACTTTACGTTACAAATACAAAATGCCAGAATACTTGCAGCCTAGATATTCATCACGCATAAATGTGACATTTTATAACATTGACCAGATAAAAAAAAGTAAGCATAATCAATCATATAGTCATATACTCGTATGCTACCCTGTATGTCTGAAAGGTGCACTTTGCATTTCAACCGAAAAAAAGATTTTCATGCCACATAAAAAACTTTATTATTGATTGCTTCATAATTCTTAATATATTATTATCAGAAAACATGATCATACCAGCACAAGTAGTTATATGGGTGATTTTTATGGTAAGGTCCTAAAAGACCACATATGGACTATGGTTGGGTTGAAATCCCAAACACGTTTGGTCCAAAGAACATAAATGTTTTATAAATAACTAGCATGTCAAATTTGATTAGACATTATATTATTTCGATATCTGTACAACTTTTAGAATAAAATGATTGGTAGTACGCATTAAAGGTAAGCTTCAGTAGATTCTCAACTCCTTCACCCACTGGATCAGTGTTGTAAAAATCGCTAGGCGCTAGTCGGGCGGTGAGGTAGGGACTAGGGATTAATCGGGATTAGTCGGGATTAATCGGGATTAATCGGATCAGACTTTTGTGTATTATTTTACAAATTTATGTATAATTTTATACTTTTATATGAATTAATTTACAAGTTTGGGGGATAAATTGTAAATTGATGAATATTGAAGGGGTTAAATGTAAAAATACACAAACTTATTAAATTATTAAACCCTAAAGTAAAAAGCAGCCCTCCCCCTTCATCGTTTAAGTTACCGTCCCGCTGCATCCTTCCGCCCATCCTGTCACCGGAGTCGGATTCCTCGCCGGAATAGGCAAATCCGGCGTCGGAAAGATGAAATCCGGCGGTTATCGTCGCCGGAACACCGCCGAATTGGGGGATTTGGTCCGGCTTTGACCAATTTCGACCGACTACCGCCTAGCATCTCCGATTTGGTGAAATCGAAGCGGCCAACCTCCGATTAGCGACTAATCGCGACTAATCGGAGGCTAGTCGCGATTTTTACAACACTGATCTACTTGGAATCTCAAAAAAACTTTAATTTGAAACATCACTTTCTTGGTCAATAACATTATCTTATTGTTATAATGACCAATAAGCCTTTCACCTACAGGTACAAACGTGGTCAACCAACAGGTTCATGTCTCAAAAGGGACAAATGTGTGTATCTACCATTAAAATATAAGTATTTTTAAAAGAGATATAATATAGCATTTAGCATTAGTGATTTAGGAGGTTTTGTGCATCAAAACTATGCTTCGGGTGATTTTCGACTCCTTTGGCCTGTTCAGCCCCTTCGACCCATTTCCTTTAAGCTAACTTATAGAATTTACCTGTTTGTTCTATTAATAAATCATGACCCAAATCAACACCTTTATAAGGAAATGGGTCCAGCATAACCACCTCAAGTATTCAATTGAGTTCATTAGAGAAACGATGACACTTGTAGCAAATAATGATTAAAAATTAGCTGAAAACCTGACTCCAAATATGACTATAGCAAGCAGCTTCACTGCCAATAGCACTACTTGGGAAAGAAGATGCCGGATTGGTTCCTTCCAACATTGGTAAACCTAACATCACCTGAAAGAGGAAGCAAGTTTAATAATTTTGTATTTATTCCAAATTTTATAATATCATATTTACCCTTTTAGAACACTAAGTTTCTCAAACTTACTCATTCCATAGTAAACAAAAGTAAAATCAGTTAGCATACAACAAGGCAACAACCCGTTTCACTGAATAAGGGAATAGAAAAACAACGTTATTGCTGCAATTGCGCACATGTAATGTTCTCTACATCTATTCAGTGAAACACGATATTATAACTAATTTAAATTATGTGTTATTATGAAATTTGGAGAGATAGATATGGAATTTCAAAGTTTTAGAAGGGTATGTATGAAATTGCACCTAAAAGAATTGGCTAGATGATTATCTATTAAATAAATTAGACTCGTAAAGCACCAGCACGTTACCTTTGGATGGAGATGCTTAAATAAACCCACGATATCGACGTTTTCGGTCGAATGAATAATCTGATCAAAAAGACCTGAAAGAAACCTCTTTTGAGTTCTTTTGGAATAAAAGGTATCACTTATTTAACAACAGCTTGCATCATATGACACATAATCACACATACAAAATTGCAAATAACATGATGATATTCAAGAAGAATTCTTTACTTTTTTGTTTCTCAGCAGTCAGTTGACTCAGTTCTATAGTTTATTCAATTTTCACCTAATGTTTTCTTTACTTTATGTTAGATAAATAGAATCTTATATAATTAAATAATTAATATAGAAAAACTTATGATAGATGAGAACTTGTTATACAAACAAGACCAAACTCACCATTTTTACTTTTCCAAAGAAAGAATATGCCTCAAAATCATATGTTCCATCAAATTTGAAGAACAATAATATCTTTTGCTATTTTTGATGATCAAAATATGCAAAGATATAAACATAAGAAAACAAATCTCAGTACCTATCTATTTCCTAATGTAAGCGTATCTAAAAACCAATAATTCAATAATAATAATAATAAAACCATGCCTAATAATTATCTAAAATCAAGATAATTACAGAACTCTAATAGAAAGTAATCACAAGCATGTTTAATTCTATAAAAAGTACCGCTAATAAGTATAAAAACGGCCACCCCATAATATGTTCGGCCTAGTGGATGACTGGATTCAACTAACATGTTCAACCTAAGGACATTTGAGAAAAAAAGCTGATGAAAAATCACCCTGTAATTTATAGGTCTAAAACATGGCAACCCTGTAATATGTTGTGTGGGATTTTTTCCCTTCTTTTCATAAAATAACTTACAATAGAGAATTTCTTGCTTCAATTTAAGAGCCGAAAAAGAACACCGCCATCTCTTAAGTGATTTGCATACATCATCGCCTAGAGGCTTTGTGATGTCCTACAAGAATTGTGCAACTTCAATTTTAGGGGATTTTCATTTGGGTTCCAACTTGACCTAAAATATTTAGCTTCAAATTAACAGTATACATGCTAGAATACAGAAATTGATCACCTGATGAAAACCGGATATCAGCTTCATGGAAGCCTCTTCATAACACCTATGCAATTTATATATATTTACCAAACACAGTTGAGAAGTAAAAGTATTTAGGGATGATATACATGGAGGATTCAATCGTTCAAGTTTTTTTCATAAAGACAACCATATATTGGAAATTTTTGATAGGCCAATCAAGTATGTATCCAGTTTCATTATACCAAATCTAGCTAAAAATATTCCACAATAAAATGAAAAGGCACACTACTTTTTTTAACATTAAATTGGTGTTTATTGATAGCTCCACACAATGTATTACTTCTTTTCTAAAAGTTTAAGAGAAATTTCATCATTAGACATGTTTTTTGCCAAATTTGGTATAAAATACATACTTGGGTGACCTCCACATACATTATTCCAAGAAATTATGAAGTCAAACATACCAATTTTCTAAAACCTGGGCAGGAATCTCCACAAAGTCAGAATCAAGACGTAATCCACTAAATTTTGCATATGATGCATGATTGCACATATAATGGACCTTAAACCAAGAAATGAAAAGTCTAACACAGTGGAATAAACATAGGAAAAACAGTATCCATAAAAAAAGGATATGGATTGTGACTAATAACATATTCACTATTACCATTGCTCAAAGTTCAAAACCACGTAATAAGATCTAAAAGCATTGGTCGAAGTTAAAAAAAAATGAAAGTTCACATACCACATGGCCAAACTCATGAAAAAGTTTAACGACTTCAGAGAACCGTAATAACATAGGAGTATCACCAACTTCCTTTTTAACTTGGGTTACCAGCAAGGCTACAGGAACCTGGAACAGAATTCATAAGTGGAATCTCATGAAGCATGCATTATCATAAAGAAATGAAGTGGCTTGATTATCATGTTCAACCCAACCAGAAATTTTGGCCCAAATACTTGTGCACGAATTCACTGTATGCACGTGCACACCCATGTGAATACACCCACCACCCGCAATCGCGCGCATACCTAATAATACTACTCCTTCCATCCAAAATTAGTTGTACACAAAAAACAAAACTTTAAGAGAGCCCGAGCTTGACTCGTTTAAATTTTGTTTTTAAAGCTCGAGCTCGAGCTCGTTATAGCTCGCCTCAATTCGAGCTTTTAGCGAGCCAATCCTGAGTCGGCTTGACTCGTTTACACCCCTAATTATGAATAATGCAGATTTTATAAAGCAAAATTTCAATTTCACCACCCTTAATGGGTAACAGTAAAAATCCCACCTGAGCCAATGTTTGTGACCTGGCAGAAGAACAAGTTGGCTAGGAAATTTTGCAAAATTTGATGCTAGAGGTAATTAAAGGTAAAATCAAAAACTAGTAAATTACGGTTAATCATTTTTGAAACTAGGCATTTATTTTGGGCAAAATAATATAGAAAAGTGGGCAATAATTTTGGGACGAAGAGAGTATATCAGATGTGTTTCTGGTACCACATGAAAGGGAGCACAAACTTCCACAAATTTGACAAAGATTTGACAATGAATTGTCAGAGTTAAATTCTGTTTTGCTCCCTAAGATTTGACAAAGATAATTATTTTCCTCCAAAAGATTAAAAACAACAAATTACCTCCACAAATTTCATAAGTTGTTTCAATTTCAGTCCAAAAATTTCATTAGTTGTTTCAACTTGAATCTAAAATAATGAAACTTTTGGAAATAATGAAACTTTTGGACTGAAATTGAAACAAATGATGAACCTTCTGTATTGAAATTGATATTTTTAAACTTTTGGAGGAAAATAGTTACTTTTGTCAAACCTCAGGGTGCAAAATTGAAATTAACTCTAACTATTATTACTGTATATATGGGTTGCCTTTTAAATTAATAAAAATAAAAATGTCCAATTATGGAAAGATAATACAGTGAACAAATTTAGAAGTGAAATAGCTAATTCACTCATGAGTTTCAAAAAAGGAATCTAAAAACTGGAAAATGCAGCTAAGGAAACTTGAGAAAACCAAAATATTATGTTAAATACTGATTAAAGATGAAATTAAGTAACAATATATAGACATGGGAACCCTATCTTAACTGCTATCTGATCCCTATTTTGTCCTGATCTAACATTATCTCAAACTAATATTTTTTATCATAAATTAATACTAATAATTATCTAAAAAACCAAGATGATGATAAACTCAAATATTTGGAAACTAAAATCCATGAGTTACATATACCTGTCTTGAACCGTTGGTTAATGAACCATTTTGGAGAGGGACTACACAAGTGTGGCCATACTTTCCTTCCCTGTCAAAGCAGATAAAAAACCAAATTAAAAATATCACATGTACCATGCCTTTAAACTTATGTCAGCATTCTACTGATAAAGTGATGAATAAGTATTAACAGACAAGCATTCAACAAACAAACCTGGTATACATGTCAAGGTAGAAGTGACCAATTAAATCAGTTGAGTTCAAGTCAAAAACCGAATAAAGCTCAACGTCATTGTGCCAGACGTCCGCATCAGAAACTTTTTCAAATCTTAAACCTGCGGCAATTAAAGGTCTAAGTTGTATATTATCTTGATGATTCAGACAAAAAGATAATGTTACATGTGGCAATTTTGGCCCATTTACTTATAAATGGGTCATATGGGTTAATAAAGTTGCCAAAAGATTTAACATTCTGTATCAAACCTACAAAATCATATTACTCAAATAAATTAGACCATTATCAAAATAATATAATTTACAAAATCGTATTTGACACCTTAATTGTTTAAAAATTAAAACTTAGGATAAAAAGTGTTTTGGATCAACCCAACCCAACACAAATTGTTTCAATAATTTCCAATTCAAGTCGTTACTCAATCGGCCTTGCCCACCCATTTTGCCACATTTTAGACAACTTGATAGTTTCACCAACATAAAAGTGAGGTGATTACCAAAAAGATCTTGGCATACTTTGAAAATCCCTGACTGAACTAAACTAACAGGGAAGTACTGCTTTACAACTTCAAAGTCCAGATCAAACTGCTCTTCCTCAGCTTTCTTTACATAATAAGGTAAATCTTCAATTCCAAACGGAATTTCTCCTTCCTCTTTCTTCTGAATGCCAGAAAAACATCAGCAACAGCAAGTTTGCCATATTAATATACAAAAAAGTACAGAAAAAACATGACAGCTTCTAACCTTTATATCTTTTAGGAGGGTGAGCTCTCTAGTAGCCAAATCATTCAAACTGTCAGAGATTTCCTCTAGAAACTCAAATACCTGAACATTTAGTAGCATTGCCATTAATAATAATTGAAATATAGATTATTAGTTTTTAACACGATAATATGAATATGGACCTGTACAAACCTTTGAGGATGATATTGCCATTCTACGATTGGTAACAAAATCTGCATAGTTAGTATAGCCAAGTAATCTAGCAGATTTATGACGCAACTGAACCTGAAAATAGTAAAAGGAAAAACAATGCAGTCAAACCAGCTGAACAGCAAAGAAGTTTCAGTCATTACACATTTACCTATAAAGTATCTTGTATGCACATATATGCAAACTAATCGATGGATTAAGATCCAGATCTTATGACTTTATGAGAAAACATAACACCCCCCGGCCGGAAACTAAAAACAAATTTATTTATCCTCTTTCTACGTCTTGCAAATAAAGTTATAGTTCACAGTAACTTGTTAAGTGTCACCAAAAATATTCATGTGACCTTAGAAGTCCAGCATAGTATTATTTAACCTCGGAAGAATTTTGAGATGGCTTAGAAATCCAGCATAGTATTATTTAACCTCGGAAGAATTTTGAGATGGCTTTCAGTTCGATATTACCAATTTCTCCAATATAGGAAGATTAGCTTCACATCTTCTTCCATAGGCCCCTGCAACAATCCTTCTGGTTGATCCCACCTTCAACAGAATAAAACAGAATATAAGCATGTTTGCATTAACCGGAAGACAGGTGCTGAATCTTATAGACAGAACATGATGAAAAAAAATTAAAAAAAATAAAAAAATCTAAAATTAAAAATAAAAAAGAATGATGGTGATGCATTGTCTTGAGGGTATATCAAGTTATTACAACTTATGGTATATCAAATAACTAACTATAAAAGGGGGAAAAAAAGAAGTGTACAGAATCGTGAACATCTCACAAATTCCAGCAAACGCACCTTACATAGGTCGAGCACTGCTGAAACATGATGGCTTCTCAAACTGATCTTGTATTTATTATTCTCAGACTTGTCTAAGCTCTAAAAAAATAAACAATAAGTTGGTAAGTTACTGCAGTAAACCATAGCATTAGCAAAGAAACTCATTGTTTACACCATAATCACCATAATAACTAATGAGAATCAAATCGCTACTCGAATGTGAGGTCAAAAGATGAGTTTTCTTAACCCGATAAGCACATTGAAGCATGACTGATTTGTTACAGAAGAGATAAATGTCTAACCATAAGGAACTCTGCTGGCAAGCCAAGCAACTCTGAGTGATCGAACAGAAGAAACGAGTTATCATCATTCAAATTCTTGATATATCGCATACTTAGCTCATCAATTTGAGCCCTCAACCGCTGTAATTCCTCTCTTTTTGTCAATGTGAGATTCATTCCATTACGCTCAAAGTCTCTAACCTGTCACTGAATATATAACAATAAGTACCTTGGTTTCAAAAAGCGCGCCTTAGGCGCGCCTAGACGCAAGGCAACTCTTGAGGCAAGAGTTGGGGCTTTGTGTAACATAAGGCACATGTTGTACAAGAAGCGCAAGAAAAGCGTGATTTTCTGAGAAAAAACCCCTCTGAGGCGTGCGCTTCTTGTACAGGGGGTGTTTTTTGCTTTAAAGTGCTAAAAAGATTATACATATAGATAATTTATACATTAAAGCATATATAAACCTTATTTATAGCTATATTTTGGGTGGGGATGCTAAAAACCTATAGGATATATTAAAAAACTATATAAACGCTTAGCGCTTCGCGTACGAAAAGCCCAACGCTTTTGCGTTTTGCGCTTTGGTTTTAGACCTTGTCACCACGGTGCGTTTCTCGTTTTCAAAAACCAAGATAAGTACTTGAACCAGAAAATTTACGAAGCTGGAGGCCTGGAGAGTTGCTCCTCAAATATGATTCATTTAAATGGCAACACCACACATGCCGTTTTAAATACCATAAATCAGATACTGCAGAGAAAAGTTAGCATAATGAAATCAACCTCTGGACAATATTTAATATATTTCCAATTTCCAAACCATACCATGAATTGTACATAACGTTTTAATTCCATGTTCATCCATTCCCCCTTTGCTGCAAAGGCTTTAACGACACGATACACGTCTTCACGTTGGCTGAACAGCTTAAAATAAAATAGGGTTATACAGAATAGTAGAATACAGGTATGTTATGCCAAATGTGAAAACATTTCAGTTTCGTATTTAAGGGATGAAAAAAGAATGTGAATTTTTTATGCACTACGAGCATCTGATAATTACTAAGGATGCAACAATTGGTAATAAAGTAAGACCTGCAAGCCGATACATGTGCGTCAATTCTCCTTTCAGCTTCAGCACTTGCTTTTCTTACTTCTTCTGAAGTAGACACGAATTTTGGGAAAATACAAGATTGTACCAGCGGGAACTGGTATGCTTCCAGTTCCTCAAGTGGCAGTATAACATTTGCATATGTGACCTGCAAACTCCCAACAAAAAAACAATAACCAATATTAACGAGGCATGACTGCTTAAATAATCACATGTATCACTCCTTACAAGTAAATAGCCTATAGTGAGTAGAATCACACTACAAGCCTTCAATTAAAAGTCATTACTAATGGATGATGATAATCTAAAATTACTTTTAACTCACACATACCTTATCAAGAGGAACTGAAGCTACCGCATCATGAACCGCCTTTGAATTAGCAATTACACGATCACACAGCTTAAGTATATCAGATGCAGAGAGATTAACCCTAACATTAGAGCCTCGAAGACCTAAAAACATTAAAACAATCACATCAACAACAAACTCAACCAAAACTCCACATAACAACAACACAATAGCCGAACTACAGATACACACAACACATTAAGTAGATTGCGTGTTAACTGTAAACTTCATACTCGAAACCGACGATCTAACCGAAACAAAACAAAATCAGATAATACTTCATGTTTACGCACAGAGATTGTATATATGTATACATATATATACCTTTCTTCTTGAGATCGATTCTCTTTGAGTTAATTGCATCTATGGCGAACTTGATGGCGACGGCTAAGAAAGCAGCAGCTCCGGTGATGGCTAATACGTTCCTTCTGCCTCCTCTTTGCACCGCCATAGCTTCTCTGTGTAGACTGTTTGTCTCCGGTGGTGAACTGCCGTCGGTGCGGTGGTGATGGTAGGTGGCCGCCGGCGATGGGCGGAGCTATTGTTGTTGTCGCTGACTATATCGGAAACAGGAGGGAAAATTGGGGGAAATTGGAATTTTTACGCTTTTAACGTCTGACAAACGGAAGCATCACCTCGACGTTTGTTTGTTTGCACTTTTGGTCCTTGGGTTATTGATAAAAATAGTACTTTTTCCGACGTGGTGCGATATGGTAGACAGCGTGATAAAGTATGGACTATAATGATCTCGTCTCGTTTTCGAACTAAATTTACATCGATACAGAATGACTCGAGTTTTATACCGTTGAATGAAAGTTTATTATATTTGATCCGACTCTTTTCCAAACAAAATTTACGTCGAAACATAAACTTACAATTAGGCTGTTCGGAACGCTTACCGAACAAGATTTATTGTTTGTGTTCGTCCATTAAGGAAATTGAATATGTTCATGAATAGTTCATGAAAATTAACGAATTCAAATAAAGGCAAGTGAATGCACACATATATTCATGAACCTTAATAAACGTAAATGAAATAAATAAGTACTAAACAAAATTGTCACACCCCGAAAATCGCAGCGGAAAGTCGCGTGACGTGGTGGTAACGGAAGTTGGACTTGACCCAACTTTCATGGTCAAACGTATACTAAAATATCATTAATTATTAAAAACCATTAGTCATCATCATACGAGTATTTGTTGTTCTACATCGAAACATTATTAGTAGTAGTAAATACTACTTTTATTACACACACATGGTTTTATTTAAAACATTTATAGTCTTAACGTTTGACCCTTCCAAAGACAAAATTCCGAATTCCATGTTGAGCTCACCTATAACCCTGAAAAGCACGAAGGGTAATAAAGTCAACATAAAGTTGGTGAGCTTTCGGGGTTTGAATCCTTGCAACCATACATCTCTTTTAAAAATCATATGATGAAACAAGGCATAATATATATTCCACATAGACTAGCTAGGTACTATGTTATTTAGGTCATAAGCCCATAATCAAACCAAGAAACACGTCGTTGCCCCACAACTATCCAGACATATAAACTCCCTCGCCACAACCTGACCAGTGCGACTGGTCGCGAGAGCGGGCCATTCTAACCCGATAGATCTACCAATATATTCTGTGGCCTCATCCCCGAGGTTAATGATTATAGAGGGATTTAGATTTCAGTAGTATATAGATCCATACTACTGATTCAAACTTATACCCGCATATTATATATTATCCCGTTTAACTCATCATATACTTTAATAAATCATTTCATGCTTTTCCCCCAAAACAATTTAAAATACATATTTAAAAATGGGGCCGAAGGACTCACCTTGAGCGTAATCCTTGAGGTTAACCAATGTGAAATGCTTTTCAAATTGTAAACCCTAATCATAAACATTATAGTTATTACGCGATAATTCATGCTTAAGAATGCACTTCACCCATTCTAAATATGATTGTTTGAAATGGTACGTTTTGCTTAGTTAAAACGTGTATTTTTGTATATGTAAATATTTCTTTTTAAAATCACATGTTTTGTGTCCTATAAACCACCAATTTTCTTAATTCTTACTAACTTGTCACTAATTTAACTTTGAGTCGAAAAGTCTTATTATACCATCATCTTGGGTGTCTGAAACCTTCTTAAACAGAGAGTCAATCTTCTCTACTTTAAGTCATTATTTCTAAAAATGATTATCTGATCGGGTTTTCTTTTACCTGAGTTCATGTAGAATTCAAGAAGTAGTTTCCTCGTTATATCTTTTGTGAAATACTCTTTTTAATATTACTTGATTATTAATACATCTATTATCCTCTTCTTACATATCTCTATTAATTAGTCGTTTAAAGTGTATACTTATATTTTCTTTTATTTGTTGTAGTTTGTCCGAGGCACGTTTCATTCTTAATCTAGTTATAGTTTCGATGTTTCAACCGTTCGTCTTAATTGGGTTTGTTAGTCGTGGTGTCTCCTTAGTCATTTGTTTGATCTTTAACCAAAAATCTTAGTCTCATGATCCTTTGTCGATTTTTACCTAAAGGAGTCCTTTACTTGTGTTTAAAATTCCATTTATTTTAAGCTAGTCATCTTCCACCAATATTATTATTAAAGTCACCTACATTCCTTGATCTATCTATTGTTCTAAGTTATCATGTTAATAATAATCCTTCATCCAATAATTCTCCTAAATGTTCTTATCAAGACCATTCTTATCATTTTTCCCATCTACATGTTTGTGCCTTCATACATATATGACATACCCATACATACATACATTTTACCACCTAAATCCTTAACATAACATGTTTCCATCCACATAACCATCCATTTTCAGATTCATCAAACCATCCTAATAACTATTTTACATACAAAATCATCAAAATAACCATTTCATACAATACCTAAATGGGTGAACTAGGGTTCATCAAGATTCCTTATCTTGATCATCCATGCATGAACATATATATATACATTATCTATCTATTATACCTCACTAGATGAAATCCTTAACGGAATGCAAGCTCGATCTTGATTTCCCGATGAAACTTCGGGTCCTAACTAAGTTCCAACTAGAGTGTAAACGAGAGTGGTGATGGTTGGTGTTAACCGAAGGTGAAAGGGAAGGGGGGGGTCACGGTGGTGTTGGATAGAGGGTGACGGGGTGATGGTGTCGGGTGAGAGTGGTGGTAGTCGTGGCGGTACCGGGTGAATGTGGTGATGACGGTATCGGGTGAAGGTGGTGGTGGTGATGTCGAGTGAGGCGACGGTGGTGGTGGCTTCGGAAGAAGGCGATGGTGGTGGTGGTGGCTTCGGAAGAAGGCGATGGTGGTGGTGGTGGCTTCGGAAGGTGGCGATGGTGGTGGTGGCTTCGGATGTAGGTGATGGTGGTGGTGGTGGCTTCGGAAGGTGGCGATGGTGGTGGTGGCTTCGGATGTAGGTGATGGTGGTGGTGGTGGCTTCGGAAGGTGGCGATGGTGGTGGTGGCTTCGGATGTAGGTGATGGTGGTGGTGGTGGCTTCGGAAGGTGGCGATGGTGGTGGTGGCTTCGGATGTAGGTGATGGTGGTGGTGGTGGCTTCGGAAGGTGGCGATGGTGGTGGTGGCTTCGGATGTAGGTGATGGTGGTCGCGGTGGGGTGATGTCGGGATGGTGGTCGCGGTGGTGTTGTCGGGTGCGGGCGACGGTTCGTGGCGGGTGTGAAGGTGGTGATCGGGACGGGAGGTGGTGTCCGGTGTGGGGGTGATGGTCGCGACGGTGGGTGGTGATGTTGGTGGCGTCGGCAGCAGGTGGTGGTGCGGTGACCGGCGAAAGGGGAGGGGAAGAAGGGGGAGGGGTCGGCCGATGGGGGGTGGTGGTGTGTGGAAGTGGAGTGAGTTTGAGGAGATGAAGAGTTTGAGTGTGTGTGTATGTGAAAGGTTTTTAAACACCTCCAAATAGGTGTGTTGTCTTGCATGCAAGACTTTAAAAATCCTCCTTGGATTTGTAGAAGATTATTCATATTATTATTATAATTATTATTATTATTATTATTATTATTATTATTATTATTATTATTATTATTATTATTATTATTATTATTATTATTATTATTATTATTCAAGAAATTTGTTAAACAATTGCTAGGTTTGATGAACGTTACGCAGGGTTTTGGTTAAGTTAGACCTAAACGCTAAATAATTATCAATTAGTTATTGCGGGTGGTTTCGAAAGTTGACCTGATTTGACCGGGTGTCACAGTCTCCCCTCGTTTAAGAAATTTCGTCCCGAAATTTACGTTGTTGATCCTGAGTCAAATCTGGTTTTGAACAGGTATGGGTACTTTTGTTGCATTTCATCTTGGCGCTCCCAAGTAAATTCAGGTCCTCTTCTAGAGTTCCATCGGACTTTAACTAGCTTGATTTGCTTCCGCCTGAGTTTCTGAGTTTTCCAATCTAAGACCTCTATTGGCTCTTCGATGAATTGGAGTTTGTCGTTGATACTCACTTCATCTGGAGGGATAACTAGAGATTCATCTGTCATGCATTTCCTTAAATTAGATACGTGAAATACATTGTGCACATTACCAAGTTCCTCTGGTAGTCTGAGTCGGTATGCAACTTTCCCAATCCGTTCCAGGATTTCAAAGGGTCCTACGAATCGTGGACTCAGCTTCCCTCTTTTACCAAATCTCATAATTCCCTTCCATGGAGATACCTTCAAGAACACTCTATCGCCGACCATGAATTCTAATGGCTTCCTCCGATTATCTGCATAACTCTTTTGTCGATTATTAGCCATTTCTAGCCTTTTTCGTATCTGAACAATCTTATCCGTTGTTTCTTGAATGATTTCTGGTCCGGTTAATGTCTTTCTCCAATGTCGGCCCAACATAATGGCGATCGGCACTTTCTTCCATATAGTGCTTCAAATGGAGCGGCCTTGATGCTGGTGTGGTAGCTATTATTATAGGAGAACTCAGCTAGTGGTAGATGAGTATCCCAATTTCCACCAAAGTCGATCACACAAGCTCTCAATAAATCTTCCAAAGTTTGAATAGTTCTCTCGCTCTGTCCGTCAGTTTGTGGGTGATAGGCCGTGCTCATATCTAATCGAGTACCCATAGCTTCCTGTAGAGTTTGCCAAAATCTAGAGGTGAATCGACTATCTCTATCTGATATGATTGACATTGGTACACCATGGCGTGAAACTACTTCTTTGATGTATAAGCTCGCCAATTTGCTCATACTGTAGGTCTCTTTCATTGGTAGGAAATGTGCAGATTTTGTTAGTCGATCGACAATTACCCAAATGGTATCATAACCACTTGCTGTCCTAGGTAATTTTGTTACAAAATCCATGGCAATGCATTCCCATTTCCATTTTGGAATTTCCGGCTGTTGTAGAAGTCCCGATGGTTTCTGGTATTCTGCCTTTACCTTGGAGCAGGTCATGCATTGGTTAACATAGGTAGCTATGTCTCCCTTCATGTTAGGCCACCAGAAAAATTCCTTCACATCATGATACATTTTGTCGATTCCTGGGTGAATCGAGTACCTTGTTTTGTGTGCCTCCTCAAGAATTACTTTGCGTAACTCTCCATGCTTAGGAATCCACGTTCTTCCGGCAAATCGTATCATTTTATCAGAATCTGTCGCTAACTCCTTGACCATCCCTCGCAGACCTTCTCTTTCTAGGTTTTCTCTTTTCAATGCTTCGAGTTGAGCATTGCGGATCTGGTCAGTAAGGTTCGAGTAAATGGTAAGTTTCAACGCTCGCACTCGCAGTGGCTTTTCTCTTTCTTTCCTACTAAGAGCGTCTGCCACAACATTTGCTTTGCCTGGGTGATATCGGATATCGCAGTCATAATCATTCAACAGCTCCACCCAACGGCGCTGCCTCATATTTAAATCCTTTTGATTAAAAATATGTTGCAGGCTCTTATGATCCGTATAGATGACACATTTGGTTCCATACAAATAATGTCTCCATATTTTAAGAGCAAAAACGACAGCTCCTAGTTCTAGGTCATGGGTGGTGTAATTCTTTTCATGTACTTTCAATTGTCTTGATGCATAAGCAATGACCTTATCTTTTTGCATCAATACACACCCAAGGCCTAATCGTGAGGCGTCACAATATACTACAAATCCCTCAGTTCCATCTGGTAGAGACAGTATGGGTGCGCTGCACAACTTCTGCTTTAGTAATTGAAAAGCTTTCTCTTGATCTTCGCCCCATACATAATTCTTGTCCTTACGGGTCAATAGGGTCAATGGTTGGGCTATCTTTGAGAAATTTTCTATAAACCTACGGTAGTAACCAGCTAACCCTAAAAATTGTCGCACTTCTGTTGGAGATTTGGGGACTTCCCAGTTCTTAATTGCTTCTATCTTGGTTGGATCCACGTGGATACCCTCCTTGTTGATAATATGACCGAGGAATCGAACTTCTCGAAGCCAAAATTCACATTTTGAGAACTTTGCGTACAGCTTTTCTTTCTTTAACACGTTTAGGATTAGCTTGAGATGTTGTTCATGTTCTTCTTTGGATTGTGAGTATATCAGAATATCATCAATGAATACTATCACAAACTTGTCTAGGTAGGGTTTACAAACCCTATTCATGAGATCCATGAATATGGCAGGTGCGTTGGTTAATCCAAACGGCATTACTAGAAATTCGTAATGACCGTAACGTGTTCTAAAAGCCGTTTTTGGGATATCCTCTTCTGCTATCAACAGTTGGTGATATCCAGACCGCAAATCTATCTTCGAGTAGTAGCTGGATCCTTGCAATTGATCGAACAAATCATCAATTCTTGGTAATGGGTATCGATTTTTAATGGTGAGTTTGTTTAATTCTCTATAATCGATACACATTCTGAACGATCCGTCTTTCTTTTTGACGAATAGCACAGGTGCTCCCCATGGAGAAAAGCTTGGTCGAATGAACCCTTTTTCTAATAATTCTTGCAGTTGCTTTGACAACTCCTGCATTTCGGAAGGTGCTAGTCTGTATGGTGATCGTGCTACTGGTGCTGCTCCTGGTAACGAATCAATTTGGAATTTGATCTGTCTTTGTGGAGGTAACCCTGGCAAATCTTCGGGAAATACCTCTGGGTATTCTCGTACAATGGGAATATCTTCAAGTTTTCGCTCCTCGTTCCTAGTGTCAGTGGCTTTTATCAGGAAGGCAGGATATCCTTCATTAAGGTATTCATATGCTTCCATGACACTTATAATTTTGAATGAAGGTTTTCCCTTTTCTCCTTGTACGATCAAGAGTTCTCCACTAGGAGTTGGCAATCGAATGATTTTCTCGAAACATACTATTTCAGCATGATTTCGAGAGAGCCAATCCATTCCAATAACCACATCAAAACTTCCCAGATTGACAGGTAATAAGTCAATACTAAAGAGATGGTTGTTAAGTTGTATCGTGCAGTTTCTAATTACTTCATTGGATTCAATTTTCTTTCCATTAGCTAACTCAATAATATACTTCTTCCTTAGCTTACATGGTTTAATTCCCAATGATGTTTCGAACTCTTTGGATACAAAACTTAAATCAGCACCGGTGTCAAACAAAACAGAGGCATAATGATTATTGATAAGAAACGTACCGTTGACTACCGACGGCTCTTGCTGTGCTTCCTTGGCATTCATTTCAAAGGCTCTCCCTCTGGCCCTAGATCCATTCAGTCTTGGACAATCCTTCTTGAAGTGTCCAACCATACCGCATTCATAGCAAGCTTGATCATTTCTTATTATCCTCCCTTCAGGTTTTGCCCGACAATTCTGGCTTAGATGTCCGAACTTATGACAATGAGTACAAATTTTACAGTCACCAGTATGGGGATATCCACATTTGCTACATTTTCCTTGAGGTTCTTTGGTTGATCTTCCATGGTTCGATGTTGCTACATAAACCCGTTCAGATCTCTGATTAAAATTCTTCCTGTTGTTCACTGGTCCCTTGGGATTTTCGAACCACTTTCTCTTTCCATCAAACATTCTTTGGTTCACTCTAACCGTCTTCCTTTCAATTTCCATCACACTCTTTCCTTGATCGTTCTTCTTGATTAGGGTTCCATTTCGTATTGCATCATCGGTTAAGGTGTGTGCAATAGCGATTGCACTTTGGATAGTGGTTGGTTTAGAAGCTGTAACGTTGCTCCTTATCTGAGGTGCCAATCCCCATATGTATCTTTCAATTCGAACATATTCCGGCGTGACCATCCTAGGTACTAACCTTGCAAGGTCATTGAATCTTGAGGTGTATGCCCGAATCTCAGCTCCTTTCATGGTATGATTCCAGAATTCAGTCTCAATCTTCTGGAGCTCATTGCGTGGGCAATACTCTTTAAGTAGCATCTCCTTTAGTTGTTCCCAGGTAAGTTCGTATGCGTTGGCATCGCCCAAGATCTGGCGTTGGGAATTCCACCATGATAGTGCTGCATCTTGAAAGGAACATGTTGCATACTTGACCTTTTGATCGTTGGAACAATTGCTTATTGTTATAACCGTCTCCATCCTTTCGATCCACCTGATTATATCTAACGGTCCTTCAGCGCCTGTAAAAGTTCTTGGGTTGCATCCTTGAAATGTCTTATATGAACACCCTTGTGGTTGTCCACCTGATGAACTTCCTGGGTTTCCGTTTGTGCCAGATCCATTGTTTGCACCTATACCGGAACCTATGTTTGAACCATTTCCTGCTCCGTTTCCATGGCCATTATCTGTATTTTCTTGCCTCCTTGCTTGACCAGCCACTAGATTCGCATCATGTTGTTCTAAAGCTGATTTGACGTGTCTAGCTATCAATTGGGCTAGCTCTTCTGGGGTTGATGGTAAATTGGCGTTTCCACTTGAGGGCGTATTTCGGGTTACAGGTGGCATGATTCAATTCTGTTCCGAAAGTAGGGAAGAAGATGTTTAGTTTACGTACGCTTGTTATTATATTATCATGATGGTATATTCTATATGAATATTCTACATAATTGGTTCCTTGAATAATCATACAATAATTAATTATTCATGCAATTAAACACATATCATCAAGTCATAACTTTTAAATTTTTCGTAAGTATTAAGTTCATTCATAATCATCAAATACATACGAGTTAGTCATAAAAAGGATCATAAGTAAATCAGTCTTCATGCATCATCGAGTTTATAACTCGGTCAAAAAGATAATGTTCAAGTACCCCGGTTAGTCTCATAGTCATACTAAAACAAGGCTCCACTACCAACATGCGTGAGGTAGGTAATCATCATCAAACATAAAGTAGCCATAGCCATCGATGTCTCCGCTCTCTCTCCCATCACTATCGCGTACTGCTGAGCCGTCACCAATGCTGTCTCAGCCACATCTGCTCTCTGCTCTGCCTGGGTCAATCGATCCCTAGTCTCTGCGAGGCTAGTCTCCAGGTCTGCTATACGGAAATGCATCTGGCTCATAGCGCTGTCATCCAACAATCTTTCCTCCTCAATCGTCATCAATCTTCCATCCAAAGCTTGACTCACCTCCTCCTGAATCCTTATCTTCTTCCTGGTAGACAGTAGCTCCTTCTCAAGTCGCACACACTGGGCTACTAGGGTAATCACCACGCGCTCGATGGACTCACCACCCAAAGTGGTCCTGTGTGGCGCAGAAGACGACTCTCCTTCCTCAAAGGTGGAAGGAATCTCATCCCTCGACGCCCAGCCTCTCATGGCATCCATAATCCATCTCCACTGATCGTCTACAAGTCTGGCCCGTTTGGGCATAAGCGTACTCTCCATGACATCATCATCCATCACCTTTCTCTTCTCTCTACGTTTCCTCCGTTCGTACACCAACTTAATCCTTGGCGGTGCATCATCCACAACCGCTTCTCCCTTTTCCCTGCGCTCCCTTCGCTCATACACCATCCTAATCTTTGGTGGGTGTCGCATGAGGGGAATAGTAGCAGCAGGAGTCACAGCAGTATGAGTCTCACTCTCTGAGGCCAAGCCAACTGGCTCCTCAGCAATGGGCTCGAGTGCATCTGCTGGCGGGGTAGGGCTCTCATCATCAGACTCAGATATCCAACCATTCCCCGAGTTTTCCATACCCGGGTACATGGTAGCTGCGAAGTAAGGCTGGGTAGGGTAATACCATGGTGTCGAAGAAAGAGGCTCGGATGAACCATCGGTGCTACTGCTATGGTCAGGTGCTCTCTCTCGGCTAACACGATCAGACATCTACAAATAGAGAAATGCATGCATGCGTACATATTAATTATTGCTAAATTCTAGTATACAAAATTTAACAATCATAATTTTAATAAGACTATTATTATGCTTATGACACGGAATTGTCTTTGGAGTCAAGTAATCTTTTTAAAGGTTATAGTCTAGATTTTGAAAATACTCTCTAGTTCACTATAACCGTTGGCTCTGATACCAACTTCTGTCACACCCCGAAAATCGCAGCGGAAAGTCGCGTGACGTGGTGGTAACGGAAGTTGGACTTGACCCAACTTTCATGGTCAAACGTATACTAAAATATCATTAATTATTAAAAACCATTAGTCATCATCATACGAGTATTTTGTTGTTCTACATCGAAACATTATTAGTAGTAGTAAATACTACTTTTATTACACACACATGGTTTTATTTAAAACATTTATAGTCTTAACGTTTGACCCTTCCAAAGACAAAATTCCGAATTCCATGTTGAGCTCACCTATAACCCTGAAAAGCACGAAGGGTAATAAAGTCAACATAAAGTTGGTGAGCTTTCGGGGTTTGAATCCTTGCAACCATACATCTCTTTTAAAAATCATATGATGAAACAAGGCATAATATATATTCCACATAGACTAGCTAGGTACTATGTTATTTAGGTCATAAGCCCATAATCAAACCAAGAAACACGTCGTTGCCCCACAACTATCCAGACATATAAACTCCCTCGCCACAACCTGACCAGTGCGACTGGTCGCGAGAGCGGGCCATTCTAACCCGATAGATCTACCAATATATTCTGTGGCCTCATCCCCGAGGTTAATGATTATAGAGGGATTTAGATTTCAGTAGTATATAGATCCATACTACTGATTCAAACTTATACCCGCATATTATATATTATCCCGTTTAACTCATCATATACTTTAATAAATCATTTCATGCTTTTCCCCCAAAACAATTTAAAATACATATTTAAAAATGGGGCCGAAGGACTCACCTTGAGCGTAATCCTTGAGGTTAACCAATGTGAAATGCTTTTCAAATTGTAAACCCTAATCATAAACATTATAGTTATTACGCGATAATTCATGCTTAAGAATGCACTTCACCCATTCTAAATATGATTGTTTGAAATGGTACGTTTTGCTTAGTTAAAACGTGTATTTTTGTATATGTAAATATTTCTTTTTAAAATCACATGTTTTGTGTCCTATAAACCACCAATTTTCTTAATTCTTACTAACTTGTCACTAATTTAACTTTGAGTCGAAAAGTCTTATTATACCATCATCTTGGGTGTCTGAAACCTTCTTAAACAGAGAGTCAATCTTCTCTACTTTAAGTCATTATTTCTAAAAATGATTATCTGATCGGGTTTTCTTTTACCTGAGTTCATGTAGAATTCAAGAAGTAGTTTCCTCGTTATATCTTTTGTGAAATACTCTTTTTAATATTACTTGATTATTAATACATCTATTATCCTCTTCTTACATATCTCTATTAATTAGTCGTTTAAAGTGTATACTTATATTTTCTTTTATTTGTTGTAGTTTGTCCGAGGCACGTTTCATTCTTAATCTAGTTATAGTTTCGATGTTTCAACCGTTCGTCTTAATTGGGTTTGTTAGTCGTGGTGTCTCCTTAGTCATTTGTTTGATCTTTAACCAAAAATCTTAGTCTCATGATCCTTTGTCGATTTTTACCTAAAGGAGTCCTTTACTTGTGTTTAAAATTCCATTTATTTTAAGCTAGTCATCTTCCACCAATATTATTATTAAAGTCACCTACATTCCTTGATCTATCTATTGTTCTAAGTTATCATGTTAATAATAATCCTTCATCCAATAATTCTCCTAAATGTTCTTATCAAGACCATTCTTATCATTTTTCCCATCTACATGTTTGTGCCTTCATACATATATGACATACCCATACATACATACATTTTACCACCTAAATCCTTAACATAACATGTTTCCATCCACATAACCATCCATTTTCAGATTCATCAAACCATCCTAATAACTATTTTACATACAAAATCATCAAAATAACCATTTCATACAATACCTAAATGGGTGAACTAGGGTTCATCAAGATTCCTTATCTTGATCATCCATGCATGAACATATATATATACATTATCTATCTATTATACCTCACTAGATGAAATCCTTAACGGAATGCAAGCTCGATCTTGATTTCCCGATGAAACTTCGGGTCCTAACTAAGTTCCAACTAGAGTGTAAACGAGAGTGGTGATGGTTGGTGTTAACCGAAGGTGAAAGGGAAGGGGGGGGGTCACGGTGGTGTTGGATAGAGGGTGACGGGGTGATGGTGTCGGGTGAGAGTGGTGGTAGTCGTGGCGGTACCGGGTGAATGTGGTGATGACGGTATCGGGTGAAGGTGGTGGTGGTGATGTCGAGTGAGGCGACGGTGGTGGTGGCTTCGGAAGAAGGCGATGGTGGTGGTGGTGGCTTCGGAAGAAGGCGATGGTGGTGGTGGTGGCTTCGGAAGGTGGCGATGGTGGTGGTGGCTTCGGATGTAGGTGATGGTGGTGGTGGTGGCTTCGGAAGGTGGCGATGGTGGTGGTGGCTTCGGATGTAGGTGATGGTGGTGGTGGTGGCTTCGGAAGGTGGCGATGGTGGTGGTGGCTTCGGATGTAGGTGATGGTGGTGGTGGTGGCTTCGGAAGGTGGCGATGGTGGTGGTGGCTTCGGATGTAGGTGATGGTGGTCGCGGTGGGGTGATGTCGG
This sequence comes from Flaveria ramosissima, assembly GCA_025215565.1. NCBI lineage: Eukaryota > Viridiplantae > Streptophyta > Magnoliopsida > Asterales > Asteraceae > Flaveria > Flaveria ramosissima. Next base: position 40,877,034 of record CM046042.1, read on the forward strand.
GATGGTGGTCGCGGTGGTGTTGTCGGGTGCGGGCGACGGTTCGTGGCGGGTGTGAAGGTGGTGATCGGGACGGGAGGTGGTGTCCGGTGTGGGGGTGATGGTCGCGACGGTGGGTGGTGATGTTGGTGGCGTCGGCAGCAGGTGGTGGTGCGGTGACCGGCGAAAGGGGAGGGGAAGAAGGGGGAGGGGTCGGCCGATGGGGGGTGGTGGTGTGTGGAAGTGGAGTGAGTTTGAGGAGATGAAGAGTTTGAGTGTGTGTGTATGTGAAAGGTTTTTAAACACCTCCAAATAGGTGTGTTGTCTTGCATGCAAGACTTTAAAAATCCTCCTTGGATTTGTAGAAGATTATTCATATTATTATTATAATTATTTTTATTATTATTATTATTATTATTATTATTATTATTATTATTATTATTATTATTATTATTATTATTATTATTATTCAAGAAATTTGTTAAACAATTGCTAGGTTTGATGAACGTTACGCAGGGTTTTGGTTAAGTTAGACCTAAACGCTAAATAATTATCAATTAGTTATTGCGGGTGGTTTCGAAAGTTGACCTGATTTGACCGGGTGTCACAAAAATATTCTCAAACATAACTTTTAATTGAACGAACACAAACAAACGTTAAAGAACACATAATCGAATGTTCATGAACATAAGTGAAACAAACGCAACTTCTTTTCATGTTCATTCGTTTATCTAGATGAACGCAGTTTTTTTATTCGTGTTCGTTTATTTATTAAACGAACGGACGTAAACGAACTTCCCGCCGAATGGTTCACGAACTGTTCACAACCCTACTTACCATCGCTCTGACACGTTTCCGAATAAAATTTAAGTCGAAACGTATAGTGAATGAAACTGTACTATATTTGACCCAACGCGTTTTCAAACAATCTTACGTCAAAACATAGAGTACTTAAAGCGTACATACAAATAATAAATCGAGGGTTTTCTTGTTGAATTGTGTGTGTTCTTCTGTTATTTTTAGGTTTTTATAGGTAGTTTTCAAGAAGACGAACAAAAAAGGCTAAAAGTAGTAAAAGAAGAAAAAAATGGGAGCTCTTTCGCTTTTACTTCTAGGGTTTGTACTATGACATTGAATTTTTCTCAACGTCTGATTTTCCATGATCATACGTCGGATGATAATATGGTTTCACATGTAAGAGTCGTGAACGGTGAGAAAATGGGTCATGATGAACCACATGATTAGTTTGGTCACCAGAGATGGTGGTTGATAAGGGTGGTTCACCGGATTACAAAATTATGAATCATAAAGAAGAACATAGGTTGTTTGTTGGTTTCAATTTCTTTTGGAACAGTGTTGTGAAGTTCCAATCGTTTTCGACGAATTTGATGTTCCATGATGAACATAACCGCTGCTATGTTGACAATAATTTACATGTGATGCAAAGTGGGTTTGATTATCTAAATAATCATGTTAAAATAATTTAAATGTTGATTTGCTTCTGGGACTGGTCAACTTGCACTAAAAAATACAAAACTATCATAATAACTAATGGTCAAAATTTTATAATACCATTATCTTTTGATGTAGTTGTTCATTCAAGGATGCACAAGACTCAGTATAGAGGGTATTTTAAATAATCTAAAGTCTTTCAGCTCAAGTATATGATATGCTGGAATAAAACACATAAGAACAAATGGATTTTATGGTATAACACGTGATCATTATGAACAACTAGATAACTTGTTGGGAGTTCAAAAAAAAACAAGTACATTCCACATTATTATCACTGGGCAAACGTATATTCACCGTGTGATGATGATCGCGATATAGATGTTGGGATATTCCATCAATGTCAGAATTTGAGGCTTGTCTATGACTGTCCAGATGGTGGGTGTCAACCAAAAGACCAATGTAGAGCTTGCATAATCTGTGCTGAATGTAGGTGGTCTGTATTTAATAGTGAATACGAAGAAACAAATTCATTGGAGTGTATTTGTTTAGAAAGTTCGAAACAACTGCCTAGGTGTCAAGAGCGACATGGCTATGTGGTCGGGTCCACGTTTGATTGAAGGAAGAAAAAGCCTGTATCAGTTTGTCATGCTAATGAATACAAATCTGTTTGTTGAGCAATTCACGAAAAAGGTGACACAAATATACAAAGATGATGGATATAAAGAGGGGTGTTTGCTTAATGAGGTAATGGGTAGAGTTCAGTTGACACTTGCTTATGAGTTATGTTCAATGATCATGTTATCATGTACGTTAAGTGTATTGTTCAGCATAACAGTGTGCAGTTTGGTTTTTGGACCATGAGGTGTTGGTTGGAGGTATGAAGCTCGCGTGTGGGTTTGGGTCTACTACAATATTGAGCCGCTATAGTTCACGATTAGGGTAAACCACACATGAAGGTTTTCAGACCCTTTTGTCGTTTCATGTTGGTTCACTATGCTTTGTTATTGCGTCAAGTCTGTCACGACGTCATTATTACTTTTACCTAAATGTTTGTTATGCATTTTGCTTTATATTAGCACTTATAGTATGGCTGGTTTGATACTTAGAGATAATGGAAGCATGCCCATGCAATGTATAAAGTTTAATGTGTGGAGTACAAGTTATTACATCATATTATGTATGGTAGTTTTGAACATAAGAGCATTGTGATCTCTACCAAAAGATATGACGTTTTATTCTTTTTATTGGGTTGCACATGATGACATTGGCATGGTTTAGTTGACGAAAACATCTTTCACGTGATCACTTGCGTATACAATGTGACAATGGTATCATATATTGAGAAGAAATATGCATTTGCATACGTAACTGAAATGTACATTTATCTGTTAATTGTAAACTGAGGTCCAACAGTTAACAATTTAGGTTTGACTTTGTGTGTAGATAATTCTATGAGCGAGTTTGTAACATATTGGGTAAATTCTTGTAGGCAGTTAATCAGAGAGATGTTGGGTGTATATCACACCATTAACGTGGTTTGAATGCATTAGTTAGATAACAAAATAAGAAGTGTTTGTCTTAAATATTACTAACGTGTTTTGAGTAAATTGACCGTTAATAAGAAAATTGTTACCATGAGAGGGGAGAATATTTACACGACGTGTTTTTTTAATAAGCATGACTTTGTTTTATAGCTATCAAGTTCAACGAGTAGCTATAAATCAAACAATCTTATAGTCTTCTGTTGAAAAGCATGAATTTAATTTTTTAATGCCCATGAAAGTTAATATTTTTAAAGGTATTTATCTTTCATGTCTATGATCATATCATAAGCACTATAGGAGGTTTGAACCCTGGACTCTTGAAGAACATTTGTTTCAGGCAAATCTGATAAATTTGCTGGTAAACTCAAGTGAAAGATTGATTTGTTGTGGTTTAGGTTTAATTGCTCTTTGTACAAATAAAATCTTACAATATTTTATTATTTTTGTTAAAATAGTTGGGTTTTTACGATCGTATTCCTAACAATTTATCACAGAACTAACAAAGATTATTGTATAAAAAAGTTCCGGGTGTATCCATATAAATTGCTTACTTGTTCTTAGCTTTTGGTTCAACTAATTTGATTTTAGATTGAAAGTTTTCATGCTAATCAAAATATGAACACACTTGGTTGTACTATTAAGACGAAGAATAAATGAAGCACAAACACTTAAAGTACATGTGGAATTTTATCGTGGCAACGAGGACATAGAGTTGCTTTGACCGTTTGAATGTTATCTCAAGCAGATACTGATCGAAATCAAAGTTGGATTTGTTTGGCGCGAAACTTAGGTTCTCAAAAATTCAACTTTTTTTTGTTATACTGTTCACATTGATATCATGTCAACACATCACCAAACAAAACGAAAACGAATTATTTTTGTTGGTCATTCAAGATCATCAGAAGAAAGTTAATATATAAATGAATGAAGAAACACAAATTCAAAAACAATATAATTCGATCATTTATCAGATTTCTTTGCAATATTCTTCATCCACGCGAGGGTGAAAACCGACTTCAGCGCCCCTTTACCCTTTGCAGACCCGTCTTTAGTCTTCTTGCCCTTCTCGTTAGCGGGGGGATCTTGCACCGGGTCCCATTGATCAGCCCATGATGTCCCCTTTGACCCGAAAACATCCATCTTTTGGTTTCTTTTTCTTTATTTCTACCTAAAAAGATTGCAATTTGATGCAATGGTTTTAGGATATAACAGTATAATCAGAATCTGTGGTTAACAAACCTTGAAATGTACTCCAGTCATTCCATTGTTGACCTTTATGGTTCAATAGATTTTGACCTGTTCTTGGTAGAAAAGGTCAACAAGGGTCAAAGTCAAACTTTGAAATCTAAATATATGCTAGGCCTGACATTCTATTGGCGCTTTTTCATTCCTTGAACAATGTCAGTCGTCCACGTGGCATATGAATTAGGGTGCATAAAAATAAGTGAAAATTAGAAAGTAAAAAAAAAAAATCAAAAGACTTTGACCTGTTCTCAATGAATTTTAAAGGCTACCAACTTCAAAATTTTAAAATTCTAAAAACATATCAGGCCCCAAGAAGTTACCTGTGTCATCAATATATTAGAAAACAAATAAAAAAGTGAAGAATTGTGAAAAATATATCATTTTTAAGAGTACTATAAACTAAAAACAAGATTGTAGGTTATGTTCCTTCTGTCCCATGAAAAAAATATACTTTCTTTTCTGGAATGTCACTTTTCCTTCAAGAAAGGATTACCTATTTGCTAATTTGCTTTAGGGTTGTTCACTGTTTGGTTCAATTGGTTTTGACGTAATGCATATTCAAAAAATAAACAGATGGTTTATTAATATAATACATCAAATGCATAATCCAAAAACAAATAGATCAAAAATATTGAAGGTTAGATGGCCGATGTAAACACATGGTCAGTTTAAAGCTCCAAATCCGGCTGTTAAACCATCAGAACCAAACTGTTGACCAAACCATTAAACCACCAAACTGGCTAGACTGGTCGGTTTGAGTGGTTAGATCATTAACGGTTTATGACCCCGAATTTGCTCATTAACTACAAGTCAGTCCCTGGATCTTGTAGCAATTTTTGATCTTAAAACAAGTTGAGCTACTTATGCGATTGATAGATTTATAAACACAAAAATAGGCAGAAATTTGTGAAGAAAATACCACTAAGCAAAAATCAACTGTGTCACATTTGTCCCATCAAAACTAGAGTACTTTCTTTCAGGTGATTTTTCAGAAGAGGTCAAATGGGCCAAGCTGGGTCAGCTTAGGCCAACCAACAAACACTTTCTATTTCTTTTTTGAACTTATATAATATGCAATCAGTCAAATAAAAATTACATAGCTGTATTATTGCAACAGTAGTCTACACTTTTCTGTTAAAAAACAATTTGGAAGGGTTTATGCATCTGAATACACTTTAAAGACTTTCAAGTTTCAACCACTTTCCTGTTTGGTTAAATCTTTAGGCTTATCCAATTTGACCCGTTAGAGATAAAACATAGCACATAACTCTACTCATTTTTGTTACCTGAAGTACTCAAGATGCCCGCTAATTTCTCTACATAAAAGCTTTGACCTGATCGCCAACTCTTTACTTCTACGGACGGCTAAATCCGTTTGCTTATGTGTCGATGTTGGTAAATATTTCTTAGCTTCCTCCTCATTCCCCATAGCCAAAGCTTCTCTAGCAGGGACCACATTTTCCCACCAAAATTCCCGTAAAATCCCCTGAATCAACACCCAATATTCTCTATCTCTACAAACACGAAATATGGTGCTCCCATTTAACGTCCAACAATACAAATCAACCCAATCTCTGTCCAAAACTTCCATTTGACCCTGAACTTGAGGCATATAATAAAAGGGCATACTAGTCCAAGGCAAAGCTAATTCGGGCTTCCCTTTATTAAACGGGCATTTCACTTCAAGAATCCCTAAGTTAGGGAAACGCCCGAGAAGCCCATCGGGAGATGCACCAATCCAATCAAACTTGTCTTCTGAATGTGTAGCAAAACCTAATAAACTCACTTCACGCCCCGTAATGTTTTTGTAATTTTCAATAGCTTTTGATTCATTAGTAACGCCCCATTCCATGGCCCGTATAGCCCCAGGTGTGATCAAGGATTCTATATCTGTAACAAACACTTTTTCACGCCAAAGTTCATATCTTCGTCTGCCTTTCCAGAAACCAAGGGCGGTACTAAATGCACTTGTGGTTAATTTCTCCCTTCGAAGGGCAAACCATTCTTCTGATCGTTGGGCAGGGGTATCCGACGGGGAGAGTTGACTAGTCAAAGTCAATGGTAGGGAGTTGTATGCTACTGAGGTCAATGAAGGATTATGTAGTGCCCTAAAAAGGTCAAGCTGAAAATTCTTTCTTCCTGAGAAGTGAGTTGGTGCTGGTTTATGGCGAATGCTGCGGATACTAGTGATGTAGGCGCTGGTCATTTTTGTATCTACACAATATCAGATCATAAAGTTAAAGATTTTGATTATTGATCAAAAAGGAAAATGAGCATTTTAGTAAACACACAGTCAGTAGGTACTTAGCTAAATCTTAGGCCAAACAGTTAAACCATCAAACCAGCTGAACCGTTCGGTTTGAGTGATTCAACCATTTTAACGGTTTATGAACACTCCTAAAACATTACAAAATGACTTGGGTCAAAAAGATTCAAACTTTGAAATCTAACTACAAGCTTAAAACCAATTGATATCACCCAATTACTGGATTCTACGCTAATCAATTATATAGATCATTCAATGATAATACCATGTAACAACAATTCAATGTTCAATGGTTTCATTGTATTGATCATCTGGTCTCGTCAATTTCACAAAGACTTGCAAGAACACCCAATCAAACAAGAAAATGACCAATAAGAAAGCAGACAACATGACAGAAACAAGCACCAATGATTCAATCAAAAACACCATATCTGATTCAATCAAATACACAAACAGAAAAATATGAATCATATGATATAGATCTACGATATCTAGGTCTCATAAATCAACTTACGCATATAGATATCATATTATAAAACAGAACTGAGCTGCTAACCTGTTGTTAATACGCCATTGACGATTGCACAGACCAATTAGTGAGCCAATGGTTTTTTCTCCTGTTACAGGATTCCTAGGGTTTCTTCTGATTTTCGTTGGATAACGACGATGGTTGAACATACACATTTCTTTTCCATTGTGTACAAACAGTAATGCTTTATGTACATGTATGTGAAGCATCTATGGTTATCTATTTAAATAAACTTTCAGTGTCGTACAACATCAGGATCCGTGGCGCAATGGTAGCGCGTCTGACTCCAGATCAGAAGGTTGCGTGTTCGATTCACGTCGGGTTCAAATCCCTCATAAGATCCTTACTTTTTTCTTAAGAAATATTTTTTTCCGATTATTTTTTTGTATTCATTATGTTATATTTTCGTTTTTTTTTTCTGGTTATTTTTTGTTATTTTTACTTTTACTTCCCTTGAACTTCTTAACGATCCATTTCATTTTTTAATTTGTATTTAAATTATTTTTTTTCTTATTTTTTGTTATACTTACTCTCATCAATTTCTTATAGTAAGCAAACACAGGCTTGACTAATGACTATGCATACATGGACTGCTCGCTACTCATTAGTCTTAGATTTTCTAGAAAAACAGTCTTTCAGTTCAAAATTGAACATGACAAGCTAATAACATGGCTCGGTGGTTATGTATTTGGATTGTATATATATGGTGGACAACTCGTATAAGGTATATATGTGTATCCTTTACTAACACTGTGAGTTAAACCATATCTCATGTATAGCATTTGTTCAGTCATTACGACAGTTTCTTCTAAACTGAGTAATTTTCAATTTTATATATATTTGATTATGCATCAAACGTGTTGATGTCATATTGTCGGTTGTCACGTGACATTGTGAGTATAGATGGGTCTTTGTAAGGCGTTGGCATGTCTAGCCCAATTTAAAGTTGACCCTTTTAGCTAAATGTGTTTGTGGGTTTAACATGAAATGAACTTTAACTATTTATGCTAAATTTAAACATACGGATTTCATATTAGGTTCATACCATGTTAAAAAGTTACATAAAAATTAAAAATATTTACGTATAAACCTCTAAGTTGTAAACTTGTAGGAATAAGATTTTAAAATCAATGATAAATTTGTGATGAAGACAACGATAAAAAGACAAAAAAAAATAGAAAATAAAGATATATAATGATTAAATTATATGTTGTTAACGGGCTAAAGGCCCATAGAGGTTTGGGAAAGGCCCAAATTGGAAAGATCCGAATTTAAATCCATTGAGGTTTCATAAAATCTTATCAAAATTTATTAAAAGTTAAACTAACCTTAGAAAACTTTAATAGATGTGATTAAAGTTGATTTTATCAAATAATCTAATCCAGTTTGTAAGTCGCTGGTCAATTTAAACACACGCTAGAGGTTCATAAATCTTATCAAAATTTATTAAAAATTTAAACACACGCTAGAGGTTTATAATTGTCATGTTGATTTGTTATTTTTGGTAGAAAATGCGTAGTCGAACCATTTTCATTTTATAATTTCCTAACCTAATACACAATTTTAAAATAGAATGACATTGATAACGAAAAGTAAAAAAGATTATGTTGCTATGGGCATATAATCATGCCATATGAGATTGTGTAAAATTGCCTAATAAGAGGCCCGAAATATGTGTATGGGTTGTCCGATTATATTGCTAACATTCACTAACATCATACTAAAGTGATGCATGATAGACTTTTTTTGAAAGGTTTTGGGGTATGGGGTTGGAAGCACAAAAGAGGTTCCATATGGCAAGTGCATACACCCTCTTGACTCGACTTGTTTCATAAGGTTAAGGTTTGTACTCTTCTATCTAGACGTATACGCTAGGGCCAAGGTGTTTGCTCTCTCATCTAATATCCTACATATGTTGCATGTACGTCGAGCTTAGGTCTCTGGCTCTCTGCCCTCTCATCTAAGTGTGCTTTACTATTTAAAGCCAAGGCGTCTTGTCTCCTACCTATGCGTTTCACCGCTCTATTACTGTTAGGCGTGTCAACCAACGGGATGGTTTTAGTACAAATATAGTATTCTTTTTTGCGAGAGTGGCGTGTGTTATTACTTTTTGTTGGTTCATCTTTTAGGTCTCAAATATTTTTACCCCTTTTACTAGTGATGCTTATCAACTTATTATATATGATTCCTTTTATTAAAACTAAAAGTAAGATTGAAAACATAAAGAGATAAAATATCTCAAAATGTTATCTTTTCCTAGTACTAGCTTTTTTTCCTTTCTTTTGAGACTCTTTTAACTTAGGTCAAAAACACACTCACACATATATATTCTCTCACAATGGTGGGTCAAATTATATTGTTTGGTCCATTTATTGGGCAATGGACACGCGCGATTGAATGATTGAATGATTGAATGATGTACATTTACCAAATTTTATCATATCTATTATCACATAAACAATGTTGTACTAGTGTTTCTCTATATGTAGGTAAACGATAAAACAAACTCATTGAATGTATAACAAAAAAGTTGTATTGTTTACCTGAGTATAAGCGTTATGGAGTCAATGGGCGGAACTAAAGGTGGGCCAAAAAACCACTTTGAAAACCATGATTCTCAAACCAGTTTTACTATAAACGATTCCAACCCGGTTTAACTTGTAGGTTAGAGGCTGGCATTTAACCCTATAGGTGGAAAACGACTTCTACCCGATCAAACTTGGATCATACCCGTAAAAACCTGGTTTTCAAGTCGGTCAAAACCCCTCAAGAACCCGTTTCCAACCCATATTTCAAACATATGAGCAAAACAGACATTCATTGTTTCATCAGCCTGAAGTTGAATACTTAAGTTTTCAACCCATATTTCAAACCAACTTGACTTTTGTTGACCAAATGTAAATGTTTTGAGTCAACAATCTGGTTAATGCACCTCTAGGCTGAAACATAGGGGATCAAGGTGATTAGACTGTCTGATGATTAACCTTTTTTTATTGAATAAGTATAAAACATTGTTGCTTTCTTGTACTGGTATTTAAGCGTAACATTTAAGGTTTATTGTATCATGTATTATTGATTCGTTATGAAAATTATTTGTGGCCTAACGTTTATCTCCTAACTTGTGGAAAGTTTTTCATGTAACATTATTTCCACTAAAAAAACATAGTTGAGTTATGTGTCAATATTGTCTATTGTATAGCAATGCAACTCCAATATTGACATGTTATGCACATGGAAAAAGGAGATAGCAGATAGATTTGCCAAAATCGACAATCTTTTAAAGATATATTTATGGATTATCAATTATCATTTTATTTTGTAACTTTTTTTTTATCATAACTCTTGACATATCAAATGGTTATTATTTTATTATTATTTCTGATCACATAGTTAATAGTTAATAGATAATAAACACTACAAATGTAAATAATATTATTATTTATATTCAGTTTGTTACTTGTATAGCATTTTAGTATTTCCTATCAATAAAGTGATTCTCGTTATTATTACTTTATTGATTATTTAATAAAAGTATATCTGTTTCCTATGATAATATTTTCTACTTTCTAAGTATCATTAGCTATTGTAATGATACTTAATTGCACAAGTACCATGCCCTTATTGCAATGATATGTATAACTCATTACGTAATAAACTTTATATGTATTTTGTTGTCAAACTGTGTGTGATTAAATTTAGACAAATTTATTCTTAAAATTAACTCATTGTAGGGAAAATTTCATAGAATAGTAATCAAGTTTTAAAAGTGTTTTAATTTGACCACTCGTGCATATTTTTCTTAATAATAACTACTAAACCATCAAATCGAGGTATCATCGAATTTTATTATGTTAAAAAAGTAATGGATGAGAAAATGTGGGGGTTGGAATTTTCAATATATGAATTTATATTAAAAAATAAAAAAACATGTTAATTATATTAAAAATAAAAAATAGTACCTAAAATTCTCGCCACCTTTTCACATCAGCATCAAAAAGAAGAAAAATATACTTTTTAATTGAAACAAAAAAAAAACATGATAAAAATTATGTTAAAACTTATAATTTAATAAAATCTGAAAGTTGAGTGACATAATACGAATATTTTTCAAATTTGAGTTAGTTAATTAGAATACTTTTGAAAGTTGATTACTATTTTACAAAGTTACCACTGCATATCACAACCTAAATTCTTTTTACATTAAAAAACATTATGCATTAATGATTGATAATGAAATTACATGTGGCCTAATGTCCATCCCTTAACTTGTGGAAAGTTTTTATAAAGTAGGCACATAATTTCCACTAGAAAACATAGTTGAGTTATACGTCAATGATGTCTATTAGACACATGGATTCATGAACTAAAAAAGAAGTTGATTTATAACCCCTTATAATTTATTTACTTTTTTGGAAAGGCAAGGCACATAAATTGGCAAATCGACATTTAAACTAGGAAAAATGTCACAGGATAGTAACAAAGTTTCATAAGTGTGTTAATTTAGTCACTCAAACATATTTTTCTCAAATTAAAATTCTCATGCATCACTAAAACTTTTGTAGTTACAATATTATCACGAAATACTACACTTGTTAACAGTAAATCATATACATGTACATTTAATACAAAATAAGTTTTAGTATATATCTGTACTATAATTATAGATATATTTAGTTGCAATCAGCATATTATCTCTATACAATGTAGTCTGACAAGCACTATGTATAAACAATTTTAATTCGTTACTTAAAATTTGTCTGTATCGAACGGGCGCCATATATGTTAGATTAGTAACTTTATATGATATGTTTTTAGGGCCTCAAAAATGATTTTTTATAAAAAATATCTTTGGTGGGCTTTACTTTTCAGTACCTGCAAGACTACAGGGGTCATAACCAACCACAATACCACATCTATATTTAGGGATAATGAATATAAAAATAAAATAAAAACCTATAATAGAACTTACATGTTAGATATTTACAAATACATCTACCTATTTTAATAAAATGGTAATTATAGATGCCACATGGCAACACCACATACATTTTTAACAAAATTTTTCGTTTCTTTCTCTTATTAAATAACCTCATTAATTACTAATTATATTATTTATTTTTTTTTGATTAAAAATTATTTTAAAAAAATTAAAAAATATATGTTTTTTTATGTTTATTTCTAAAGAAATAATTTTTTTTATAAAAAGAATTTTTTCTAAAACATCATACTTTTATTAAGACACAAAATATTTTAAAAGTTACATTTTTTAAACATGTTTTGTTTTGAAACGTAATGTTTAATTTAATTTTTGGGAAAAACAAGAAAAGTTAAAAAAAATTTTAAAAAGTTGATATTATTGTTTTATACTTATATTTCTTACTCATACATAATTTAAATCATATATTATTTTATAATTAATAAAATTTATTCTATTTAATATTTTATTTATTCAACCCGTGTAGTACACGGGTTCACTAAAGCTAGTTTCTTAATATATTAAGTTACATCTCAATTTTTACACAGTAAAGTTAGAAATATAAGATTGAAAATTTAGTGAATTAGTAGATTATACTATAAAGGGCTGGATCAAGGCTAAAGCTAGTAAAGTTAGAGTTCTAAGCCCTAATTTTTAAGGGGCTTTTAAATTTTATATATTATGTTTATATGTGTAAAATTTAAACTAAACTAGATAATTTATTAATTTAGTTGGGCATTCAATCAAATGATAATTTACCCTTTCTCTCCCCTCAAGATATTATTAATCAATTAATAAAAAACACACAAATAGTTGTGATTTCTTCTATCAAGTGGCAAATTTTGAACACATATTTGCAAGTGTTCTCTAAATCCAGTTTTCAAGGTTAGTTTCTTTTTAATAATTCTATAATAAAAATGTTTGAGTTTTAATCTTCATTTGTGTTGTTGGATCGTATTATATTATTGTTGCTTCTCTTAGTATAATTATCTAGCTCGTGTTTAAATTTATTTTACAATTTATATAGTATCTAGTCACTTGTTTAATGAGTTAGTTTTTGAACCTAGTGTTTAAATATTTGCAAAGTTGCTCTTTGTTGTTTAGTAAAGGAGGATTTATGTTAACTTCGGAAGTGACCCCGTTTTCTTAGTTTGCTTAGGGCCTCCAAAATCATTCAGACGACCATGTACACTGTTACTTAGAGATAAAGAAAACTAAAACTAAAACTAAAAATAAATGTTTACAAATATGATTCAGGTAACAAGTATAACCAAACCAAATATCACTAATACCAGTATCCAAAAAAAACCTTACAACTAATCACATACCCGAATACCCGTCTCAAATATCTCTGGTCGCCAAGATTTTATTAAAAGTCTAAAGAAGTTTCTAGGAGAGTGTGTGGGTTAGACTGGAAGAATGTAGTGATTTGTGAGTGAGTCGAAATCGGAACGAGTCAATATTCGTGTGAGACAAAACAGTGTATAAAATTCAGTGGGCCAAGAGCTAGTACTTAAGTGGTGGGCCATGGGTTGGGTTTGTTTAAATATTTTCAACCCACGTGTAACTTTTAGCATGTTAAAAATATAAAAAAATAGAATAATTTAAATCTAAGGATAAATTTAAAAATAATTGTTTTGTTTTTTACTTACAGTCATTATTATCATTTGTCTTGTGTAACGACTGGATTGAGCATAGCGAGATCTAGCTTGTACTTTAACTAATAGTTAAACGAGTTAAATTGATAGCCGACTCGACTTGTTTGTAATTTGAGCTCGAATTTGATCGTATAAAGCTCAAGCTAGCTCGTGACTTGTCAAATTAATTCGTTTATGTTTTAAATATTGTGTACATAAATGCATAATATATAAACAGATTCGTTATAAGCCAAACAAACAAACCAACATGTTTAGACCGATGTAAAATTCAGGGTTAGAAATATATAGTATGCTATTTGGGTTATAAATTATGAATGTTAAAGTTTACTTTTAACTTAAACGAGCCAACAAGTGACCATACCTGGGCTCAAACTCGACTCGAATCGTTTATAGACACGTATGTTTCAACCGAGCTTTTTACATATAAAAATAACATTAAAAATAGCATTTTTATTTTTATATATAACTAGTATTAAGCCTCTCGCGTTGCGACGGGGGTCGTAAAAGTGTGTCAAATAACACCAATTTTACACCACCATCGGCGATCATCAACACCGAAAAACTCGTATTAAAAATGAGAAAATTAAAACCGAACAGAAAATAGACGTAAAACATTAAACCCCACATGAAACGTAAAACATTAAAAACAATAAATAAGTCGATATAAGACCCCGGCGTTGTGCTGGGGCTGTTGAACGGAAAAATTGTGACGTAAAAACGTTGAACCACACGCACACGTTGCGGCGTGTTGAAATTAATAGTAAGAAAAAAAAACAAAAAACAAAAGTGGGTACAACCCACTCAAGTTTAGATACAATCCATAATATACAAATAAATTGATCATTAGTAATATATATAATTAATATGTTAAATATATAAGGATTATTGATTGTACAACCTTTAAAGCTTAAAGTACAACCATAATGCACCAACCAAGTTGGTAATAGTACTATATTAATTATCATCATTTGCTTGTTTAACTAGCGAGTTGAGTAAAACGAGCTTTAACTTGGACTAGAACTCGAAGTTAAACGTTTTAGCTAGGTCGACTATTATTAACAAGCTGTAACTTGAACATGATCTCTAATCGTAACACACCCAAGTCATCTCGTGCCTCATCAAACTAACTCTTTTCTTTTTTTCCCAATTTTTGTTATTATTTTGACACATATGTATACTTTATAAAAATATTCAATACAAACCTAAAAAAATAAAGTAATGAACCCAAGATGCTTAAATATATATATATATATATATATATATATATATATATATATATATATATATATATATATATATATATATATATATATATATATATATATATATATATATATATATATATATATATATATATATATATATATATATGTGTGTGTGTGTGTGTGTGTACGTAACCGTGTTACCGTACTTGTATATATATATATGATGAGTAAGCAAAGATAACTCGTGGTATAGTGAGGCCTACATTCATGGGTCACACGCTTTCTTACATTTGACACGTGACTATCTTTTCTAACCTTTTGGACCGCCACTAAAATCCCATTACCATATACTATAAAAGGTAACTACATCTTTTTTTCTTTACACACCATGTCACTAATAATATTTGTATTTAATTTCAAAATAAAATAAAAAATATTATATTTATTTTAATCTATAACATGTTATATTAGATTGAAGATTTATATATTATTCTTAGCATAAAGTGTTATATTAATTTTTTTTATTTAATAGTGACATGGGGTGTTACATTTTTCAATCTTCAGACTTAACAATAGTTTTGTTACTAGAGAGGTTTTGTGGGTGTGTTTGTTGATGTATAGAGTGTTGTATTAAAGTCAAATCACATTCTTAAAAAAATCCATTCAAATATTATTATTGTTTCAACATTTAAATTTGTTTGTGAATGCCAATCTTTTATATTAAGAGACAAATGAAAATATATGAAACTTAGTTATTATTAAGTGAATAATTTTTCTAACTTAAAATATGGTAATTGTATTGAAAAAAGTCATTAAATAATAATTTAGTTTTATAAATATTTCAAATAAATCAACTTAGGAAAAAAAGAAACTAGCTAGCAGTAATCAAGATTCCTATACATTTGATTAAAATCATTTGTTTATTTTTTTCTTTTTGAAAAAGAGCTATTATAAGAAAATATTAAAAGATAAACTTCACTATTTTGCAATGCTAAAAAAGTATAAGTGACTTTATTGGTTCCATATTAAAAGTTGATTGTTATTTTATGATTTCTTCTTTAGAAAACTTAAAATCTTACCCTCCAAAAAAAACTTGAAAGACCGTCTACAAAGCACCCAAAGTAAATTTTAGAAATAAGCTTTAAGTTAGTTAAGGAAATTACTCAAAAATCATTTCACAATACTAATACATAATATATATGATAAATTTTTTTCTTTTTGAAAAATAGCTATTACAAGAAAATATTTAAAGATAAACTTCACTATTTTCAATGCTAAAAAGTATAAGTGACTTTATTGGTTCCATATTAAAAGTTGATGATTATTTTATGATTTCTTCTTTAGAAAATTAAATTCTTACGCTCCAAAAAAAAAACTCGAAAGACCGTCTCCAAAACACCCAAAGTAAATTCTAGAAAATAACTTTAAGTTATTTAAGGAAATTACTCAAAAATCATTTCACAATACTAATACATAATACATATGATAAATATTACATGTATAATTTCATGTCCTCTCAAATTATTTGTTATAGTTTTACTTGTTTTATAGAGCTTTTTGTACAACTACGGAAAACCCTGTTGCATAATGTTCTTGCGTGCGCTAAGGGTCTGAAGATATGGTCACTATAAGCCTCATGTACGTATTTTTACCATGCTTTTCTGCATGAGATGATTTTTACTTCTCAAACTTAAGACCTCTAACTTTCATGTCATTATTCTTACCATTACCATTTTTGTATTTCTGTAAATAGAAATTACTTGAATACTACTATTTGAAGTTGCAAGTTCTAAATTATTTTAATAAAATAAAGTTTATAACTTTATTATGTATATTATAAAGTTTTAGTCTCATATGAGCTCTAATAAAGGTAATTATCAGGAAAAAAAGGTATCAAAAGCAAATATGCTTCCAACTTATGTGATCTTTATGCAATGACTAGAAGGTTCGTGTGCCTCTCTCGAGTCTCTGATAGATGACTAGTTGACCCCTTCTCCCATAGTATTACACCAATATAGCCATCATGGCATCATTTTTGCAAAATTTGACTATAATGTCTATTATAGTCAACATATATTAATCAATCAATATGTGATTTATATCTATGTACATGTGTGCATTTTTCCTTGAGAGAGATCGTGACATGTGTAAATTGTCGATTATATGATCTAGGTTTCCATGTCTATTTATGCATGTAATTGTTTGACATAAATAAGCAAATTTAGTATATATGGTATAACAACACGGTCGTAAGGATAAAACATCACACTTACAACGTATAATAACACAACAATTCACATAATTATATTGGTGTAGATGTACATTTATAGTCGTATGACAACACACATGCAGTGGCATGATAGCGTCGTTGTTCGTACAGTATACATACTTTTTCTAAAACTCTGTCGTTTTTGAAAAAAATATATAAGAAGTCATATTACATAGAATAAAAATCTTGACTTTTTGGTATTTTCTAATAGTAGCGGTGTAAAAGTTCTTTCGGTTTAAAATAATTAAGAAGTTAGATGTATGTGTGTATGAGATAAATGTATGCTTAACATTAAATATTGCGAGAAGACGAGAAAGAAATTAATCATTTGTATTTTAGTATTAACTAAGTTAAATAAAAAATGATAGACATGCAAGATAAATAAAATTAAAACAAAAAGTATGAACAAATTCCATTTATGTATACATTCGATACATGTGTGAGTCATATGTATGTTATGAATTACATATGTGTGGGTTTTCGATTAAAAAATCAAAAAGACATGAAGAAACTAGTTTAATGAGTTTTTATTTACATAAGCATACACACTATGTTTAATAAGTATAACATTTAAAAAATATGAATCATCTAATAGAATTTAAACATATGATAGAAGCTTGTTTATTTTGTTTTCGTCATAATATAATATATATTTTGTCATGAAAGTCACCATATACATGCACGTTAATTAAAGAGAGTTTGTTCAAGGGAAAGATTTACATAGTGATAGAGACATATGTATATTTTATTAACAGATGGTCTTTGTTTAAGTGAAGTATAATTGTAATTGTAATTAATTAATAGTAATTAAACGATTTAATGGATTTTAAGAAGAATAATCACGTCCATTAGAGAGTCAAATTTAGTCCACTAGCAAGTCAATATTGGTTGCACACATCACATTTGAACATTTTAATTTTAAATGGATTACAAGTCGCCTTTCTCTTAACAAAAAGTTATATAAACATACACTTTTAGTATGTTTATGGGTGAGTTTCCACGATAATAAGTTTGTACCTTTGAGTAATAGAATATGCTCTATTCTTTTATATAATGTTACATTTTTTCGAATACGTGAAATTATTTTGAGAATATAAATGATTTAAAGTGGTTTTAGCTGGTGACTGATTTTGTAAATTTTAAAACACATATGATGGGTCTTCGTGAATACAAACTTGATTCATACATGAGATTTTTCATTTAGTTTTTGATTATACGTATAGAGTTTACATGAACATAAACGTTTTTGTATGGACATAATAAGAAATTTTAGGTTTAAACCACACATTTTTTACTAGTTACATATAATTTAATGTTACCATCGAATATAATTTAAGTTTAAACCACACACTTTTAGATAACAAACACTTTTGTGGGCTTTTTGAACAAGGTTCAGGTGGTCATGCATGCGTGCATAGTTATTGGTCGGCCTTTAAGTCTTAAAACTTTGTTTTTAGTAGGATTGGGTTTGCTATCCAAAAGGAGTTTGTAACGCAACTTGTTGCTCGTTTGCATGCCACTTATAGTAAATGTTTATTTGAAATGACTGGATTTGAATATTTGATATTATTTGGTGAGAAAAATATATATACAATATTAAGCGCTAAATAAAGATGTTATAGAGCTATCTAATTAACGATTATTAACATTTTTTATACAATTAATAAAAACAGATAATGCTTTAGCTGGGTGGAAATGACCAAAGGCTTGGGGCTCAGTGATATCTAATGTGTATATAGTTATGTACACTTATGTCTAATCTTTTGAGTATAAGGGTTTAAATCTTTTGTTATTTCACGAATAATAATGTAGATTTAAGAGTAAAAATAAACGTGTGTGTTTTTTTATTTAAAAAAGGTAGGTGACAATTAATGATTGTGGAAATGTCAATAAATTTGCGTCCTGTATAAGTAGAATTTTATTGTTTTTTTAATTTCACATGTAGCGATTAAGTATTTATATTTTGCTTTGAATCTTTTATGATTAGGTATAACAAACATTAAGTAGAAGTTGGCTCATTGTTTTAAAGTCGTCACTTTATGTTTGTTTACTCATAATTCATAAACCGACAATAATATTATTGTTAGAATATTTGTTCTAAAATAAGCGTATTTTGAAATAGTCATATAATATCGGAAAATACTATCAAGTTACTAGATGGTGTTTTGTCTTTAAGTTTTTGTATGCATTGTTTAAGAAGACTGAGTGAGTGTTTTGGATTACGTTTTGTTGATGTGATGTATGTAGATTTGATAATTTTTTAACTTGTGTAATCGTTTTTAGATCGAAGTGTTTTGGACCTTTGGTGGTACTCTTCAAATCTTTAATCATATAATCCAAAGCGAAACAATAACGAGTATTGTATCATGTTCTAATAATCATACTAGAAAATTTCACGTAAAATACGTCAAAGGTGTTATTTGAGATGCAACTCTTTATGAGATGCATGTTATTTCAAACACACATGAAACAAGCCTAATGTTACTATCAAGGAGCAACACGTTCATACAATTCAAGTTACCCGTTATCTTACCATAACATCTTCCTAATATATAAAATTGTACGTAAACAATCCTCACTTTGGTATTTCTTCTT
Source organism: Flaveria ramosissima (assembly GCA_025215565.1). Taxonomy (NCBI): domain Eukaryota; kingdom Viridiplantae; phylum Streptophyta; class Magnoliopsida; order Asterales; family Asteraceae; genus Flaveria; species Flaveria ramosissima. The sequence continues at coordinate 40,896,751 of CM046042.1, forward strand.
AAACTCATTCTCATAACTTCAACATTTCTTCCACATTTGTCCTGTTACATACAATGAATCGAATCTTCTTTTGTGTATCATATGTTACTTCAGAAAATACTAGTGTTCTTATAGTTATGTCTTACCGATAACAAAATATGAATAAACACATGCGCACACGCTCTCCATCTTAGGTGTTATGGGAAACTTAATCCGTTTAAACACACTCTACATCCTACCATGTATCCTACACGTCTTGTTAAATAATATAATAATATTACATTACATTTTCTTTGAACATTAAAAGATTTTATTAAATCAAAATTGTAAATATCTGATAAGTAACTAGACAACTATAACAACACAACATACATAATAATATTACATACATCCTTATTTATGTTATCTTCATAAATAGTATCACATTTAAAAATTAAAGATTTTGCACAATCTATAGAAATGATTATATTTTACAGAATCAATAACCAGAATAAGAATATATTTCACTAGGGAATCTTTGATAGGGATGTTTTCCATATTATAAAAATCAAAATTCCATATATCGACTATATATACATGACAACATTATGTGTGTATATATATACACATATCAAACCACCTTAATGCTCATATTCATCTCACCAACCCACCATCTTTCAAGAATCACCACGTGAATCTTTTCCCCTTTACAGATCCACATTTCAAATTCATCCCATTTTGGATATACAACACCAAAATATAATCTTTAATTTCTTTGCTTTTTACCCAATTTATTCCCCAAAATTTGTTTTTTCATCAATTAATTAACGTGGGGTTCTTGTGTTTCAATCGATTTTGATGTTGTTAAAAGGGGTTTTCGAGTTCATGGAGTATGCTTCAATGGCGGTTGTTTCGAATATCATCAATGTGTTCTTCTTTATCTTGTTGTTCATCTGGGGTTTTGCTGACATTTTGAAGCAAAAAAGGGGTGAAAAAACAAGATTTGTTGCTAATTTCTCGTGTTTCTCGATCATTACTGTTGTATGCACCGCTATAATCACACTTTCTCATGTGGGTTTTTGTGTATACAAGTTGTTCGACCAAAAGTTAGTACCTTATGAGTCTATAATCATCACATCAACATGGTGTTTAGCGACTGTTGTCACTGTGTATTCGTTGTTCAATCGAACTTATGGTCAAATCAAAAAATGGCCTATTGTTCTTGTTCTGTTTTGGTGTTGTTCAACGATTCTTGATTCAGTTTCAGTAACTTTGATGATCTTACACTGTTTCGAGTCGAAAAACATGCATGTTTTTCGATCAATATCGAATGCTATTGATATGGTAACTTTACCATTATCAATTGTTTTGTGTTTTAGTGGTGTCACTTACTGTGTTGCCAAAAAGCACAAAGAGTTAGAGGAGCCATTGATCCAAGAAAATGGTGGAGATAATGTTGCAGACAGTGCTGCTTTTGCAAAAGCAGGTGTCTGGAAAAGGGTTACATTTAATTGGCTCAACCCGCTTTTCGAATCGGGTCGGGCTCAAAAGCTTGAGTTCAATCATGTTCCTTTGATCCCTGAGTCAGAAACTGCTGAAGAAGCTGTATTTTTGTTGGAGGATTCAATTCAGAAGCAGAAAACTCAAGGTTGTGTGTCACCTAAAGCCATAATTCATGCTATAAGTGGATCTTTAGCGATCAATGCGGTTTTTGCAGGTATGTTCTTGCCAATTTTATCATTTTCAGTAGAAGTTTAGTGGTAGATTATAGTGGGACTGTTTGGATGTGTGTTTTGAAACTGCTAAATATGGATAATAGAGTAAGATAATCAACTGTAATAAACTAGTTATAAGAAATAGTGTTTGAATGTGTTGAGAAGTTGACAAGTTAACAAACAAAATAAGGTTTGTTGATTAATTCTGGTTTACCATTTGATGATTAGGGGGTGTTTGGGATTGCCTATAGAAACTGCTTCATCTCTTATCGCGTTTTGATGCGCCAATAGGTTGTTTCTGAGGTTGGTTTTGGATTGTTTATCGAAACTACATACGTTTTGAATAAGCAGTTTGAAGTTGCTTAGTTTAATACAAAACCAAACACACCCTTAGTGGTGTTGTAACTAGTATTATTGATTAGTAATCCTTAAATAAACAAATAATCATTGGAGAACCATATCCAAACACCAATCACAAAGCCATTCACCTTTATCATTAATACTAATTATTATTGTTATTAAAATAATTAGCAACAAGATTATTATAGAGTTACACTGGACTAAATCCAAAACCAAGCTTGCTCTTTACAACCACATACGGCCCAAGATCCCTGCACAAACACACCAAACATAAAAGACAACACCTTAAAGCTGAAGCTAGTTTTCCAGCACATGCATGAAGGTGGTGGTATATTTGTAATTTTGTACACAATTTTTGTCTGTTTCTTCTGTATGAGTCTTTAACCATCATACTTATATTTGTATTGTCAATTAACCATTGTTCTTGTTAAAATAATATATTCTTATATCAAACCATGCTAGAATTAGAAATTCTAATGATGGGAAAATGTCTAAAGTTGCATGATGTTATGCATTTTAGTCTCTTTTAATCTTTTTTATTAATCACTTACAATAGTTACTTCTCAATAAAACCACAGGCATAAATTTTATTTTTTGCTTTTGCCTTTTTGGGTAAAGCAGATGCCATGTGAAAAGAACATGTGTTATACATAAGGAATCTGTTTTATATAAAGTTGAAAAGAGTGGGGAAAGTCAGGGTAATCAAACTAAAGTTTAAAATTTTACTGTTTACAACCATAAAAAAATGCATAACTAAAACTTGGTCCAATTCATTTTGAGATTTGAAATTTCTTGAAGATGTTGTAGTGAGTCCCTATTGATCAGAAACGATCAAGCGGGACCCACGTAGCAAAGACCATTTAATGTATGTGTTATTACCAAACAACATGCATAACTGGTAGTCTTATCCGTTGGTGATCTGGTTTTATTCACTTTCACTAACTAAAATTTTTGAAGTTATGGTAGCGGGTCCAAGTTGGTTAAAGGGACCCACATATCATCGACAGTAAAGAAAACCAAATTTGCATGGACATTAGTTTAAAGTGGATTATAACTGTTTCTTTTTGGTGTATTAGGAGTCAACACACTTGCTTCATACATGGGCCCATTCTTGATCACAAAATTTGTGGACTACTTATCAGAAGACGATAGTGATTCAAGCTATAAAAATGGTTTGATTCTCTCGTGCATTTTCTTCTTGGTGAAAACAGTTGAATCATTGTCTCAAAGACAATGGTATTTTGGTGCTCAACGTATTGGCATACGTGTACGTGCAGCCCTCATGGTAATGATATACAAGAAATCTTTATCAATCAAATATGGTACCACAAGCAATGGCAAGATCATAAATTTGATCAATGTTGATGCCGAGAAAATAAGCGAGTTTTTCTGGCATATTCATGGAATCTGGTTACTCCCAATTCAAGTTCTTCTTGCTTTGATAATATTATACACAAACCTTGGTTTTTTCCCCTCAATGGCTGCACTTGTTTCCACGGTTTTAGTCATAATCAGCAACACCCCATTAGCAAATAAGCAAAAAGATTTCCAAACAAAGGTTATGGAATCTAAAGACTCAAGGATTAAAGCTACTGCAGAGATCTTGAAAAGCATGAGAGTCTTGAAGTTGCATTCATGGGAATCCAATTTCAAGAAAAAGCTGATTGATTTAAGAGAAAAAGAACGAAACTGGCTCAAGAAGTATTTGTATATGTGTTCAGCAATTGCTTTTCTTTTCTGGACATCACCTACATTAGTGTCGGTTTCCACCTTTAGTGTTTGTATTTTCTTGAGAACACCATTAACCCCAAGTGTTGTTCTTTCTACATTGGCTACTTTTAGAATCTTGCAAGATCCCATTTATAATCTCCCTGAGCTCATTTCCATGGTGGCCCAAACAAAAGTTTCACTTGATCGAATCAAAGGTTTTATAATGGATCAAGACTGCAAACAGTTGGTAGAATCTCAACCTTGTAATAATGGGTCAGATATAGCTATAGAAATTGAAACCGGAGAATATTCTTGGGATTCAAATGATTCAGATCAGAGACTGCCCGCAATCAAGATTTCTGAAAAAATGAAAATCCCAAAAGGGTATAAAGTGGCAATATGTGGGTCAGTTGGAGCAGGGAAATCAAGCTTATTGTGTAGTATTTTAGGTGAAATCCCTAGGGTCTCGGGCGGGCGGATTAAGGTGTTTGGGTCGAAAGCGTTTGTACCACAAAGTGCTTGGATTCAAACAGGGACAATTAGGGATAACATTTTATTTGGTAGGGAAATGAATAAAAGGTGTTATGATGAAGTTGTTGAAGGGTGTGGTTTGGATCGCGATTTTGAAACGTTGGCTGATGGTGATTTAAGCGTGGTGGGCGAGAGGGGATTGAATATGAGTGGGGGACAAAAGCAAAGGATTCAGTTAGCGAGAGCACTGTATAGTGATGCAGATGTTTATGTTCTTGATGACCCGTTTAGTGCTGTTGATGCTCATACGGGGGCTCATATGTTTGAGGTACAGTTTTCTTTAAGCTATTTAGTAGTTTTTATCTTTTGTTTGTGGTGGTTATGTGGTTTAGTCATGACATGAGCATGCTAAATATGCTGTAAAGGGTCTTTTAATATAGGTCTTTTGGCAGGTTTAATCTAAATTCGATACTAAGGAAAATGGCGGTGGGCCAGCTTAGATAAGTGTCAAATGGTTTAATTTAAACGGGTCGAGTTGGGCTGGTTGACTTGACTCTTTTATCTTTTCTTTTTTGAATAATTATTGGTTTAAACATGAATAAAAATACTATATAATTACAAGGATATCTAATTTATTATGATAAAATGAATACGGAGGTTTTAAGCATTTGGATACAGTAAACCAATTGTTTGACCCGTTAGTGATAAAGTATAACCTGGATCGACCCGTTTACCCTTTAATGTTTAAAACTTTATAATAAAACAAATATGGATGCTTTATGCATTTCGTATACGATTCAAGTGATATCTGACCTGTTTAACTTACCAATTGTTTGATCTGTTTCTGCATGAACCAGTTTGAATGATTTTTGACCCTTTAACCTTTTAATATGTTCCTCATCAATATGAATATTCCTTTTGCAGAAATGTTTGCTGCATCTGCTAGATAAGAAGACTGTTGTGTATGTAACACATCAATTAGAGTTTTTAAGTGCATCAGACTTGATTCTGGTAATTCCATCATGATTTTATGCTCTAAATTAATCTTTTAATGCATGTTCTCATGCATTCGTGTGTTTTTTATCGTAGGTGATTAAAGATGGCGGTATTATTCAATCAGGAAAATACAATGACCTTATAGCAGATCCTACAAACGAATTTGCACGACATATAGCCGCTCATTCTATATCTCTGAACCAAGTGAACCCACCACATGAACCCAAAACTCTAACCAAATCCCCCCAATATAGCCATGGTTCACACCTGGTGACAGAACACGAGCCGTCTAGAACCAAAGGCGGGTTGTCAGAAACAATACCTCAAGAAGAATCCCAATCGGGTCCGGTGAAATTCAGTGTTTACTCAACATTTATCACTGCAGCATATAAAGGGGCTCTGGTTCCAGTGATTTTGATCTGTCACACCCTCTTTTTATTATTGCAAATGGGCAGTAATTACTGGATGGCTTGGAAGACAGAGGATGCGGGTCGGACTAGCAGCAAAATGCTAGTTGGAGTTTTTGTGATATTGTCTGGTGGAAGCTCGGTGTTCATTTTGTGCCGCGCGGTTTTGTTGTCTAAAGTTGCTATTAAGACGGGTCAAAATCTCTTCTTGCAAATGACAAATTCGGTTTTTCGTGCACCTATTTCGTTCTTTGACTCTACTCCTTCAAGCCGGATTTTGAATCGGGTTAGTAATCTATCTATCCTTGCATTTTTTATTGTTTCAAAGTTGTTTTGCGCGGTTAGATAACGCGTTAAAATGAATTTGGGTCCGTATAAGTTGTATTTACTACTGATTTTTGTTAATAGGTCAAAACAGGATAGTTGGTAATGGTTGTTTGACCATTTTTAAATATCTAGATAATAATTGCTTTAATTATAGTTACGAATAACATTATTACTAGAGGAGATTGTATGCATAAATCAATAGACTTTTGATGTTTGTCAACCCATTTGACCAATTTAACCATTCTCCTTACAAACTTTTTATTTGACCCGTTTAAGATAAAAACACAACAGTAGTTAACCCAATAATTTCTTACAGTGTTCAACGGATCAAAGCACGGTGGATGTCGATATCCCTTACAGATTAGCAGGATTAGTTTTCGCGATACTTCAACTTCTGCTCATAATTTTGCTGATGTCATATGTTGCGTGGCCGATCTTCATACTCTGTGTTATCATCATTGCTATATCAGTATGGTATCAGGTAAGATCATAACACGAATATCGGATTTCAAGAACAATTTTCTATCAAAGATGAAACTAAAATCATTTTCTATATTTCAGGCATACTACATTACTACAGCAAGGGAACTAGCAAGGATGATTGGGATTCAAAAGTCACCAGTTCAACATCATTTTTCAGAATCAATATCGGGGGCATCAACAATCCGTTGTTTTAATCAAGATATCCGGTTCTTGAATAAATGTTTCAGGGTTATTGATGATTATTCTCGGGTTACCTTTCACTGCACTGCTACAATGGAGTGGCTATGCGTTCGGATTAACTTTCTGTTCAATCTTGTGTTTTTCATCCTCTTAGTCATCTTGGTGCACTTGCCTCGCGCATCCATTGACCCCAGTAAGATTCTTTACTAAAACTAGCAAAATGGGCGGGTCAGATTGGGTAACGGGTCAAAACATGTAACTTTCGGTATGGGTCTTGTTGTGCTGCAACAAAACATATTTTTGTACAATTTTTTTCGTAAATAACTAGTATGTCAAAGATGATTACAAAACTTGTATTACTTCAATAATAATATAATTTTCTGAATAAAGTGATTTAAGAAGTTTTTCGTATTAGAAAAATACTATCATAAACGCATTTTACTCATTTGACCCGTTTCCATTTAAACTAGTCATTTTTTCACCCGTTTGTGCGACTTTCAACCTGTTTGATCTGTTTCACCTTTTTGGATACACATTTAACACCTTATGGAATAATCATAGGTTTAGCCGGGCTAGCAGTTACATACGGATTGAGCCTAAACGTGTTACAAGCATGGGTCATATGGAACCTCTGCAACGTGGAAAACAAGATGATTTCGGTCGAAAGAATTCTTCAGTTTGCAAATATTCCAAGCGAAGCCCCTGAAGTTATCGAAAATCACAAACCCGACCCTGAATGGCCAACAAAAGGACAAATAGAGCTTAAAGATCTACATGTTCAATACCACCCTACTCTACCAACAGTTTTGAGAGGAATCACTTGTACTTTTCCGGGTCAAAAGAAAATTGGGGTCGTTGGAAGAACCGGGTGCGGAAAGTCAACGTTGATCCAGGCCCTATTCCGAGTGGTTGAACCCACAAAAGGTCAAATCTTGATTGATGGTCTTGATATATCAGAAATTGGGTTACATGATCTAAGGTCTAAGTTGGGGATAATCCCACAAGATCCAACTTTGTTTCAAGGAACCATGAGATTTAACCTTGATCCTTTGGGGCAGCATTTTGATCATGAAATTTGGGAGGTATTAAACAAGTGTCGGCTTGCGGATATAGTACGACAAGATAGACGGCTTCTTGATACACCAGGTAGGTCGCATACCCATACCCGTGTGGAACCTGTTAGCCATTACCAATCGGGTCGTGTTTGTCCGTTTATGTTCTTACGTGGTCAAAGTTTACCGGTAGAATGCCTGTTACCCAAAACCCGATCTTAAACTCGACTCTAAAAACAACTCGAAATATTAGATATTCGAGCACACTTATAACAATCCTAAATCTTTAATAATCTCAAGCTTTTAACAACTTCAAAGTGCTATTTTGTCACATTTTCTAAAAATGTATATATATTTTTTTACATATATGGTTCAAAGTGCTATTTGTCATATTTTCTAAAGATATATATATTTTTACATATACAGTTTTGATGAGGGTGAACAAGCTCGGGTAATTGGGCGTGTATCACCTAATATTATCCCTGTCTCGAACCTATGAAAACTTTTAAAACTGATGTTACGAAAATATCTATGTAGTTGCTGAAGACGGTGAAAACTGGAGTGTTGGACAAAGACAACTAGTGTGCTTAGCGCGTGCGTTGCTACAAAAACGCAAAATACTAGTTCTCGATGAGGCGACTGCTTCAATCGATACGGAAACAGATAACGTGATGCAAAAAATAATAAGAGAAGAAACGAGCAGGTGCACGGTTATAACCATAGCTCATCGGATTCCCACCATTGTCGATAGTGATCTAGTTCTCGTTCTTGATCAAGGTAACAAATTTATTTCTTTTAACGTTAGGATATGTTATGCTTGATAAACACGAAAACATGAAATTCATCGGTTTTATGGGAAATACAGGGAAAGTTGCTGAGTATGATTCTCCTACGCGGTTGCAACATGATAGTTCGTCGGCGTTTTCAAAGCTGGTGAATGAATTCTTGAGGAGATCGTTATAACTGCAATGAGAGTATAGAGTTTAGGGTTTAGGGTTTACATCTTAGTGTACAGTGCAGGGTGGCTCGATGTAAAGTGGTTACAAGCAACAATTTTAGACATCACATTTTTAAGGCGTTACGTTGATATAATAACCAAGGAACTCGGCTTTAGTAAAGGAAAGAAGGTCGCGTAACACGATCTATGTTTAGATAATGAAACAATTTGTAGGAATTAGATGAATTTTGAGCTTTTATTAGAAGTGAATTTTGGCGTGATATATTTTTTGTATTTATTTTTTCAAGTACGTGTTTAGAAGTAGAAAAAGTGTTTGATTATTGATGTTGGCTTAGGTAAGTGTCACACTTAAATAGTTAAATTAGTGTTGCAACATGGTTCCTTTAAGGTAGAGGTGTAGGGATCGGGTTGAAATTGGGTTGGAGAACGATTTTGAAAACTGGTTGGGTTGGGTCAACGAAAGTTAAAAACGGTTTATATAAAATCGGGTTTAAACATTTTTTAAACCAGGTTGGAGTGTGGTCAGTTTGGGTTTTACTGGGTTAAAACCGGTTTCGTTATATTGGGTTAAAAACCGATCTCAACCCTACGAGTTGGGTTGGGTTGGAATTGCGTTGGAGCAAAACAGGTTCGGTAGCTTGGGTTAGGTTGCCGATTTCAATTTCCGGACTTTGTTTTTTACGCATCTCTACCTTAAAGTTCAAAGGGTGGTATAAAGTGTTTGAATCCTATAGTAGATGTCTAGTTTTTTTGGTTAACGAACACACAATTTTCACTCTACACCTATTTAACTTTTAAAATCATCACATTTACTCTGTAATTTTGTGTATTATTCACATCTAAAACCATTAGTTAATGAGTACCGAGTGCATTATATAAAACTATGATATTTCTTATGGACAAACTCACGAGTGTCCTATGATATGAAATAATAAATGTGTGGATAGAGAAAGGGTTATTACTAATATATGCATGAAAAGGTCAATAACAAATATAAATTGTTAACAAAAGTATATTTGAGAATGATAAAATTATCTTTGTACTTTAACTTTTTAAAGTTTAAGAGGTAAATTTGTTTTTTATACACTTAACTAGCTTAATTATTATTTACATACATGCAATTATATGATTAAAATTGTTGAGTTATAAACAAACTCCATGTACTTTTTAAATGACTATATAATTTTCATATTTTAATACTTTTTAAACACACTCTCATTATAAAAACGAGTAATTTACTCTTCTTGATTTGAGTATGAATCTGTCATATTTAAAATATTTAAAGTAGTTTAAGAGTACAAGTAAAAGTATGATAGATTTAAATGTAGATTTACAGTCGAAAAAAAAAAAGAAAAGTAATGATAATGTTATTTGTAAATGTAATAACCACTTATGAGCATATTTGTTTGTTCATAACTTATTTCTAAAAGAACTTCTAGGTTTAAAATAAGGGTTGAAGATAAAGAAAAATCAACACATGAAACACAAGATATATAGTGGTTCAGGTGAGCGATAATCAACTTACGTTACATCTCATTAGTCATAGTAGAGATCGACATATCTTATTCATTGCAACTGTGAGGAATGAATCACTACAACCATCTCATTACTAATACAATGATCACCTCTTAAATTTCTCAAAGTCACATCCCAGTAGTATGAGAGTGATCACCACTCGGTCTTATCACTAATCTAGGTAGTAATCACCTCCCACTCATCTTCTTAGTTGGATAATAATCACCACCCATAGATACAACATAAGTTTTTGAATATAAATATTACATGTGATGGAGATCATGCACCTAAATCTCCTTTAGATGGTTGGAGTGAACTCTCACATTTGATCACTTAATTGTTGAAAATAAAAGTTTTAAAATAATATTTAATGTGACATCTCAAATTTTGGTTAAATTAAAAGTAAACTTTGTTAAGTTTTAAAAGGACCTTTTATGCCAAATTTGAAATTTTGAGGACTTATTATGCTTAATAATTAATTTGGTGATTAACAAATTAATATAATAATAATAACATTATAAGTGATATAATGTTTGTTTATTATTATAAAATTTAAAGTGTTGATAATCTTAAATAAAATAGTCACTATTAATATTATTATAATAATGACACTAATAATAATAATATTAGTGATAATAATATTGATAACAATAATAATCATAACAACAAGATTAATAATAATAATCATAATGAGCGTTAATCTTTGAAATAAATAAAAATAATACAAGTTTCTATTATCTTAGAACTTTAAATTAGTAAGTTATGCATGAAATAATAACACTTTAAACTTCAGGGGCCAAATTATAAATTTGTTTAAACTAAAAACTAAACTTTGAAATCAACATAATAAAACATAAACTACAGGGACCATTTGTGTAAAAAAAAACAGAAACCAACCCCCCCCCTGCGCAACCCCGCACATCCGGCCACACTTCCGACCGCGGCTCCGGTGAGCTCCGGCAGCCGAATAAACTCGCAATAAATCCGATTAAATTAGCTAAAACCGTTTCCAATTGACTTGCGAGCGTGATTCGAACCGTTTGGAGGTTATATCGAAGATTAAACACCGGTTACAGGAGCTTTCGAGCTCGAGTAACCGTCGGACATTAAACCATAACCGATTGACGATTAAAACTTCATAATAATCCAATTAATCGAATGAGAGTAATCGTGTAACTATCTCTGAACTATTGGAACTCCCAATTTCGATCTAAACATACCCACACACCACTGTCGATCATCATCTTCCTCATCGACCTGCAACATGGTCGGCAGTGGTCTTCGAAACATTGTAACCTAAAATTAACAGAGGGCTATCCATCCTTGAGATCATTAGAAGCTACCTGTGCAACGATTTGGCTTGTAATCATCATTTGATCAACAATCAAGCTCCACATTGGTCGCGGTTGTTCTTCGAGTCATGTTATCGGAATCAAACAACCAACGGGTAAATTAAACACATCTTTATAATCGATTTCATTTGTTAATCAAAAGCCCTAACTTTAATTTCATTAACAACTTCGAATTGAGGTTCAATTTGATCGGATTTGGTTCTAGGGTTTTTAGAAATTGGGGGTTTCTGTTTGTTTTGCTTTATAAAATATGCGAATGGGTTTTTACCAGGCCTAGGCGACCCAGCCTAATGGTAAACACTCTTCCTTTGAACCCTGAGGTCCCGGGTTCGAACCCGGGCACCTCCTTTTATTTTGTTTTATTTTTTTTAAGCCTTTTTAACTACAAATAAAATTACAGAAAATATATAATTAATATAAAAATCATTTTTGATAATTAATATAATGATTTTAGACACTAAAATATTTTCTGAATTTTTTTTATTTAAATATATTTATTATATATAAATATATATATATATATATATATATATATATATATATTTTAGTTATTCCTTATAAAATGGATTTAAAATGATGGTTTAAATTAATAAATTATTATTGATCCAAACGTTACCTTTAAAAACATAATTATCTTTATTGTTTATCTAATTTTTATATTTAAATTGCCTCCTTTTAAAATAATTAAGTAATTATTAGACTTGAAACAATAAATCTTTATAATATTAAAAGGCATTATATTAATTAAAGTTTTATCATGATAATTATAGAAATTATATATCTTATAATTTCACAAATTAGTTACAAATATTATTTTCCTTATAAAAGGTTTAGATTAATAATATGTTATTAATCAAAATGCTATTCCAACTAATTTTAAAAGCTTTATTTATATTGAACCTTATCAATACTTATACTTAAATTCATTTCTAGAATATTTAAATATACATATATAATTCTTTTAATGGAATCAAACATAAATAATTGCTTTATAAACTTATACTTATTAAAAACCCCCATGATTCTATCAAAACTCTAATCCTTGTTTGAACGTTAATCTTTTTGTTAACCTTAAACTTGTAATATACATGTTAGGTGCCTTGTGATGGATACCTTGGATTATCTTTTGACTTTTTATATCATCTTGTAATGCATATATCCATGTGAGTATTTCCATACCCCTTTTTTGCTTATTTTCACACTTTGGGGTGAAACATGTTAACTTATTATCATTGCACTTGTAAACTTATTTGAGACTTGTAATCTTTATGGCAATTCATCATGCAAAGTTGTGGTTAGTTGAACTTTTGTGGTTACCATGTTATGGCGTTATATGTACAATCATTAACTATTGCTAGCCCAGCGAAGTCATAGATCTATGGGTAAGACAAGCCTGCTTGGTTGATCCAAGTACACTTAGCTGATCGTATATACTTTTAACGTTTGAGACTTGTAAAACTTTGTCGAGGTTTGATTGTTGCATTGTTCATAACATCCCTAATCACTTTATTCACTAACTTATGACTTGAATTGCCATCTTTTATATACTTATGTATTGAAAACTATAGAATGCTCACCAACATTTTTATGTTGACCCTTTTATTTTTAACATGTTTCAGGAATACCCCAAGTTTGATTTCTACACTTTGAAGCTTGCACATCTAGGAATGGACCTAGATAAATAAATAAAATGGAATGACTTGTTACATTTTATGTTATGCTTTTATTCTTTTTGAGACTTATGTTTGTAATGTGACAATTGAAACTTATGTTTAAATTATATTTGGATTATTAATAGCGTTATGTGGCTGTGAACAATCGTAACCCTCACATCTCGACGTTTCCGCCGTCAAGGTTGGGGTGTGACATTTAACATCTATATTTTACCCACAATGATCTTTAATTGTGGATCATATCACTTTTAAACTTAAATATTAACTAGACAAGACTTGAATATATAGGTTAAAGTGTTCATATAATCAAGTCAAAGCGTGGGAAAATATTTACTTAAATAGTTTTTTTTTCTTGAATATCAAATTGGATTACTGACGGACCACTGACCTACCGATCATCTCCATTTCTTGAGTACGTAACCCAAGACTATCCTCAGGATGAAACTCATCATAGATGATAGGAAAACCACTGGCCTAGCCTGGAATTTTTTTTGTCACAGGTTGGACCTGAACCCAATAGTTCCCCCTATTTTAATGAGATATTAGGGTACCTCAACTCAACCTATTGGGCTAAGGATCATTGGTATTTACTTAAATAATTAAGAGAAGATATAAACAAAAAATATGTCAAGAGGCAAACGATCAAATGTGGCATCTATCGTACTCCCATGGTTAGGCATGCCTCAGCGTCGTACTTCTTAGGTTTCATTTTGTCTTTAGAAACCAAGTCCATTGCTATGAGTCCACATACTAACTATGGACATATATTTTGAATTTTAACATGGATAGACCATGAGCGCTATTGTGGCTTTGTCCTTGTCAAAGTAGAGAAAGACCAAAAGTATGTTATACACTTTTTTACGTGTAGGTGTTTTGGCCATTGTTATTATGTTCGTTGGATGCACAATACCACGTCGTCTACAACACTCTTTTCTTGGCTTGAATCAATGAATACATCCTCTTAAACTGACATTGGAATCGTGGATGATATGTGAGGCTTTCGCAAGGGTTTGGCTTTGGATTTTGGTTAAGATATATGACTTCACTTTAATAGATTGAGATAAAAAAAATTTGCATATGAGAGTATGTTGTGGTGTAAAAGATATTAGTTAAGTAGTATGTTTATAGGAGTACAAGAATAATTTTTTTTGACAACAGTAAAAATTATTACATTAGGTCAAAAATACTCGTTTGACAACGGCTTCGTTCCGATGCCTTTATAAGTGAACAACCCTTAAAATGGGGAATCTTTCGCCCCGATTTGGTCGGAGCGGTGTTATTGACCAGAGAAAGACATCATGATGTGTCATCCATCTCACTTTGCATGCCCTGACACATGTGAGATTGATAAACTGATAATGTAAGAGATAACTGTTTCAAACCTATGATGTTTTTTATATATTTTAATATTCTTTAACATTTATAATTAATTTTAGATGTATTATGTTTCTCTTGTTGCTTTTAGAATATCATGCTTTTTTAAACTCCGAATATCGTTGCGATATGGTTATTTTTATCAACATATTCGAACGAGAATTTTATTAAAATCAAGTCAAGTCAAGTATAATATTTTTTTACTTCTTTTATTTTCAAATATGTTTTTGTAGTGTTTAACACTAATTTTCCAACAATATAACGTTTTATCTAAATATATTGTTACGATGTGCTTATATGTACGTGTTTATATAAATTTTATAAAAACCAATTATCACAACACATAACTATATATGATATTTATTATTTATATAATATTAATTATCAACTTAGTTGTGCATTATGGGTTGTACCTTAAGCTTTATGGTCTGTACTTACTTCTTGGTTTTTTAAGTCTTTAACTTTTTTTTTTACTTTTAACCCTAATACTTTTACATTTTCTATAATTTAAACCCTATAATATTTCAATTTCAATTTTGTCCCCTATACTTTCCATATTTTACAAATTTTTCGTTTTACGTTTCGGTTTAAATTTACGAGTTAACATACTGCAGCGTGAGCGTCTGGTTTAACGTTTACGCTTATTTTTTCCCATTAAACGGCCCGTTACAACGCGCATGTCCTAGATAAACTAAGTTATTGTTTTTAATGGTTTACATTTCACGTACGTGGTCCAACGTTTATACGTCTACATTTCGTTTGGTTTTTATATTTTTCATTTATATTTTTTAATACGAGTTGTTTCGGTGTTGATAGTTGCTGACGGTAGTGTGACATTATTGCTATTTGTCACGGTTTTACGCCCCCTATGGCTACGTGATGGACTTAATACTAGTTTATTATAAGTAACATTAGCTTGTTTTTAAATTATATAAATAACTAAAAATAATTGATTTCAGAACAAAATAAATAAAGTATTACTTATTAGCTCATGATGTCAACAATTGTCAAGTTTCACGCCTCTTATCATATGTCCAACCACTTGTTTATTCTTGCATTCTCCTCCACAACTTCAAACTTGCCTTTTGATGTGTGACTCGGGAGCATTTGACTTCTTATATTATTTCTTAAGAGAAATTATTTGAGGCTTTTAAAATACAGAAAATAAAATATATAAAATTCTAAAAATAGTTTTCTTTTTATTTTTAATTTCAATTCATATAAACTCAATATATACCAAAAATGATAGATAAAATTATCGTGTCAAATCTCACCATTAATACAATCTCAAGCGCAATGCGTTCAAAGGTGTATTAGTCATTAAACCAACCATATAACCGATCAATTGACAAATCAATCGAAAATGTTGAGATAAACCCAAAAATGAAAATAACTAATATCTAGTTTTTTGTTTAAATATAATAGCTAATTTAGAAACTAAAGTTATAAACTGATGGCTCTGGTATCTTACCAATTCGATCGATCGGTCCAATTTTAAGAACTAGCCATCCACACCACCAATAAAGGGACGATAACATATCAATGGTTTTTGGACGTTTTTACTAGTGTTGTTTGGTTGATTAAAACTTACCTATTAGCTCGTAATTGAGCGACGACATTTACGATTACATATTGTCATTTTCTTAAACATTGTTTCATAAGAAAAGTGTAGGATTATTTATGCTGGATTTGAGGTTATTTTATAAACTTAAAAAGGATTTCATTTCAGTTAAAAAGAAGAAAAATAGTTTAGATGCGGTCATTTTTATAATTTTATTTTATCTAGTAGTCAATTGGTACATAAGAAATAATTTTATTCAATAGTTTCACCCTTCATCATCTTATTTTACAAAATATAAAAATATAAGAGAGCGACATGAAGATAAAAGACGAATAAAACATATTTGTGTATTTTTCTTTAACCAATGCTTTATCTATCCACTCAAGTGAAATTTAATGAAACTTATTTCTGGTATATATTTTATCTTATTTTACAAAATAAAATAATTAAATGAAACTTATTTATGGCATATATTTTTTCGAACGGCACTTATTTATTTATGGTATATGTTTATAATCAGTTACTATTATATAAAAATCTACCACCTAAAATATTAACCCAAAAGGAATAATCCACCGAATATTCCGTCAACTTCCAACGGCTCCATTTCAAAAACAGTAAGTTTTGAGATTTCTTTTTCTCCAAGACAGTCATCGTTTCATCCGCCGAAGCTATAAATACTAACGGCCCTAAACCTCCGTTTATTCTCACTCTACATTTCACCAACACTCACTCTCTCTAAAACCTCTTCAAACTCAAGTCAATCGCCATGGGTAACATCTCCTTTCATTGATTTGATTTGGTTTATTGTTGTTGTATGATCATTATCAGTTGAATTTGATGTTGTGTGTGGTGCATTTGATTTGCAGCAGGTGATAAGAAGATTAAGATCGGAATCAACGGTGTGTTTTGGTTTGTTTGTTGTAGATTGATCTGTTTTTGAGTTTGTGTTGTGTTTTGGTTGATGGATTTGTTGGATCTGACTGATGAGTGAAATGTTGCAGGATTTGGAAGGATCGGTCGTCTTGTTGCTAGAGTCGCTCTTCAAAGGGATGATATTGAGCTTGTTGCTGTTAACGATCCGTTCATCTCCACTGACTACATGGTAAATGTTGGTTGTGTGTATGTTTGTTTTGTTTTGATGCTAATGCTAGGGTTTATATCATTATATGTGATTGGATCTGTAAATGAATGTTATACCAGTTAGTTTTGTTTGTTTAACCGGTGATTTATATAATGCTGTAGCAATGATAAACGGTCCATCGTTAGTTGCAAGTATGAAACGTGAATTTTGTTCAATACTTATTCTTTGATGACCAGATCGCGTAATTTTAGGAATTGGTCTCAATATGAATTGATATATATGTTACAGAGACATAAACTTGATGTTATTTACCTGTTGATTCTGTTTTATGACAGAATTTATAGGATGCAACAAAACATAGTATAAAATAGAATTTATTGATGTCAGATTTGGCTTGAAACTGTAAGTCTGTTGCTGAATTA
The DNA here is from genome assembly GCA_025215565.1 of Flaveria ramosissima. Lineage (NCBI taxonomy): Eukaryota > Viridiplantae > Streptophyta > Magnoliopsida > Asterales > Asteraceae > Flaveria > Flaveria ramosissima. The sequence goes on from CM046042.1 coordinate 40,914,349, forward strand.
TACATGTTGCTGCTAAAGACCCTCATATCACAGTGCACATTATATTTTTATTTTGTGTGAACAGTGAACCTAGATGTTATATGAGTTCATGGCTTGATATGGTTTTCAATCTTTGTTTGTATGTGTATCATATGCTTAAATTCCTATTGAATTCAGTAACACGGATACTATGACAAACACAAACTTAGTTTGTGTTTCTTATTGTTAATTGTGATCTATATATCTTAAAGGAAGTAGGTTTGTGCAATTTAAGTGGTAAATGATGTTTATTTAGTTGATTTAATTAGTATGTGTAAACAAGATTGTTTAGATGCAAATAATAGCTTTTCATGAAGTCACTTAAATCCGGTTTGGCATCCAACTTGCAATTTAGAGACTGTTTTTTTCTTACGTGTTTATTTAATGGCAGACATATATGTTCAAATATGACACTGTTCATGGCCAATGGAAGCATCATGAACTTAAGGTCAAGGATGAGAAAACCCTTCTCTTTGGTGAGAAGCCAGTCACTGTTTTTGGCGTCAGGTATTATTCATACGTCGACTAACATCATCTGTTGTAAACTTTTTCTTTTTCCTATTAAATTCTGAAATTTTAGTTTTCTTTTGTATATTTAGGAACCCAGAAGAGATCCCATGGGGTGCAGCTGGAGCCGATTATGTGGTTGAGTCCACCGGAGTCTTCACAGACAAGGACAAGGCTGCTGCTCACTTAAAGGTCTGATTGGATTCTTCTATTATTTATTGTTTTTTGAAATTCAGTTATGTTTACTTGTTAGAAATGGGACAAGGTGAGGGTTGGGTTGACCGGGCACACTTCTTGTCAGTGTTTTTGTTATTATTAACTCTATGATTATGCTGTAACCACCATTAATAATATATTTTTTTAATAGTATGACCTAAGTGATTTTCAGCATTAAAATGCATGTTAGTTGACTTTCTATGCATTCCACCTATTTTGGATTTTGTCGTTTGACCGTGGTAAAAAATTGAAATGGTTTAGTAGATTTTATGCACTTTGTAAGTACTAAGTAGATTTGCCAAAATTGACACCATATAGGAAACACTTTTCAGAGTTCTTTAAAAATTTATTTATTCACATCTAATGTCAATTATAATTACACTTTATCTCATTTAGTAATCTAATTGTTTAATGAAGTGGTTTAGGAGATTTTATGCAACTTTGTGCGACTTCTGACACATTCCACCTGCTTTCTTTTATTAAACCTTTCATTGACCAATTCTTAAGTTGATCATTCGGGTTGTTTGCTATATTTACATATTGTTTTGTATTGATCAGGGTGGCGCCAAAAAGGTCATCATCTCTGCTCCTAGCAAGGATGCTCCCATGTTTGTTGTGGGTGTCAATGAAAAGGAATACACACCTGATCTTCACATTATTTCAAACGCTAGCTGCACAACTAACTGCCTTGCTCCTTTGGCCAAGGTATTATTATCCAAGTTCAGTATGTCTATTTTTGAATGTGCAATTGTAAAAAACCGATAGACTTTCACTGATTTGCACACAAATCCTTGGACTTTATTTTTTCATGATCAAATCATTTGACATGCACTGAATATGCACACAAGTCCCTTTTAATATACTTTTATTTACATGATTAAATCCCTATAGTTATAAAAACTCAACCTAAACATCCTGAGATTATATTTCTAACAAATATGGCCTGTATGCATGATTTTGTCCCTTAAGTTATAAAAACACAATGAATTGGTTTTATTTTCATGATTAAGTCTTTTTTGTTGAATTTTTGTTACCTTTATCGGTTTAACCATCCCAAGTAAAGTACAAAGTTGTAGTTAAAGTCCATAAATTTTTTTTTGGACATTTCATTTGAACATACGAGTGATTTGAACATGCAAAAAAAGGAGTTTTATGTTGGTATGAACATGTAGGGACTTTATCTTAAGTGGTAAAAGTGAAGGGATTTAGTCAGGCATAAATAAACTTTATGGACATACTTGTAAATTCTTTGAAGTCTGTGGTCTTATTTTCTTTCAACTTACATTTTCTTTGGTTTTCACTTTATACAATTTTCAGGTGATTAATGATAGGTTCGGTATTGTTGAGGGTCTTATGACAACAGTCCATGCCATGACTGGTAATTTAGCCTTTCAGTTGGTCAATTAAATCAGTCATTATACGATTATATTTTTATATAATTTCATGCTATCTCATTTCAGCCACCCAAAAGACTGTTGATGGTCCATCTATGAAGGACTGGAGAGGTGGAAGAGCGGCTTCCTTCAACATCATTCCTAGCAGCACCGGAGCTGCCAAGGTAAATACTGACTTTAAAAGTATTACTCAATGACATCTAAAAGCAGGCTAGTTCGGATTGGGGTAACCCACAAACACTTTTGCATCAGCTTTTATCAATAGTTAACTCGTACATTTTGATTGCAAATATAATGTTATTACAATAATAATCAGAACTTTGGATAAAATCAATTTAGGAATGCTCAAAGACTCTGTTCTTGATCAATACGAATTAAACACAACCCAAATCGGGTACATGGTCAAAAGATCAAAACGAGCCAACTTTTAGTATCACAATATTAACATCGAGTTTTGGGAGCTTGATCCTAGTACGTCTGAGGTGTTGGCCTAGCGCTTGAGCATGAGTTGAGGTGAGGGTGACGGGTCAAATTTACTAAACTGAGTTTATTAAACGTATTGTATGTGCATGTTCTTTGTAGGCTGTTGGCAAAGTTTTGCCAGCCCTTAACGGCAAGTTGACCGGAATGGCCTTCCGTGTACCAACCGTAGATGTCTCAGTTGTGGACTTAACTGTGAGACTTGAGAAGAAGGCTACTTATGAGCAGGTCAAGGCTGCCATCAAGTAAGTACTGATTAATTTTTATTATCAAAATCTTTATTACACTAAATCTGCCAATATTTGAACGAACCTCGTTGGGAATTTTTGTAATTCAGGGAGGAATCAGAGGGCAAACTCAAGGGTATTTTGGGATACGTTGAAGACGATGTTGTTTCCACCGACTTTGTCGGTGACAGCAGGTCAAGCATCTTTGATGCCAAGGCCGGAATTGCTTTGAATGACAACTTTTTGAAACTTGTCTCCTGGTACGACAACGAGTGGGGATACAGGTAATTTTCTTACAGTTTACTTTGCCCCGGTTTTACGAAAATTATGCATCCAACTGCTAACTACTTTCTGAAATTAAAAACCTAACTGGCTGGGTTGGCACTTTTTGGCTGGTTTAACTGTTATCTTGAGGTTTTTCTTAGTCCTGGTTTTACGAAAATTATGCATCGAACTGCTAACTACTTTCTGGAAACGAAAAACCTAACTGGCTGGGTTGGCACTTTTTGGCTGGTTTAACTGTTATCTTGAGGTTTTTCTTAGTCATTAGCTTGTATTAACTTCTCTAAAATAATAAAGATGTTGCATAACTATAATACAAATGCATTAGTTACATATTTCGAAGATTAAACTATGTAGAGAAATAATAAACAGGTTAATTTGATCTGTTAATAGTTTCAAACTTGACTCAACCAGTCAACTGTTGAACCATAAAGGCCGAACCATGAACCGAATGGGTCATAGTGGTTACAAATTTTTAATGGGATGGGTTGAAGTAGTAAATACTTATTGACATTTTGTTTCGTTACTTGTTCTTTTTGTAGCTCCCGTGTTGTCGACTTGATTCGTCACATTGCGTCCGTCGAGGCCTAAAGAACAACCACCAAGGTTTGAGTTCCGTCGGGTTTTTTATTTTGAGTTTAAATAAGGAGTATCCCCTTTTGAGTTGTTTTTGGTAGACTCGGTCCCCTTTACTGGCTTCTATTTGGTTCCATTGTATTGGAAAAACCGTTTATGATTGTATTCAATCTCACAATATATTTTGATGTCTCTATTGTTTGTCAAAGTGAATTTGTTTAAGCGGGTTGAAATGGTTGATAGAAGTTTGATGTGTAAATTTGGCGTTTGCATTTGTGCATCATGAATTATTGTTAAGGGGTTATAAACAATCACTGGATTGAAAGATGATAAGATCCAAAATACTTAATTTTGATATGAATGTGTTGAATTGTGGTATATACATTCATTAATCCTTCAAGTGTGGGTCTTTCAAGTAGCTTGTAACGTAAAACTTGTTAGAAAAAACCTTGTTAATGAATCCTATTGAATTGATAAACCCTAATATAGCAAAACCAAATTAACCGAAGAAAATTGTTATCCAATGATTCGGTTTAAAGTCTTTTTTGTAACCAACTTTTTGGTTCGGTTCGGTTTTGGTTATATGCATCTACATAACACCATTAACGAATTGACCAATTATGCATATGGTTTTTCAAAACGCGTGCTGTTCTTCTAATATAGTTGTACTAGCTTTAGTAAACCCGTGTAATACACGGGTTGAATAAATAAAATTTTAATATAATGAATTTATTAATTATAAAATGATATTCTAAGATATGATATAACTTAAATTACGTATGAAAAATGACTATAAATAATAAAACAGTAATATCAAATTTTTAAAATTTTGTTTTTAAAACTCTTTTAAATAAATATTTTGTTCTAAAACAAACCGTATAAAAATACATTTTTTAAAAATTTATTATTACAACTCCCAAATTTGATTATTTTTTGTTTCTAAAAAAATATCTTTTTAGAAGTATCATTTATTTAGAAATAACCTTAATAAATAGATTTCTTTCTTAATATATTAAATATTAAAAATATTAAAATAATATTATTAGTAATTAAGGTAATTATTTAATAGGAGAGAGAGGCGGGAAAAATTTGGTGAGGAGAATTGTGATGCTGACACATGGCACTCACATTTACTCTTTTATTAGAATAGTAGGATAGGATTATATATGCAAAAAGCCGTGGTTGGCATCTACACTACTAACATCAGGCATGTTAAATGTGTTCTGTTAGAATACGAGTTAACAAAGTGAGTGTTGGTTAGGTGGTTGTGGGGTTTGAAGTTGAACCATGAGACGATGATTTGATCTTTTGTTTTTTGAGGTTTTTTTTAACGGCTACTATATTAATATCATAACAAACATTGTATATGCAAAGAAAAACAAATACCTTGTACATGTAATGAATATTGTAGTATATTTCTGAATCTTCTTAATTAAATCCGTCTATTGTGGGTCTGGACAGTTTTATATAATGAAAGTTTAGTTTTAGGATAAGCCTTCATATTATGGTATAACACTCAATCATAATTTTATCTCACTAATAAATTTTGAACCTAATTCTTTATACATACATAATCAAATCTTACTTTAACGTATTTAGGCCTGCCACATTTGAAAAAAAAGCCTGGTATGTTTACTTCTACCCCTTAAGCCTTTAAGATAGTTAAGCCTACATTGGATTACCTCTTAAAATAGTTAAGCCTAAGTTAACATTACCTACAATGGTGATTCAAATTAATATATTCGCACTTAAAAAATAATTAAGCCTACATTGAGATTACCTGCAATGGTTGATAATAGATTCACATTATAAAACACGAAGTTATGATTAGTCTTAGGACCATTTGGTCAATAATTAAACTTGAAATTGCAATACTTTACAAAATATATTTAAGTAAATGAAACTTAAGGGGGCAAAATAATAGATAACCGACTTGGCGATTTAAGCCCACCGTTTTAAAAGTGGGCTTATTTGGACATTTTATATAAGATTGTGGGTTGTTTTGGGTAGTGTATTATTTTCACAGGGTCTAACCGGGTATATTTAAAAATATAATACAAAAAACTCGGGTCACATTGGGCTGGCAGAAAATAAGCGACGGGTCAGAATGGAACGCATATGAATATCAAGTTGATGCTAACCCTAATCATCGTTTCAAGTTCCAATCTAATTGTCTCAAGTTCCAGGTTGAAGGAAACTCCGATCGTTGTCCCAAGTGCCAATTGGTTTGTTCGAAGTTGCAATTTAGTTTGCATCTAGTCGAGGATGAATTCTAATCGAATTTATACTAAATCACAGCTTCTATATTCTTCCTTGTATTTGCATTCATTTGGATTCTTCAAGTTTTGTTGCGTTTGTATTTGCTTCAAGACCTAAATTCATGTTATTTATTTGGATTTCTTATTGTTTCTGATAAACAAACTTCTGCTGGAACGATTCAAATTGATTTGATAAAAATTCTTTGGGTTCCAGACTGAAGATTTAGAAGTTTACTAGTCGAAGTGATGATGTAGATTGTTCTCGACATATGAGTTGCATGTTTTGTTATTGTTCTTCATAGGTCGTCGTTCTAGAACGAAATGATGCAGAAGTGATGATGATTGAACTGATGATAAATGTTGAAGAAGACAAACGAGTTAACTATTGTAATTTTTATGAGATTAAAAAATTATGATTTAAAAATAGTTCCAAAACTCATCTCGACCTGAACCAAAATGACAAATTCTTTAAACGATCCATTCTGACTCAAACCCACCTGTCCCGTTACCCCGCCCAACCCAACCCAACCCGCCCATTTGGCTAGGTATGCCATTTAGAGCATTCACAATATGTTCTCCATTTTCGATATGAGTGTGTGCATTATATTTTCGGGATTGTTGTTAGTGGTTGTGAGTGAAGGAGAATGAATATTTATGGGGATTGTATAGTGATTTCTTATATTTGGGGAAACACTATACATCCTCTATAAATTTTTTAATATTTTTAAAAGTGATTGTGATTAGATGAGAGATAAAAAGTAATGATAAAAATATTAACAAAATATTTTTTTAGTTGAAAAAGATAGTAAATGTAGTGTTTTTACTGTAGATACTAGAACGAGAAAATTAGCGTGAATGTTATTAGCATATAGGGGTGAGCATAAAGTCGGGAATCCCGAATAAAACCGATTCCCGTACCTAGTGATACCCGACACCCGATCCCGGTTTATATTATATAGTAGGTTATCGGGTATCATTTAAAAGGATTTTCGGTTTCGGGATCGGGATCGGGCTTTGGTGTAGGGTACCCGATCAATCAAGGCCCAACCGATTTTTTAAAAAATTCTTCTTTAAAAACCTAAAAAAATCAGCCCCCCCCCCCAAAAAATCGCAACCCCATATTATTCTACCTATTGATCAATTGAATATTTCAAGTTTCAAAGGAAAATTATTCCAATTCATCTTCAATCTTTGACATCTACGGTTGAGCAACATCGATTCACAAGTAAGTTGGATTCATCAATCGTTTCTCAGATTTTTGCTTTGAATTTCTCTTTATTTTGATAATATAACCTAACAATTTTTAGGCAGCATTTCATCAAACAACTTGTGTGCATCTAATACAAAGATACCATACCATTAAAAAGTCGGTCATCGGTATTACCTACATTACCCGATACTCGATTTTGCAAATAACCAAGTACCGATTTATATCCAATAGGTACGGTATCGGTCTTCATTTTTCCTTTTTTCCGGGAATCGGGTCAGGTCGGGTATTCTGCTCGGTTACTCGATTTGCTCACCTCTGGTTGTGAGTGAAGGAGAATGAATATTTATGGGGAATATCAGATAACCGATACGCGCGTATCTAATTCAGTAATTCACCCTCTCAAATCGGTAAAACCACCGAGGTCCAACGCCACCGTATCACCGCCGTTGCAGCCGGTAAGCCTCCGGTGATACCTTAAATTCTCACACGAATAGAAGAATACGAACTACTCATGAGTAGAAGCTTCTTTTCATCATGTTATTCGATTTCTAGGGTTCCATGATTGATTCCAATTTGATAAAATTGACGCGCTCGACTTACTTTCTCATTGATTTTTTGCACTGTTTTGTATTGTATACGTATTACCATTTTCTGATCAGTACCTGTTGATCTAGAATCACGTCTACCTCTTTGTTCGTTTGTTAAAAACGTAAAAAGGATAGGAAATATCTAAAAATAGTGGGTTAGGGTTTTATAGGGGTGAATTTTTGTTCTGTTTGATACATGAACAAGTATATGGCGGCAGGTAAGCATGGGGGATACCGTGATAATGAATGTAGAGAGCGTGAATCTGATGGTTCTAAGAGGGAGTTTTCTTATGCCAACGGTGAGTATGATCGCGTAAGGAATGGTAGTAACCAGGGTTTTGATAGGGGCAAGAATCAGGTCCGGAATAGGGATATTAAGGGAAGAGAAATGGTGAATGGGGGTGGTTATTGTTCTGCGTCTAGCAAGAGTTTTTCGGGTGGGAGTGGTGATGGTGGGGTTTTGAGGCGTGGTAATCACCGACTTAGAGTTGGGGATAGAGAGCCTGGTGAGTTGTCTAGTGAGAGTGGGTCTGATGAAGCTGTTGATTCAGAAATGTATGGTAAGAGTAACGAGGGTTTAAAGGCGGATAACAATTCTCAGTCATCTTACAATGGTAATAAAAAGAGGAAGTTTTCACCTATTGTTTGGGACAGAGATGATAAGGAAGCTAGCAATTCTTTAATGCCAGCTAATATTGCTCTACCTCCTCCACCTTCACTTCCTAAATCTTACCGTCGATCTCCTAACCTTGTGCCTGCAGCTGTTGTACACAATTCCTATGTAGAAAGTATCAAGATTCAGAGCACCCAGTCTTCAGGTTCTCCGGTTGATATTGGGAAGCATGATTCTTTTAGGTTTGAAGCCCATGTTGGTATATCTTCTTCTTCTATTCAGGAAGAACATGCAGGATTATCTTCTTCTATTGCACAGGATGCACATGTTGGGTACATTAAGGATGTTAGATCACCAGAAGAAGATTACATGTCTACACATACAATAAGATCTTCTCGGTGGGCTGATGACACCAATTCTCCTCCGTCTGATGAAGGTGAACTTTCTGATGATAACAAGTACCAGCAGAGGAATGAATCTTTACCTGGGTCTGTTGAAATTAGATCAAGAAAGCAGTCATCAAGCCCTGAGGCAGCGGATCATTATAAGAAAAGCTCTGAACAAATCAGTGGAAGACCATCTGACTCTGATGAAACAAGTATGAATGATTTTCCTGAAAATGATTTGGAAAGGAATGACTATATGGAGATAGACAATGAACACGAGAAGGATGGTACTAATCTGAGCCACTCAGAGTCTGATTCAGAGAATGGAGATAGATCTCAAGGTACAACAGAGCCTGTGGTTCCTTCTCAAAGAAGTGTGAATATGCTGCAAGGTTGCAGAAGTGTTGATGAGTTTGAGAGATTGAACAAGATAAATGAAGGGACTTACGGGGTTGTTTACAGGGCCAAAGATAAAAAGACAGGAGAAATTGTTGCTTTAAAAAAGGTTAAGATGGAGAAAGAAAGAGAAGGGTTCCCTTTGACGTCTTTAAGGGAAATAAATATTCTTCTTTCGTTTCATCACCCTACGATTGTGGATGTGAAGGAAGTGGTAGTTGGGAGCAATCTTGATAGCATTTTTATGGTAATGGAATATATGGAACATGATCTTAAGGCACTTATGGAAACAATGAAACAACCTTTCAGCCAGAGTGAAGTTAAATGTCTCATGCTCCAGCTATTTGAGGGAACAAAATATCTCCATGACAATTGGGTTCTTCATCGAGATTTAAAAACTTCAAATTTACTTTTAAATAATCAAGGAGAATTGAAGATTTGTGACTTTGGTTTGTCTCGTCAATATGGGAGTCCTCTAAAACCATATACTCATTTGGTGGTGACTCTTTGGTACAGGTGAGTTGCCTGCACTTCTGAAGTATTTCTTTTCTTAAATTTGAAAAATCATAAATTATGTCTAATTTTTCCTATCATCATCTCATTTGTATTCATCTTGCTTTAATGACAAAATGCATTTGTCTTTCTGTTTTTATATACATTTATTATGATTCCATCTGTACTAGGAGGAGGCCTTGGGTTAATTATTCAATTTAACTTAGATGATTCAATTAACATTGGTATTATATTGCTATACCAGTGAAGGATATACTGTTTTTTAATAGTTTTTGCTGTCATAATCTTATTATGTGTTTTTATATTTCTCTAGGGCACCAGAACTTCTGTTGGGATCAAAACTGTACTCTACTGCAATTGACATGTGGTCATTGGGTTGCATCATGGCTGAACTGTTGTCTAAGCAACCATTATTCAATGGGAAAACAGAGTTTGACCAGCTTGACAAGGTAAGTGATCATATATATAGCCCGTGAGTTGTTTTTACTTATCTAGTATTATTTGCGATATTATTAGTATTGTTGTTGTTCTTCTTCTTTTTCTTGGTATTACTGTTATTATTACTACTATTTTGACCTTGATATCATTGGTGGCTCATTATGATAGATATTCAAAACACTTGGCACACCAAATGAGACGATTTGGCCTGGCTTTTCTAAGCTTCCTGGAGTCAAGGTGAACTTTGTCAAGCATCAGTAAGTGTCCCCTTAATCTAATAATTTTATTTTTCCAATTTTAAGTAAGTTCACATTTTCTTATTTTTGCCAATGTTTTCCCAGGCTTCCAGCTTAGGGTGGTTTTCTGGTCTGGCTTTCTAGCTTCTGTTGGTGACAAATTTTCTTACATTTTAAGTTCTCTTGATTTTATTTACTACTTCACATTTTTGCAGGTATAATTTGTTGCGGAGAAAATTCCCGGCAACATCTTTCACTGGTTCACCTGTTTTGTCCGATGCTGGATTTGATCTACTAAACAAACTTCTAACTTATGACCCTGAGAAGGTATTTTATTTTGTAATTGGACAATTTTTTGTGGTTATAAAGGTTAATTGCTCTATTTCACCATGACATGTACATTTATTTATTTATTTTTGAAATACGTGCAGCGGATAACAGCTGAAGCAGCTCTTAACCATGAGTGGTTTCGTGAAGTTCCTCTACCCAAGTCTAAAGATTTTATGCCCACTTTTCCAGCTCAGCATGCTCAAGACAGGTGTCTTAACTGTAAACTCAGAACCTTGATATATAACTGATTCTTATTGCAGTGTCTAGTATGAGAGAATTAGAGAAGGAAAGGAATGGAAAATAAGTCATTTGTTTTTTTTTTGTATAGATGGAATAGACAGACTCTTTCTCAAGGAAGTTTTGGCTTCCAATTTGCTAATATTTTTTTTCCACTTACAATGGCTTTTCTCTCCATCCATCACAGAATGTGATGAACACACTCAATCGAACCTGTTTTTTTAATAGCCAAAACTTGGAAGTTTTTTTAACACTGCAATTATATTATGTTTTTAATTTTCAAAATAACCAAGAAAACCATTTTTTATCGTAATTTGATTTGATAGTCTCTAGATCTTTTAGTTTGATTTTCATTTTGTGTAAACTAAAAATTGGATGTACATTTGTTAAAGTTTGCATGAGAACTACAGTTATACACTTATACATTTGTTATAATAAAAATGCATTTATTAAAGAACATGGTTATCTTTGTATAGCATTGTAACTGAAATTATATCTGTGTTAATTCACACCAAACAAGATATGAGAGTGACATTCTATTCCTGTCAGTCGATCAAGCATGACCATGGATTGTAATCAGTCATTCCAGGGCCTTGGCTGTTTTGTTTCTTTCTTGTTGCGTTCCCTCCGATCAATAACCAAATAATCGCTTCATGTTTTGGAATTTTAAGAAAGTATTTGTTTGCTTAGTTATTTGGTTGTTTTCTTCAGGCGGACACGGAGGGTAATGAAAAGTCCTGACCCCTTAGAGGAGCAACGTAGGAAGGAGCTGCAGCAAGCTGAATTCGGGACAGGTGGCTTATTTGGATAGGATAAAGGTTGTAGTGCACTTGGGGCGTGTGACTTATATTTGACTTCCATTTTTATGTTCTAATAAATTCACATTGTTGAGGTGAGACTCCATGTGCTGAGTTGGAGCTGGCAACATTGATTTGAGAATATCATCAAATGCTGTTTTTTAGCAGGCATCCTTCATTAACTTGGGAGTTGATTCTGCTTTGACTTTCATCAGACATAGCAGGTTGACTTCTTCGTGCAAGGTGTTACTTTTTAGCAGAAGGTTCTTTTGGAACTTTGTAACATATTTTAGCTGGTTACTGTAAAGCAATTCATGGGATTGGATTTAATGTCTTGTAAATTTGGAACTTCTTTTATATCATGCTTTATCTTTTTAAATTTTCGTATTGTGTTTGCAAGAGGTGGTTCGTGTAGCAAGGAGATGGCGTTCTTTGCTTTTCAATGAAGGATACTTTATTTTCTGAAATTGTGCACTTTCAAGGTAATATCTTAATAACATGGAATGCCGTAAAGGATATACGACTGGGGAGTTGGTTTGTACACCACGTCGTTTGCTTAATAAACCACTTAAGTAATGATTTTAAGTTCTTTACTATTTTAGTGGTGTGTGGAGAGAAAATGTGGTGTACAAATCACCTCTTATATGAAGCTTGAGAAAGGGAAAAGTTCCAATTCAGAGTTGGCTTTTGTTCTCAAGTATTTTTCTCCTGCTTGAGTAGTGTTCTATTCCAATCTAGTTATTTTTTATGTTTAGAAGCTAAGTGGGATTTTATTCTAAGCTTCACAAACCTGCGTGATCTCATTCTATTCGGTTCAAACATGCAATGCATCGACTTTTCGCCTCTTGATGATAAGTATCTAATTAACTGATCTGTTAGTGATACGATTTTATGGAGACAATCAATCATTGATGGTTAAATAGGGCGGGAATACGAAGTGTTTTTTTATTGATGGCCTATGTTATTGTTTTTTGTGGAACTCTACCTCGGATATGTTTTATACTTTTATCCTTTTATGTTATATGTTTGGAAATATAATGGAAGCTGTAAGGATTCTTTATCTTGAACTTTTATGACATTTATCTGCAACTGTCACTGCAGTACGAAAAGCAAGCAGGTTTTGGAGGTCAGGTCACTCTGTGCAGCCTGGAACTCACTCTTAAGAACTTTCAAATATATTTCCATTATCCAGGTATTATCTTCATGTGCCTATACCGAAACTATTAAGTTCCTATGACATACAACCATGAGCCATCTCATCTTTATGTGCTGGGACACTGTACTTTTTTTCCAGGAAACTTGTTACTTGTTCTTGTGTCTGAAATAGAGGTGGCAAATGGGTGGGTTGGGCAGGTTTGTTTAACGGGTCAAAACCTGTAATTTTCTGGTACAAGTTTGACGCGTAACACATTTGTTGCGTAAACATTATTATTTTTTTGTGTAGACATTCGTGTCCAAACAAATCTATCTATTTGAAAAAACTGGTGCTGGGGTTTTATGCATTGATGATACACATTGGATAGCTTTTGAACCTTTCCATTGTAGATATTCGACATGCCAGTCTGAAACATAGATATATCTTAATCTGGGGTATATTTATAAAGGGGTGTTAGGTTTTCTAGGGGCGTTCGTAAACTGTTGAAGCGGATAGACAACCATCCAAACTGAATCTAGTCAGCCGGTTTGAAATTTACACGCTTTTGTTTACGGTTAGGAACTATGAACCGACCGTGTAAACTGAACCATCCATCAACGTTTATTTTTTATTTAGGTTTTCATTGCTGGAATATGAAGTCATGTATATGTATTTTATTCATGAGCTACCATTATCATCTTTTGTGAATTATTACAAAATATACGTTTAGTTAAAAAAAATTTGGTTTTAAAACTTCCAAAACCCGCCGGTAAATACATTTTGGGTTACTTTCAAGTTTTAACTTATTCGACTTGTTAAGCCTTTTCCAGTTTAACCAAAATTTAGAAATACTAATATGGTGTACAGAAAAAAAAGATCTTTATAATAGTGAAGTGGCGTTATTGTTGTTGTTTATAATTTCTTTTTACGAACACTTTTTATCTATTTTATTTTTGTTTTCCGGTGTAAGAGTTGAAGTGGTTAGGATATATGTTGAATTTTGAGCAGGTGATTTTTTCATCTATGATACACGCGCCTCGACTTTGAGACCTTGTTATCTTGTTACCTACAAGTGTCTTATGCCATTTTGAACATGTGTTTAGTGTACAAAAGAGAACTTTTCTATGCTATTTTCATTACATGAAACGGATGAATTTGTTCAATAATTTATGTAAACCATTTGTTCTGTAACTATTGATACAATTGACCTTCCGTCAGCTTGGTTGCATACTTGCCTCAATCGCATACTTGCATCAATCATACGGGATATGAACTTTGTTAAAATTTAGTGTTAGAGAAGATAATGATATCACAAAAAAACAAAACTTATGATGATATCTTGTAGATGGAAGTAAATTGGTTGATTTTGCATTCTATCTGCATTATTGACGTTAGATTTATATCATTTTCGGTTGATCTGCACACATGGTTGTCTCTTTTGGGATTGATTGGCCCTTTTTTGTAACTACTGACACATGGTTGTCCTTGATTTCAATGTGGTCACCTATGGTATCAATCTACATGATTTTTCTTCTTGACATTGAAGGGTCACGTTTCATACGACTTCCTAGGATTGAAGATACGCCTTTGTTATCGATTGACACAATATGTTCCATCTTGGGATTGATGTCTGCCTTTGTTATCGATCTGACACATGAGCGTCCCTGTTAGGATTAACGGGACAACTTTGATATTGTTGGTGGATGATAAAATCACTTATTGTAGACAAAAGTTTGTTACTTTTAAAAGAAAGACAGTAATTCTATAAATAGTGTACGTGATCTTTTTATTGAACTAAGAAATGCAACATCATCAAAGTTAATATCGAAGGACTAAAGAGTAGGGCATCTTAAATCCAAACTACTTTAACGGTTACTGTGTTGTGTTGTTAATATAAAATCCCTATTCATAAAATGAGTTTTGTAAAGCAACATTGATTAATTTTAACCGAACTTGTGTGCACAAAAGTTTGATTTTATAAACAAAGTGTTTTTTATAGAGCGTTATTGGTTTTTTGTTAGTCATTTACTTAGGATGATATTCATTCAATGGTAATCAACTTTGTTTATGGTTACTAAAGCAAGTGCCAGTCACCGACTAGAAAAACGAAGTTTTAATATTAGTTCTTTTGTAGATTTATGCTACTTAAAACAAAAAATAATTTACCTAAATGGAACAAGCATAAAAAAAATTTAGTTACCTAAATAAAACATATACAAAATGTGATTACTACTTTTTAGTAAGCTTATATATCTTTTAATATATAGATTCTAACTAATAAAAAACTTTAAACTAATTTCACAGGTTTATAAATTTCTATTACAATTTTTATGTATCATATGATAACAATATATTTTTCTTTTGTAACAAACAAGAAGATGAATTTAATTTGAGGATGCCTCACACCACCACATCCGTGGGTGTTTGACCAGTGAACGTTGTTGCATAATACGATACATTTGTGGTTTTGCGTTCGCCATCGCCTTTGTGTGTTTTTCACTCACCTAGTAGAGGTGTTTTAAGGATGTTAAGGATGATTTATAGAAAATAGTTAAATTTATCCTCTAAGTTAAAATCCTTTGATGACTATTGGCTTTAACCTCTCTGCTAACTTAAATAGTACAAGTATTAGATCTTTAAGCACATAAATCTAAAGAGGGTTAGAATATTTTTTAGTGTTTACGGGCAATTTCTAATAGTTTGTATATACACAAAGACAAAAGAAAAAAAGAAAAAAAGAAAAAAAAGTTACCCTTGTTATTTATAGCAACACCTTCATATAAAAAAATGAGTTGGGCATGGGACATGTTTAAATATACTAGTCCCTTACCTACTTATAAAACTATGTTTGATAACTTTGTCTCATATATGTTGATCAATTATCTTTTATTCCTAAATATCAGGTATACTTATGAGCATCAAGTATATATGATCTTTTGTTATTAGTAGTTACTAGTTGATATGCCTATCAACTCGAACTTAGACTCACATTAAATACCAACATACAAATAATCAGTACTCAACTACACTTGTTACAATTGTATGATTTTTATAATGTCAAGCTTATAACAACCCAAGCATGAACCATATAATATACTTGTGTCGTGCGCGTCGACTCGTCTAAAATTGTGTCATAGGGTCATGTTTCATGTTCAATTGTAGATATAAGTAATACACATTGATTTAGTAGCAAATTAAATATTCTACTAAAGCTCAATTAAAATCTTTTTGTAATCAGTGTTTTTTTAAATGTTTTTTCTTTAGTTTGTTACTCACAGTGAACACACTTAATTTTATATAGCAGGAGGGAAAACTAAAAAGTAAAAAAAAACCCTTTAATTTCAACACTTTTAAAACCCAAGCATGCTGTCTAAGATAATAACGGCCTCGACCCCATTTATCTTCCTGCAAAGAAAGCAACCCGTTAGGGAGAGTTAGAAGGAGAAATAAAAACCACGTTATATTTATGGATAAAACATAGAAGAAATATTAAGATTCAAAATTGAAACTCTTGATCTAATTTTTAATATGTTCTTGTTTACCCTATTTGTATTCTTTTTAGCATCTTACTAAATAGTAATGAATATCTTTAGCGATTAAAAAAATAATAATATTCGCACCCAAAATCTCAACAATGATTATAAACTAACCGATCTCATATCTAAATTACTGATCTCATATCTAAATTCTCGTCCGAATATTATTACTTCGAGTCACTTTCATACGTTAAGTTTGATGGTTAGACAATAATATTAGAGTAAATTACCATTTGCATCCCTGACGTTTGTTCATTTTAACCGTTTGCATCTCTATAGTTTCAAAGCCTCGATTTGCATACCTGACGTTTATAGTTTTAACCGTTTGCATCATTGATGTTTTTATTATGTAACCATCTGAATTAAAATGACTAACGGTGTCAGTCAAATCTGTTAACTGGCCCCACATTATTTGTCTTTTGTAAGGGTAATTTAATCATTTTCTTTTTTAATCCTACTTTTTATTATTTTCATAATTCCATCCATTTCCATTTTTACAATCATCTTATCATCATTCATGAACCATCACCACCACCAACTACACCCACCAGTCCATCACCGCTAACCACCCTTACCAGCCACCTCGCTAACCATCTCCACCAGCCACCAAGTTAACAGGTGAAACACCATTAACATGTGAAATACCATCAAAGTTATTGGGTTTTTCGGATCTGTACAGGGTCGGATAAGCTCTCTGGTGGAGCAATCGCCGGAATTGCAACCAGATCTGTTTTGGATCTATTTTGGGTCTTCTGTTTTGGATCTGTTTTGGGTCTTCACTCTTCTGTTTTGGATCTGTACAAGTTCGGATAAGCATATTGGAATTGAAATCCCTAGTGAGATTGTGAATTTAAAATCAAAATCAAATTGGGAAATCCGGCGAGATGAGTAAGAAGCTAGTGTTCTTGAAGAAGAGCAAAGAGTTAAATGAATTTGATTCAAATAATTTCCTGATCTGTGAGAGAGAGGAGATGAGAAGAGAGAGAAAAAGAGATCAACGGTCATATGAAGGGTTGTTACACAGTGGTGTGTGGTGGTTGTGGTCCGGCGGTAGCGGTGGCGGTGATGGTGTACTACCGTGAGAGAGAGAGAGAGAGAGAGAGAGAGAGAGAGAAGAGAGAGAGCAACGATTGAAATCAGTGGTTACATGGCGAGCGACGATGGTCGTGGTGGTTGTGATCTAGCGGTGGCAATGGCGATGGTAGAGAAATGGTGCACTATCGGGAAGGAGAGAGAGAGATGAGAGTGAGTGAGAGAGAGAAAGAATGATGGGTGGAGGTGAGGGGGGATCATGTTGACGATGATGATGATTTTAGTCTGATAAGATGACGAGGGGAAGGTTTGGTGGGTGATTTTAATAAAGTAGGGTTCAGGGGTATTTTTGTCAATTTACCAAAAACTAACGGTTAAATCTAACGGAGTTAGGGTTAGGACTCAAATGGATACAAAATTAAAACGTTAAGGGGCAAATCAAGACTTAAAACCGCAGGGATACAAATAGTTAAAATAGAAAAACGTCAAGGATACAAATGGTAATTTACTCATAATATTATTACTTCGAGTCTATAAGTTAGAAAATATTATTATTATTATTATTATTATTATTATTATTATTATTATTATATATTAGGATAAGATCCCCTCCTCTGCTTCAACCTGTGTTAGATTCTCCTATTGTCTCCATCTTCAACAATAACAATCACAAATCACCTTCAAACAACAATGGCGATTTCAACTTCAAATTCAAATTCAAATTCAAATTCATCAATCGACCCCCAAAACGGATTCTGCTCAAAAACCCTAATCTTCCATAGCCTCAGACCCCCATCACCACTACCCCCACCTTCATCCCCTTTATCAGTAACCGATTTCATCCTCTCACACCTCAAAACCACCACCACCGCCGCCGCCGGAGCATCGTTCATCGACGCCACCACCCGCCGGAGCATCCCCTACTCCGCCGTCCCGTCCGTCGTCCGCAACCTCGCCGCCTCCCTCCGGCAACCGCCGCTGTCACTTTCAGTTGGAGATCGTGCGTTTGTCATTTCCCCTAATTCGTCATACATTCCGATTGTCTACCTCTCGTTGTTTTCAATCGGCGTTGTGGTGTCTCCGGTGAGCCCTATGAGCTCGATTCGAGAGATTTCTCGCATGATTCGCCTCTGTAAACCTACGATCGCATTCGCTACGACGGAGACGGTGAACAAGCTCGTAGAAGTCGGATTCACTAATCGAATCGTGTTAATCGACTCTCGTGACTTTGAATCGATGATTACAAATGAATCAAACGGAGATGAAGGTGAAATTGAAGTATCAGTATCGCAATCCGATACAGCGGCGATTTTGTACTCCTCGGGGACTACAGGTGCAATAAAAGGCGTGAAGCTCACGCATCGGAATCTGATAACGTCGATCGCCGGAGCGATCGCCGGACGTGACGTCAGATCGTCTCCGGCGGTGTACCTGTGCGCGGTGCCGTACTTCCACGTGTACGGATTCACTGTGTGCATCAGAACGGTGGCGTTTGGGGATAGTTTGGTGTCGATTGGGAGGTTTGATTTGGGGGTGATGGTGAGGGCGATTGAGGAGTTTAGGGTTACTCATTTGCCGTTGGCTCCACCGGTGGTGGTGGCGTTGGTCGGTGGTGGTGGTGGCGGTGATGACGGAAGCAGGTGGTGGAGATCGGTGGAGACGGTGTTCAGCGGCGGAGCTCCGTTGACGGTGGCGGTGATCGGAAAATTCAAGAGAAAGTTTCCCAATGTGTCATTGGTGCAGGTGAGTTGCATTGTGCATGATATCCTACGTGGCAAGTTCCAATAAATTACTAATTTATTTCCGTTTTTTAATAATTTAAATAACTTTAAAACTGTGGGTGTAAATAGTAGCTGGTTGTGGGGTAGTTAGTTGAATTGTTTAGTTCAAACATGATATTTTTATTTGTGTTAAAAATATCAAATCGTATAACCGGAATACAACATGTTTAGTTTGTTTATCTAAACGTGTCAAACGGGTTGTTGGGTTGGCCTGTAAAGTGTAAACATCAAGATGTTGACGTGTTAATCGGGATTCGGGTTTGTGAGTAGTAAAAACGGGGCTAAATGGGTTAGTGGAAGACCTGTTTAACTAAATGGTTTAAATATGTTAACTTAAACACAATCTATTTAATTAATAGGTAAACCCGTAGGTTAGATATGTCAACCCAAAATCTGCTATTTTTGTGGTGTATTCGTGTTGCGCCGGAATTGCCCCCTTCTAATAAAAACCACCTCCCTACATGTAGTTATCTGTGTACTTGTTTGTTATTGTTAGTTGAATCGTACTCGAAAAATTAAAATTCTACACGAGTGTGAATTTTAGTTTTGGATTTTCAAATTGGATTTTAAGTCATAAAATTTTAAGAATTTGAAGAACCTGAAAACCAATTCAATAAAAATCCTACATTCAATCTTGATGATAGATTTTTTTAAGTGGATCCAGAGTGTCATTTATGCTTGAAACTTAACTTAGACTGGACCTTTTTGTCTCCGTAGAGGTCCTAGAGGATTGTTGATCAATGAACTAATGCTACTGCTACCTGGTGGATCAATGTTCTTTAGGCGTATGGGTTGACCGAAACCACAGGCGGAATCTCACGAGTTGCAGGCCCGTATGAGAGCACAATAGTAGGCACCGTTGGGCGGCTCATAGCCCATTGTCAAGCAAAGATAGTTGACCCAAACACCGGGGCTGCTTTGCCTCCTATGAACCGTGGTGAACTATGGGTTAGAGGCCCATTTGTTATGGAAGGTAAAATATTTTGTTTTCATTGTTCAAGTCAACCTGCAGTTATAGCTAAACAGTTTTGACATACTCATATATTAAAATGTTAATATGTCAGACAGTTTGGATTAAAGTTGAATGTGTGGCATTAATCTTGATTATCAGGGTATGTTGATGATAAAGAAGTTATAGATACAATAGTTGACTCAGAAGGATGGTTGAGAACCGGTGATCTTTGTTACTTTGACAATGAAGGATTCTTATTCGTTGTGGATCGGTTAAAAGAGCTTATCAAATATAAAGGTTATCAGGTATGTTTTATGCATCCAAACCTTTATAGCTAAAATATAGAGATGGCAAAACAGATATGCCATTTAGGTTGCGTAATGGGTCATAACGGGCCAGATCTATGTGTTGCCTCAGGAACACCTTTGTCCAAGTTTTCTTTTTCAATAACCACTAGTGTGTCAATGTAATGGTTAGAAAATCATATTCTCTCAATGATAATATAAAGTTTTTAATAAGATTATAAGTTAATACACATAGTATCCTAAGGTGGGGGGTTGGGTCTTGGTGGTAAGTGGAGTGCCCCACTACCAAAAGGCTGTGGGTTCTAGTCTTGCACCCTGTAGGAATGACTAAATTATTATAGAAAGTCTAGGTAGTGTTGTTACAAATAACATAATTTTCTATTTTCTACGAAAAAGTTCTTCAACCGAATTTTGAAATAACAAAGCTCTTAAACTTGTTAAATAACAAGCATATACGCGGATGTATTGTACTTCTTGGCATGTGGATGCCACAACTCTTTTGATGAATGGAACAAATTTTGATGTTAGAAATGACAGTTTGTTAGTCTTGAAAAGAGTTCAAGCATTTTTGTGTATCATAATTTGGTTGAGAGAAACTTTAATGGAAAAATAAGAAGTATGTTGGCTTTTATCATATTTAATCCTAAAATTATTTAGGAGGTTTGAGGCATTAATAATGCGCTTTCGGTAACTTTCTTACCATTTCTTTTTAGCTATTTGTTTGAAAATTCATGTTTTACACTGTTAGAGATAAAACATAATCCAAAGTGCATGTAGGTACCACCAGCCGAATTGGAACACATTCTACAATCGCATCCTGACATCGTTGAAGCAGCAGTGATTCCGTATGGATTTCAGCCCTTATTCTTAGACAATTTCAACTCATATACTTTTCTATAACAGGATGAACTGGGTTATGTGGGTTACACGGGTCAGAAATCAGTGTATTGAAATTTATAAAACCTTTTAAACTTTTTTATTGAAAATGTTGACAAGTTGATTATTTACAAAAAAAATTAAAAAAATTGTTTCTTGGTCAACCAAACCCGTCCCGACTCATTTTCTTCTGTTTACACTGTTGTAACCCACCTATCAAATGTGTCAGTTATGCACACAGAGAAGAAGTGTGAGATCTGTATGTAAATAACTAAATACCATTTTTGTGGTGTGTTTGATTTTGCAGGTATCCAGATGAGGCAGCAGGGCAAGTACCCATGGGGTTTGTGGTTAGAAGAAAAGGAAGCACCATTAATGAAACACAAGTGAAAAATTATGTGGCTAAACAGGTATTTTCTTTTTCTTAATTCTAAACAAATGTTCACAAAGAATTGTATCTACGAGTGAAGATGGGTCGATTCGGTTATGATATTGCTTTAAGCCGAACACGTTGGTTATTAAAAAACCATAATTGATTGTTTTCTCTCAAATCAAAGTTTTTTTTATAAAAACTATCTATCAATACTATACTCAAATCAAAAACTATAATTGATTGTTTTCTCTCAAATAAAAGTTTTTCTATAAAATTTTTCTAACAATTCTATATACTCAAATCAAAATTAAAGATAATAAAGTTCTTGATTTTATGATATAATTTAAAAAAATAAAGTATATAAAAGTTATTTGAGTAACAAAAACACAAATTGAGCTAGATAAAAGTCAACAATGATGATTTTTCCCATATTTCCCACCCAAGTGACTTCCTACACTTCTACGTTAATATCACTTTCTGTTACTCCTTTACTATGTGTGTGTTAAACCAGTTATTTTGTGTGTGTATCGTCTCGGTTTGATTTTTTTTGTTACATAAACATGTATAACCGAACCACTATAACCACTACCATGACCGAACAATCAGCTTTAAGCGGTTCAGTTCTTTTAGTTAAATTGGTTATAAGGTTTATTCACTGTATCAGGTTGCACCTTACAAGAAACTAAGAAGAGTTTGTTTCATTGATTCGATTCCGAAAAATGCTCCTGGTAAGATATTGAGGAAAGAGTTGATCAAGATGGCTCTTTCAGGTGTCACTTCTAAGCTTTAACCAGTGTTTGGTTGATGAGTAAGACAATAAAAGGGAATCATTCCCATGTGTGTTTGAGATTTGAAAATGGGAATGAAATCCTTGAATTTATTAGGAAAAGTAACAAAAATTTCAACTTTTTTTTCTTGATCCTATCAACCCACCTTTAAAATTAAACGCAAAACAAACCAACGTATAATTTATTAAAGAAAATATAGTTGCTATATATGTAACTAGTAACTAGTGATGCACAAAAGAGGTTGAAACCCAACATCGGGTTCTTTTGGTTAACAAATGTCAAAACCAGGTTGATGAGGAACTGGTTCGGGTTAGTTACCGCTTGGGAGTCTAGAAAACCTTACCCGGTAGTTGGAAGGAATCAATTCGGTAGGATATAGTAGTAGATAAAGGTAACACTTTTAAGGAAGTGTAAACTCTTTAGTACTTCAAGGATGTAATAAAAAACATACATTGTTGAGTGTCTCACAAAGCAAAATCCAATCTTTAGAACCTTGTCCGTCTGGTAGCACCTTGAAGAAAATGCGAAATTAATTACACAACAATAGCTACACCTACTTCTTAATGACTGACTTTTATACAAAAACCATATTAAATAGATAGTACTTTGGTCGTCATGATATAATAATCATAATAACTACCTTAAGACTCTTATCAACGTCTTGTTATTCGCTTTGTCAGATTCATATATTCCAGTTCTACAACAACCACCTCAGTGTCAAATGTGCATCCTTGTTTTCCATTCATAAGTGGTTCAACCAAATAAACAGTGTTTTTTCTTTGTTTCCCTCCAACATTTTCATCAATAAGTTCAACATATGACGCTAAGATGTCTTTAATTGAGGTCTTGTTTGTCCTTTCAAATTTAGGGAGCAATTGAGCAATTTAAATATAATCATACAACTACAAGTAAATAAAATTCTAATACATGCGTATTTAAAGTAAAGTAATGTCTAAAATAGTGTTGTAAAAATCGCGACTAGCCTCCGATTAGTTGGCGATTAGTCGTTAATCGGAGGTTGGCCGCTTCGATTTCACCAAATCGCCCAAATCGGCAGTGTTCCGGCGACGATAACCGCCGGATTTTCTCATTCCGCCGCCAGATTTGCCGATTCCGGCGAGGAATTGCGACTCAGGTGACGGGATCAACGGAAGGGTGCGGGCACCGGTAATTGGAACGATGAAGGGGAGGGTTGTTTTTAACTTTAGGGTTTAATGATTTAATAAGTTTGTGTATTTTTACATTTAACCCCCTCAATATTCATCAATTTACAAATTATCCCCCAAACTTGTAAATTAATTCATATAAAAGTATAAAATTATACATAAATTTGCAAAATAATACACAAAAGTTTGATCCGATTAAGCTCGATTAATCTCTAGTCCCTACCTCACCGCCCGACCAGCGCCTAGCGATTTTTACAACACTGATGTCTATTACAATTTATTTGATCATCTTAAACACAAACATAAATATATACAATATCAGGTCTACAATATTACCAATAGATGATTGCTCTAGCATACAAAGTATTTGCATAAACACACATTCTTGTTTGTTTTCTGACTTTGAACCTTGCCATATTTTGAAAAATCATTCAAAACGAACATTTTTATCGATTAATTTCAGAAAAAATTTCATCTAATCAAATAATTGTACCGACTTTTCGTAAGATAAACAATGAACCAATAAATTTTTTTAATGTGTATCTACTAATAACATAAAAACTTAGAAGTAATTATTTTAAGACTTTTTAAATTACTTTAATCATATATGAATTTGATTAGTTTTTTAAAGTCTTTTAGCTCATATTACTAAGTAAACAACCCAAATAATGATATCGTATTTTATTTGAAAAACAAAACATAAATCACGTAAAAATATATTAGAGGAGTGATATTATCGCTTAAAAATTGAATCATCCCCTTTCAAAAGAACAAAACAGTCATTTAGAGGATCTTAAATAAAACGAATCATTTCGAAGATCTTAAAAATATTTAGTAATAATGACGACAACGGCAATATCTTTTAGTCGGTTGATATTCAAGTAGTCCAACCAATAATCCGATTCCACGTGTACCACCTCCTCCAACACACACAATCGTACAATGTGTATCAAAGGTAATAAATCAATATAAACGGATGCCTTCACCGGTGTCTTTGTAAACTCAATCGACTCCAAATCTCTCAAAAGTAAACCACCGGTGTCTTCCTCAGCAAGCAAACGATCAAAGCGCTCTACGTTTCACGTTTGGAAACTTCATTAATGCGTTCTTCATTCCGACTTTTCTCGGTTAATTTAGTTGATGATAGCCTATTTGTGATCTGTTTATGATACTCTGTTTGTGATCTGTTGTGAAGTTTGATACGTTTTTGACTTTTTGTTGCAGGTTATCGACGTGATTTTGTATGAACTGTTCGGTGGATGAGGTAACTCCAAGTCTCTCGCACTCCATGATTCGTGTTAACGAATCGTCGCGTTGTTCATTCTCCATCGGTCCCGTTCTTTCTCGGTGGATTCATTGGATCTAAACATCGATTGATAACCTATTGACTCCAAGTCTCTCGCCTTTTTACAAAACCGGCGTTACCGGCGGTCATCAGCAGCAAGCAAACGAAGCGTCTTCTCTATCGGTAAATTGAGTCAATCTAATCATCTCATCTAAATACGATTGATACGTTTATGATCGATAGTCTATTTGTGATTTGTATCAACTCTTCTGTTGTGTGTTTTCATACGCTGTTTTGTTTTGAGTTTTGATTCGTTTTTGTTGCTGGTTATTAGGTTGTTGCAGGCTATTCGTTTTTCTCGGTCTTCATCAACAAGCAAACGAAGCGTCTTTCTCTATCTGTCTTTTGTCGGTAAATTCAGTCAATCTAATCATTTAAAAACGATTGATACGTTTATGTAAATTCAGTCTGCTTGTGATTTTTTATACGCAGAACCACCGGCGGCGTCGAAGGCTTTCGTCCGACATTGTAGAAAACCTCAGCAACCAAACGCAGGCGTCTTCCACTCTACTTTATGATCATCTAAACATCCTTTGATACGCTCATGATAGCCTATTTGTGATTTGTTTTGAATTTTGATACATGTTTCTTGCAGGTTTAAATTAGGATGATTGACTCGAAGTCTCTCGCATTCTCACAAGACCACCGGCGTCGGAGGCTTTCGATGGCCGTTTCTGGCGGTCATCGTGTTCTTCATGTTCCTGTTGACCGGAGTCTCGCATTCTCAACTTTTATTGTTCTTGATAGCCTATTTTGAGTAAATTGATCTGTTTTGACTTTTGATACGTTTTTGTTGCAGGTTGATTGACTCCAAGTCTCTCCAACTCTCACAAATGACAAAACTACCGGCTTCGGAGGTTTTCAACGGTCTGTTTGTGAATTGTTTTGAAGTTTTGATATGTTTTTGTTGCAACTCGAAGTCTGTCGCACTCTATGATTCGTGTTAACGAATCGTTGCGTTTCTTCATTCTCCTGTTGATCGGAGTACTTGCGTTCTCAATCCATCCCGTTTTTTCTCAGTGGATCTCATCATCTAAACATCGATTGGTAACTAATTTTTGATTTGTATGAAGTGTTCTGTTTTGAATTTTGATTTGTTTTTGTTGCAGGTTATTAGGTTGATTGACTCCAAGTCTCTCGCCCTTTTACAAAACTGGCGTTACCTGCAATCATAGTAGAAAACGTTAGCAATCAAACTTTCTTCGTTCTCCTGTTGATTGATCTGAGTACTTGCGTTCTCTATCCGCCTTTTCTCGGTTCATCTAATCGTTTTGGTTAATGATAGCCTATTTGTGATTCGTAGAAAACTGATTGATTTTGAAATTTGATACGTTTTTGTTGCAGGTTATTGAGTATGAGAGTGTTATTCATGAATTCCATCCTTAGTTCACAGCACTCAGGTTTCCCTTTATATTTACTTTACTTCGTATACTCTAATTCACGGTGTTTTGACTTTGAGTATTTAAAGATTTGACTTAATCATACTGGATGTTAGGGATGATTTTTGTTAGCTTATTATTTTACTTCAATAGTAATCAGGATAGCACTTTCATAATTGCGGTATATGTTGTTACTACTTAAATTAGAATTTGAATTATACTCACTTTTAGAGACAATAACCATTACACACGAATAGACAGAATTGCTTAGGAAATCCCAAGAGAAACTAAATTTAGATTTTTCTGATGATAAGTTTTTGTTTCTTTATATCAGAGAGTATATTACTCGATAGAACAAACATGACATGATATCATTTACTTCTTGTAAGGTATCCTATTGGATGAGTTATTTATTCTGGATTGACTTTGACTGCAGGAACCATATAGAAGTGTGTATCAGAGAACAATCCGGGTTTTCATTCAAAACATTTAGTTCTAGCTAAACAATTCGTGGGATATTATAGTAAATTGTTACAAACAACTGCTGATGTTGGGTGCTTCAATCTTTGCATATTCCCCTGTCTGTGGAAACTGTGAGTGTATTCACTGCTCTTGTATACTCTTACTCTGCTGTATGGGCAACATATCTCTTCACTAAGGTTTGTTTTCTTTTCATATAAACACTATTGTGTTTTTCTGTTGTAATAGTTGGTTCTAGATTCATTGTTGTTGTAAACAATACTATGTTTACTCAAGCTTTTCACTTGCTATAGGAAGTTAAGGGAACATGTGGACTGACTGCTGCACTTTCCTCAATGATTTCTCGGTTCATTCTGTGGATCCTAATCATCTAATCGTTTTGGTTAATGATAGCCTATTTGCGATTCGTGTAAAACTGATCGGTTTTGAATTTTGATACATTTTTGCTGCAGGTTAAAGAGTATGATAGTGTTTATTCATGAATTCCATCCTTAGTTCAATTATAGAGTCACTCAGGTTCGCTTTATATCTTTTGTAATTTGATTTACTTTACTTCAGGTTTTGGTTTTCATGATTCATTTCATATGCTATAATTCAGGGTGTTTTGACGTTGAGTATTCAAAGATGTGACTTAATTATACTGGATGTTAGAGATGATCTTTGTTAGCTTATTATTTAACTTCAATAGTAATCAGGATAGTACTTTTATAATTGCGGTATATGTTGTTTTTACTTAACTTAGAATTTGAATTATACTCACTTTCAGAGACAATAACCTTTACGTATGAATGGATAGAAGTTGTTAGGAACTCCCAAGAGAAGCCAACTGTAGATTTTTCTCTTATTTGAATAACACTCTACTTGTTCTTTAGTGCAGTAGTATTTTGATGACAAAAAGCATCATTTGTAACTGAGTTAACTTAGTTTGGGTGGTTCATTCTTCATGTTACTCTACTAATACCTCTTGTAACCACCTTAACCTGTCCTATTATAAACATTTTTTTAAATTTAAGAACAAATATGGTGGATATATAACCGTGTACTAAACCTGCTTCATTTTGGGCTTATATAGCTGCAAATTTGACCATGGTGATGTGATTTTGTGGAATCCTAGGTTCTGATGCCCCAATCTATATAATCCAAGAAGTTATGCTGAATATTTGTGACCTAGTTAACCCCCTAATTTCTCTTAATAATTGTGATCTCTCAGATTGTTCTAGTATATTAAACTCCCTTTCCAGGTGTCATAAGTTTTAAGAGTTGCAAATTTTCCTTCCATACCTCTTCGGATTTTTGTATGTTTTATTGCAATTCCTTACAAAGAATAGGATATATGACATCAGGCACTGGCTTGATGATCGGACCTGGTAAGTAGATAAGTTTTTGTTTCTTTATATCAGAGAGTAGAGAGCACACATGCCATGATATCATTTACTTCTCTTAAGGTATCTCTCAGGTTGTCGGTTTTAATGCAGTCACTACAGTGGAACATTTTGCATCATGTCTGGTGAGTTCCAATGTTGAATGGTGCCTACTTGTTAGTTTCTGACTTTAACATGTAAATTGATTCTACACATTTATTAATTCTAGGATGGGAAGATCCATATAATAACAAACCGGTGTTCTATCTTTATTAATGCATAAAAAAAGTTTGTGGGTTTTAATTGCTAAGTTTCAAAATCGTTTAGTACAACCTCACATATGAGTACTCAATCTTGTTGTATATTTTTATGAATGCTTAGGGCTTATTATAGGTCTATAAATGTTGGTTCAGTTCTTGTTTGATTTCTAACATTACATTTTACATAAGTTGCATTACATATCTTATGATTTCTGATGCATCTGTAATAGATTGATGTATTGCACCTAATTTTTTTGCTGAAGGTTAAACTGAATTGAGACACGACTAGATCTGACTTGACTGTACGTGCATGTTTTGCTAAAGGTTAAAATGAACTGTGATGTGAATACATCTGATGGTAAACTGCTATATTGTGCATGTGTGCTTTTTTATGTCTACATCCATATTGTTCTGGTATGAACGAAATCTGCCTTATGTGAAGTAATTAACTACACCATTTTTGTCAATGGCAATATATATAGCATGTGTGATTTATTCTCTCTCTCTCTCCCTGTTGCTTCCCTAATAGTGCTTTTGCATTCTCACAAGACCACCGGCGTCGGAGGCTTTCGACGGCCGTTTTTGGCGGTCATCGTGTTCTTCATTCTCCTGTTGACCAGAGTCTCGCATTCTCAACTTTTATTTTTCATGATAGCCTATTTTGAGTAAATTGATCTGTTTTGACTTTTTATACGTTTTTGTTGCAGGTTGATTGACTCCAAGTCTCTCCAACTCTCACAAATGACAAAACTACCGGCTTCGGAGGTTTTCAACGGTCTGTTTGTGAATTGTTTTGAAGTTTTGATATGTTTTTGTTGCAACTCGAAGTCTGTCGCACTCTATGATTCGTGTTAACGAATCGTTGCGTTTCTTCATTCTCCTGTTGATCGGAGTACTTGCATTCTCAATCCGTCCCGTTTTTTCTCGGTGGATCTCATCATCTAAACATCGATTGGTAACCTATTTTTGATTTGTATGAAGTGTTCTGTTTTGAATTTTGATTCGTTTTTGTTGCAGGTTATTAGGTTGATCGACTCCAAGTCTCTCGCCCTTTTACAAAACTGGCATTGCGTTCTTTGTTCTCCTGTTGATTGATATGAGTACTTGCGTTCTCTATCCGCCTTTTCTCGGTTCATCTAATTGTTTTGGTTAATGATAGCCTATTTGTGATTCGTAGTAAACTGATTGGTTTTGAATTTTGATACGTTTTTGTTGCAGGTTATTGAGTATGAGAGTGTTATTCATGAATTTCACCCTTAGTTCACAGCACTCAGGTTTCCCTTTATATGTACTTTACTTCGTATACTCTAATTCACGGTGTTTTGACTTTGAGTATTTAAAGATTTGACTTAATCATACTGGATGTTAGGGATGATTTTTGTTAGCTTATTATTTTACTTCAATAGTAATCAGGATAACACTTTCATAATTGCGGTATATGTTGTTACTACTTAAATTAAAATTTGAATTATACTCACTTTTAGAGACAATAACCTTTACTCACGAATAGACAGAATTGCTTAGGAAATCCCAAGAGAAGCTAATTTTAGATTTTTCTGATGATAAAACCATCATGGATTGTTCTAGTTTTTTAAATTCTCTTTTGAGGAGTTCAAAGAATTAGATATATGACTTCTAGAACAAGCTTGATGATTGGACCTGGTAAGTGAATAAGTATTTTTTTTTCTTTATATCAGAGTATATTACTCAATAGAACAAACATGACATGATATCATTTACTTCTCGTAAGGTATCCTCTTGGATGAGTTATTTACCCTGGATTGACTTTGACTGCAGGAACATTTTGTTCTAGCTAAACAATTCATGACAATATTATAGTAAATTGTTACAAACAACTGATGATGTTGGGTGCTTCAATCTTTGCATATTCCCCTGTCTGTGGAAACTGTGAGTGTGTTTACTGCTCTCGTATTCTCTACCTCTGCTGTATGGGCAACATATCTCTTCACTAAGGTTTGCTTTCTTTTCATATAAACACTATTGTGTTTTTTTGTTGTAATAGTTGGTTCTAGATTCATAGTTGTTGTGAACAATACTACGTTTCCTCAAGCTTTTCACTTGCTATAGGAAGTTAAGGGAACAGGTGGACTGACTGTTGCACTTTCCTCAATGTTTTCTCGGTTCATTCTGTGGCCTAATCATCTAATCGTTTTGGTTACTGATATCCTATTTGCGATTCGTATAAAACTGATCTGTTTTGAATTTTTATACATTTTTGTTGCAGGTTATTGAGTATGATTGTTATTCATGAATTTCATCCTTAGTTCAATTATAGAGTCACTCAGGTTCACTTTATATCTTTTGTAATTTGATTTACTTTACTTCAGGTTTTGGTTTTCATGATTCATTTCGTATGGTATAATTCAGGGTATTTTGACTTTGACTGGATGTTAGGGATGATTTTTTTAGCTTATTATTTTACTTCAATAGTAAGCAGGATAATACTTTCATAATTGCGGTATGTGTTGTTTTTACTTAACTTAGAATTTGAATTATACTCACTTTCAGAGACAATAACCTTTATGTATGAATAGACAGAATTGGTTAGGAACTCCCAGGAGAAGCCAACTGTAGATTTTTCTCTTATTGGAATAACACTCTACGTGTTCGTACAGTAGTATTTTGATGACAAATTGCATCTTTTGCAACTGAGTTAACTTAGTTTGTGTGGTTCATTCTTCATGTTACTCTATTAATACCTCTTGTAACAACCTTAACTGGTCCTATTATAAACATTTTCTTATATTTAAGAGCAAATATGGTGGATATATAACCGTGTACAAAACCTGCTTCATTTTGGGCTTATATAGCTGCAACTTTGACCATGTTAATGTGATTTTTGTGGAATCCTAGGTTCTGATGCTCCAATCTATATAATCCTAGAAGTTATGCTGAATATTTGTGACCTAGTTAACCCTTAAATTTCTGTTAATAATTGTGATCTCTCAGATTGTTCTAGTATTTTAAACTCCCTTTTCAGGTGTCATAAGTTTTAAGAGTTGCAAATTTTCCTTCCATACCTCTTTGGATTTTTGTATGCTTTATTGCAATTCCTTACAAAGAATAGGATTATATGACATCTGGCACTGGCTTGATGATCGGACCTTGTAAGTAGATAAGTTTTTGTTTCTTTATATCATCAAGTAGAGAGCACACATGACATGATATCATTTACTTCTCTTAAGGTATCCTATTGGATGAGTTATTGTTTTATATCCCTGGATTGACTTTGACAGCTGGAACCATATGGAAGTGTGTATCAGAGAACAATCTGGGTTTTGATTTAACAAATTTTGTTCTAGCTAAACTGTTCATGGCGATATTACAGTAAATTTAGTAACAACTGTTCATGCCAGGGTGCTTCAATCTTTAGTTATTCCCCTGCCTGTGGAAAGTGACTGTGTTTATTGCTCTCGTATTCCCTACCTTTGCTGCATGGGCATCATATCTCATCACAAAGGTTTGTTTTCTTTTCATATAAACACTATTGTGCCTTTCTGTTGTAGTAGTTGGTTTTAGATTCATTGGTGGACTTTAGTAGAAAACATAGATTTCTGATCTATTTTAGTATTTTCATCTAGTAGATAGATTCAGACATCAGCTGCTAGTTGGATGTAGCTGCTAGTTGGATGTATAATTCTCTAGTCAATCTATGACATTAAGGTAGGTATCCACTCCAAGAATAAGGGAGAACAAGTTTCGTGTTTGGATACAACTTTCTATGGTTTATTCAGTTATTGATGATTCCTTATCTTTCAGGTGTCATCCTACATATTCAGATTAGTGGTTGGGAGCTATGCAGGTTGTTCATGTTTCCCTTTTGCTGTCAAAGTTGTTTTCATTCGATGAACATCTTTATTGTTGTTATGCAGGTTGTCTTGGAAACATTATTGGCAGCCTTGGTGCCTGTTGTTGGTTTTAATGCAGTCACGACAGCGGAACATTTTGCATCATGTCTGGTGAGTTCCAATGTTGAATGGTGCCTACTTGTTTTTTTTCTCATCTAATAGTTTTTGACTTTAACATGTAAATTGATTCTAAACATTTATTAATTCTAGGATGGGAAGATCCATATAATAACAAACCGGTGTTCTATCTTTATTAATGCTTAAAAAAAGTTTGTGGTTTTTAACACGAAGATTCAAAATTGTTTAGTACAACCAGTAATGACTCTTGTTTGATTTGGAATTTACATGAGGGTTATTGTCCCTCACATATGAGTACTCATCTTGTTGTATATTTTTTTATGGATGCTTAAGGCTTATTATAGGTCCTTAAATGTTGGTTCAGTTCTTGTTCGTTTTCTAACATTACATGTTACATAAGTTGCATTACATATCTTGTGATTTCTAATGCACCAGTAATAGATTGATGTATTGCTGTTACCTAAATTTTTTGCTGAAGGTTAAACTGAATTGAGACACGAATAGATCTGACTTGACTGTACGTGCATGTTGTGCTGAAGGTTAAAATGAACTGTGATGCGAATAGATCTGATGGCAAACTGCTATATTGTGCATGTGTGTTTTTTATGTCTACATCCATATTGTTCTGATATGAACGAAATCTGCCTTATGTGAAGTAATTAACTACACTATTTTTGTCAATGGCAATATATATAGCATGTTTGAAGTTTATTCTCTCTCTCTCTCTCACTGCTGCTTCCCTAATAGTGCTTTTGCCTTTTGCTTACTAACATGAACCACTAGGAACAACATTTATACATCAACCAGACACGAGTACGAGTAAGCCATGTTGCTCAATTCTATATATACTGATTTCTAGTGATGCATTTTAATAGTTACCAATACAGATGTATAACATGTATTTAAACTAGGCGTAAAAGCCAATGGTGGATCCAAGATTTCTCGTCACTGGGGGCAAAAAATTGGGCAAGTTTACATTAACCAAATTTGTCGGGTATGCAATTCTGTAGTCAGGCTGTTACATTTATGTGAGTATCCACTCCAAGATAAAGTGAGAACAAGTTTTATGTTTGGATACAACTTTATATGGTCTATCTAGTTATTGATAATTGTGTGTTCCAGGTGCCATCCTACATATCTTGATCGGTGGTGGGGAGGTACAGAAACGAAGCTGTTGCTATCTTTGCCACCTTTGTTCACTACATCAAGGTTTGTTATTAATACAAATTGTTTCCTGTTGCTGGAATACAAACACAGTTTTAAACTGTTTCCTAACAATAAACTTTATTTGCAGACTTTGAACACTCCCTCTTCTATGCCACATTAAATTCCATTTCATGACATGGTAAGCTTAGAACTTTCAGGTATCTTGTTAAAGTTGCTATGATTTTCACTTGTCTTTTGTTCTTTTCATTTTCCATTTTTTTGTGTAAACTCTTATATGAGAGTATGAGACTGATCATTCATTCAGGCATGCTCTTGGGGTGGGTACCCTTTCCTTGCATTGCGACCGGCCATTATGCGTCTTGGTTATACATTGCATATGCTCCACTTATATTATATGTGATTTTGATCATGAGTCCATAAAGAAATGAAGAACAGGAGGATATTTTTTACTTGAACAGAGGATTGTGCTATTCTCGCACAAAAACATCTATGCGTAACTGTATCTTTTTTTTTTCTCTTTTGTTGTCAAAGTTGTTTTTATTGTATGAACATTTTTACTGTTTTTATGCAGGTTGTCTTGGAAACATTGTTGGCAGCCTTGGGGCCTGATTGTACATTCATGATAGCCTATTTGAGATTCGTATAAAACTGACCTGTTTTGAAATTTGATACGTTTTTGTGCAGGTTATTGAATATGAAAGTTTTATTCATGAAGTCAATCCTTATTCAAGTAAATTTCAATTACAGAGTCACTCAGGTATAGCTTTTTTATGTTTTGTAATATAATTTACTGTACTTCAGCTTTTGGTTTTCAGTCTGAATCTACCAGGCCTCTTTTGAGGTAGATTGAGGCTATGCAAGTATTCTTTTGTTTGACATGATACATTTAGCTTTATGGTTTGAACATTTATATTTCTTTAAAAGGAAGCAAAAACACAAATAACTTCAAGAATAGTGATGGTTTCTCGTTTTATATTACCCTGATTATAGACTTATAGTTTTAATTGCCTCGTCTCATCATCATAAAACATGATGTTAGTTCAGAAGAAAAATATGAATGTTCAAGGCATTTGAAGGAGGGAGATGATGCTGCTGACTCAACTACCTCTACTGAGGAGAAGGCAAGTGTAGAAACCTTATATTCTTAAGATCATCAAGATTACCCTGTGGAAATATACTCTAATATCCAAAACATTCAGTGCAGTGTTCATGGTGGTGGTGATCGTTTATCGGACAGATTCTTCGATTAGAAGCATACGGATAGGATGAGACAGAGCAGATGAAGATTACTCCAAAATCAAGGTAGATTTAGGAGTCGTGCACAGAACAGAACAGAACATGTGATTTTATCTATTTCTCCCTTCTGATTTCCCTTTTCATAGTTTTCATAGCAACTGTTGAAGCTATGTAAGGCTTAAATTGGGTGGTTGTGAGGCTTCTTTGGACCCAAACTGAAGTGACTGACAAAGGAAAGCTTCTGGTAAGATCAATTTAACCTCAAAACCATTATACTCATCAGATTTTTGGTGTCCGTGATATTTTTAGGTGTCCGTGATATTTTTTGTAGTTGAACTTTTATAAGTTTAAGCACTTTATGCTAAAATAGTTTTAACATTCTCTAAAGGTCATCGTTCGTTCTAATTTATATAGGTGAAGAGATTTCAAAGAAACAAGCCGTTCAGGAATCTACAATTAGGAAACTACGGGCACAGGTATTACCGTTTTGCCTTTAAAAAGCTAAACCTGTTTCTGTCTAAGGCAAACTCTGAGCAGAAAGGAATAAGTTTTTTCTAAATATACTAAAATCGATAAATTTTGGTGATGCCAAGGTGATGAGGTCGAGCAGGTTGGTGTGTGTGTTTGGTATGGGTCAATAATGGGCTAGGTTGGTTTGGGTGACCCATAAACAATTTTCCAGTCTATTTAAGATTTTATGATTGATGAATTCGTTAATTATGATTAGAAAACAATGTTGTTACAAAAGTAATCTAAATATATAATAAAAATAGGAGGTTTAGCAATTATTAAGATGGGTGGGTTAGATGGTTTATGTAATGAGCATGGGTTAATCCTGCCAATTTTTGGTACGGGTTAAACTTGTTTTGTTTATTTTTTGTTTTTTTATTATAATTGAATGCGATAGTTAAGATTAAGAAACAATAGTACTATGAAAGTGATATAGATTTTTGAATAAAACTTATTTAGGTAGTTATATACATTGAAAATAGACTCTGTTTCAATTGTTTATGCTTGAGAGAAACAATTTGACTACTATAACTTGATAAAATAGTTTTAACATTCTCTAAAGGCCATCATTCCTTCTAATTTATACGGTTAAGAGCTTTCAAAGAAACAAGCTGTTCAAGAATCTACAATCAGGAAACAACGTGCACAGGTATGTGATAGAATCATAGAATATACCTTTTTGCCTTTAAAAGCTAAAACTGTTTTGAAGGCCTAAAAATGGTGGTTGTGAGGCTTCTATGGACCCAAACTGAAGTTATAGACAAAGAGCAACAACAATCTTCTCATGATATCTTCTGGTAAGATCAACTCAACCTCAAAACATTATACTCATCAGATTTTAAGTGTATGTGATATATCTTTTTAGTGTATTAACAAATAAAGTGTTAGTCTTTTAGGTTGAATTTGGGAAGGACAGGAGGCTGAGGAGGGTAAATTGATTCATTTAGTGGCTAATCGAACCAATTCTTTCAGTTCCATACGTATGGGTAAGTACTGTTAAACCAAACAGGTTCTTATTTGTAAGTTACAAGTAATATGAAGGATTGGAGCTTAAAATCAATTAGATTATGAATTTATTTTTAGGGTTACAGTTAAGCTGTTAATATTCGGCTACGTCTGTAATAACTTGATTGCAATTTTACAGAAACATTGAGTCAGATGTTGAGATGAAAGAACCAGTAAGTCCCAGTAGCACCTTACAAGTTTTGATATTTGTTACTCCGTTTCATTGCATGCATGATGTTTTGTTGTGGCAGATTATTTGGTTCTAGGTGTTTGCCATATTAATGTACAACCAATCAACAGGTAGATTACTACATTTGTGAGAAATTGCACTTCCCATATTAGATTACATCTAAAGGTAATGCTGATCTAATATGACCCTACAAGTTATATTTTGTAAGGAATTTATGTAGTCTTCACTATCTATTTTGATAGCTTTTAGTCGAAAGATCCAAATAATTTCTAGAGTAGTGATGGTTTCTCGTTTTATATTACCTTGATTATAGACTTGTAGTTTTAATTGTCTCGTTTCATCATCAGAAAACATGATGATTCTTTAGGAAAACGTGATGATTCTTCAGAAGAAAAATATGAATGTTCAAGGCATTTGAAGGAGGGAGATGATGCTGATGACCCAACTGCCTCTGCTGAGGAGAAGGCAAGTGTATAAACCTTATATCCTGAATATCATAGAGATTACCCCGTGGAAATGTACTCTGATATCCAAAACATTCAGGGCAGTGTTCACGGTGGTGTTGATCATTTCGTATAGGCCACATTCTTCAATTAGATGCATACGGACAGGACGAGACGGAGCAGATGACGATTACTCCAAAATCTAGGTGGGTTCAGGAGTCGTGCACAGAACAGAACACAGAACAAGTGATTTTATCTCTTTCTCCCTTCTGATTTCCCTTTTCATGGTTTTCATAGCAACTGTCGAAGCTATGTAAGGCTTAAAATGGGTGGTTGTGAGGCTTCTTTAGGACCCAAACTGAAGTGACAGACAAAGAGCAACAACAATCTTCTCATGAAAGCTTCTGGTAAGATCATTTTAACCTCAAAAACATTATACTTATCAGATTTTAGGGCCCGTGATATTTTTATTTATAATTCTTTCTGTAGTGGCTAATCGAACCAATTCTTTCAGTTCCAACTGTTAAACCAAACAGGTTCTTATTTATAATTTTCAAGTAATATGAAGGATTTGTGCTCTAAATTTTGATATCTGTTACTTGGCTTCATCTGTAATAATCTAGGTGGGTTCAGGAGTCGTGCACAGAACAGAACACAGAACAGGTGATTTTATCTCTTTCTCCCTTCTGATTTCCCTTTTCATGGTTTTCATAGCAACTGTCAAAGCTATGTAAGGCTTAAAATGGGTGGTTGTGAGGCTTCTTTAGGACCCAAACTGAAGTGACAGACAAAGAGCAACAACAATCTTCTCATGAAAGCTTCTGGTAAGATCATTTTAACCTCAAAAACATTATACTTATCAGATTTTAGGGCCCGTGATATTTTTATTTATAATTCTTTCTGTAGTGGCTAATCGAACCAATTCTTTCAGTTCCAACTGTTAAACCAAACAGGTTCTTATTTATAATTTTCAAGTAATATGAAGGATTTGTGCTCTAAATTTTGATATCTGTTACTTGGCTTCATCTGTAATAAGTTGATTGCAATTTTATACTAACAATGAGTATGAATGTTGAGATGAAAGAACCTTAAGTCTCAGTAGCACCTTACAATTTTTTTATTACATGCCGTTTTGATACGGCGGATTATTTGGTTATTAGTATTTGCCATATTAATGTACAACAAATTAATAGGTAGATTACTACATTTTGTGAGAAATTGCACTTCCTTTATTGTTTGGCCTTTAAAAGCTAAAACTATTTTTTCTCACATGTTCTTATTGTTTTTGAGTACCCCAGATTAGGGAGTTTGAAGAAGAGAAGGAAAGGTTTATAAGCAAGCTACAGGTAAGTACTTCTCTAGACTAATAATATATTTGTCAAGATGTTTTTCACGAAAATCCATTCAATTGAAATACTTCTCTGGGAGTAAATACTTCTTTACAGCTAAATGCTTCTCTAGAGTCAAAAGAGAAGATGTTTTTGAGAGTACAAGTCTTTACAGGTATGGGTTAAAGTCTTTTTGCTTATTTACTAATTTTTTATAAATAGTTGAATGCGACAGTTATGATTAAAAAGCAATGTTATTATAAAAGTAACCTAAGTCTCTGAATAAAACTATTTAGGTAGTTATTCGTAAGAATCATTTTGACCCGTTCTTTTTTATCTAATTTTGTCTCACATTTTCTAGTTGACCCTCTTGAGATAAACACAACAAATCCACCCATCGATAAATGGGTCCATATTGCCATTGTAAGCAGTATCTAGAGAAGATATGCTTAGGAAAGACATCGACCTACAAAAACGATATTAGGTTTGTTTTGAAGTTTTGATCCCATAATAAGGCAATAAGTACACATTGTTTTCGTTCTTTTCATTGCATCACTATTCAGTAGTCCTCTGTTACTGATGTGGCGATTAGGCTGGTCTGGATGGCTGGGTTAACAGGTCAATGTTGGCTTGGGTCAAACAAACAATTTTTTAGGACAAGTTGAAATGGGTAGAGTGAACCTGCAAACAATTATATTTTTAGTTTATTTATCAACAACTGATGCGTTAAATATGTTTACAAAGCTTAATATTACAATAATAATCCACCAGTTTCTGCTTCACCAGTTTCTTGTAAACGGGTTGAAATTTCCACCTTATTTATTACTTCTATGCAGGTTTTCTGTTATTTGACATGGTACCTTGAACTTTTTGGTTCGAACATTGATATTTCTTTAATAGGAAGCAACTGCTAGAAAGGCAGAAGCTTGGCTGCCGTGGAGGGATTGCTAAACATTCGGCATCAGGTCCGATTAATAGAATATATGTGTGTGTATTTCATTTGAAGTATAAATTCTTTATATTTATAAACTTTCTTGATAACTTATTTTCAGGATGCGGAGGATAAAGCTGCAGTTGTAGAAGAAAGAGATCGTTCTATTATTGCACATTTATCCCTGACGTTATCCCGGATTAATGATTTTGAAGCTCAGGTTCTTTTAATTTCTCTAATTAATTGGTTATATGAAAAAAATCAGGTGGGTTGGTTAACGAGTCAAAATAGGTAAATTTTGTTATGGGTCGTGGTGGGTTGATTGGAGCTAGGGGTGCAAACGAGCCGAGTCGAGCCTGAGCTCGTATGGGCTCGAGCTCGGCTCGTGATGATTTAGGAGAGCTCGAGCTCGAGCTCGGCTCGTTTCGAGCTTTATTTTTAGAGCTCGAGCTCGGATCGACAAACACTATTTCAAGCTCGAGCTCTACTTGGGCTCCGCTTGTTTATTTATTAAAACATTATTTTTAATATTTTTATATTTAATTTTGATATATATTTATAATTATATATATATTATAATTATTATAAGTATATATAATAAATGTTATTTATATAATGTATTTATCATAACTCGAGCTCGATTTGTGAAGCTTGGGCTCGGGCTCGATAATTAAATGAGCTTTTATTCAAGCTCGAGCTCAGCTCGGGCTCAATAAAGCTCGGTTCGTTTCGAGCTTTTTATCGATCCTATCTCGAGTAGCTCGTGAGTGGCTCGGCTTGTTTGCACCCCCAATAACATCTTTAACTATTTATAAATAAAAAATGTGTTAAATATGATTTCACAACTATATATTTTCCTATTATAATATTATATTTTCATCATCAAAATGTTTTAAGAGATTAAATTACCCGAATCAACCCATAAATCAAATCAAGTAAAATAAATGAAGAAGATTGGTTATTCTACGTTATTGGCTCTCTGTTAGGCTTGAAAAGAAACTAGAGAGAAGAAGATTATACAATCCAAGATAACCAATTGATTAGCTTAGCTATTACCCCTTCTATTCCATTTGTAAATCCGGTTACAAAGGAATAGGACATGCATAATATTAACCCTTGAACTTTACGTAGAGCTGTGCTAGTGACGTAGTTGTGTAAAGGTGGGCAAAGGGAATAAAATTCATATACTTAGTAAGTCTATCTATCATCACCCAAATGATGCTTTTACCTTGGACTTTAGGCAACCCCAAAATAAAATCCATAGAGATGTCGGTGATAATAAATATAGGCATCGGTAAGGATTAAGCATTCTCTTATGGCCTGATGAACATTTTTTATAGCACCCTTTTCCAATAAAACATTTGCTCTAGGTGGCAAAGTGTGGTCCCAAGGAAAATGCATCACAAAAATGGACAATGTTAACTGTAAGGGTAGAATCCTTGCCCACTTAGATCTTTCCTTTCCTTGTTAGTATATTACCATCCCATCGTTTGTTATCGATCAGATGCAATGGTGGAGCTTGGGTATTTTCATAGGGGGGGCGCGGGGCGAAATTAATTTTTTTAGGGGGAGGAACTCGTTATATATAAAAAAATTACACCACCGAAACAAAAATTAACACTACTGGCGAAAAAAGAGGGAGGGGGACCCTCCCGGCACCTTCAATGCTTCGGCTCTATCGGATGAGACCAGCCTACAATTGATAAATCAATTGAGACACTTGATCATTAGTATACCAAAATTGTTGAATTTGGTCCTATAGTGTGGAATTAATCGAACTCAGAGTAATGGATAGTAAGGCTAACTAAGTATCATTGAATCCTATCCCATAGTGTGGAATGTATGGAACTCACAATAATAGATAGTAAGGCTAATGGAGTATTCTTGATAAGACATCAACCACCTTACTCTTAGTGCCCTTTATATAATAAATCTCATAGGTGCGGTTAGTTCTTTAGTGGTAAAATATCTGTAGTTTCCGGACCACATTTTCAGACATCTGTAGAAGAAGAGGTGAACCAAACCACTGCAGTCTACAAAAAAGACTGTTTGGTCTTTAACTTCCGTAGACTGTTAAAATAAATTGAAATTTAAAATAATCAAAAATTATAAATTTTAAAAAATTTAGTCTGCAAAAGACATGTATGATATCTACTTCTTACTTCTATTAAAATATTCATTCATATTGTATCTTCGAATCCAAAACAAGACCCCATCCTTCAACATTTAATCCCTTCAATATTCACTCTGTGTCAAAACCATTAACAACAATCATGGGGTTTAAAGAAAACAAGAAGAATTCAGAAGCATCTTTCATCATCCCACGTACTCAATATCCCACGAGAATCAACCCTTCTTCTCAACTCAAAAACCCCACATCCAATCTTCCCATCCAAGACTTTCGCCAATGTCTTCATCGCCATTGTCGGCGTCGGCGTCCTCGGCCTTCCGTTCACCTTCAAACGCATCGGACACCTTACCGGAACCCTAACGGTGTCCGCCTTCCTTCACCAACCGCTTCAACCACTGGATGATGCTGCTCGTTAAAACCCAACGTAAGCTCAAATCCATCAACAGGAGGGGTTGCGTGCGACGGTGGAGGTGGAAGGGTTTGCGTGCGATGACGACGACGGGAGGGGTTGTGTGCGACGGTGACGGTGGGAGGGGGAGGTGCGACGACGAGCGGGAAGAAAGGGGGTGGAGGTAGGCGACCAGGAGGAAAGGGGGTGGAGGTGATTTGTTTTAAGGGTTTGAGAAGAAGAGGTGTGAAGTTGATTTTTAGTTCTGCGTCAAAAAGATGTTAGGAAGACATTTTTAATGAAAAGTCTTTCAAAAAAACAAACACTAGCAAACCTACGTCTGCGCGTGGTCTGAGCGGCACAGGCAAAAGAGTTCCGGGAAACCTTTTCTGAAACAAAAAAACAAACACCACCATACTCATAACCCATGTCTTAATAATAAAATGCTTCAAAACCATATAATGGTGCTACTAACAAAATATCAAAGAGCTCTTTTTCATATACAGATAAAGCTAGTTGCCTGATGGATAAAGCCTTGCTAATAAAGGTAATAGTGTGTCTCTCCTGCCTAAGCACTACCCCTAATCCCATAGTAAAACAGGAGAAGAAGATAGAGCGGACTTGAGTGACTTAAAGGTTGCTTGGGCTTCCTAATGCCACACAAAGGAAACTTTTTTTAAGAAGTTAGTTAGAGGCTTAGCAATTGTACCAAAATCTTTTATGAACCTCTTATAGTACCCAGTATGAACAAGGAAACCCCTTAACTGTTTAATAGTGGTAGGAGTCTTTGCCCTTCTTGAGTAATGATATGACCTAGATACTCAACTTTATAACCTATAAAAAATCACTTGGAGTGTTTGGCTTTGATTTGATGTGATCTCATAAGATGAACTATAGACCTGAACATCATTAGAAAAGACTAAGGTTGATCTTCTCAAAAGAGGTTTAAAAATAGTGTTCATTAGAGATTGGAAGGTAGTTGCGGAATTGGTTAAACCAAAAGGTAAAGCAAGAAACTCATAATGAACCTGATGAGTTCTAAAAGTTGTTTTATTCGGTGATAACCATTGGGTGTAGGCTTTGTATGGATCAAAATGGAGCAGTTGGGCTCGGTCGACCAAGCTCTAAATGGGCCTAATTTAGTTAGCTTGTTAACTAAAGGGACTAACCTTAATTCTAGCTTATAAATATATCTCTTATACTTGTAATCTATTATCACTCGATATAAAGAAAACCCTAGTTGCTCGAAGAGGACGTAAGAGGAAAAAATTAGATTTGCATCTTTCTGACCACATGATCTGGGATAGGTTTTCATGAAGGCGTAGGATTAAGGTTATAGACTTGTAGGGTACGTAGGATGGTTTAGCGTTCTTGTTACACCTAGGTCTGTCTGCATACTTTTGTGTCTTACTAGTCATTAGCCTTAGATAGTTGCTAAACTTTTATGTTCTTTAGCTTCGATTTGCCCAGCTTGTGTTTACACTTTCGTTGTAATAAGCTTTATGTGTAATTGCCTTGTTTCACATCTTGGCCCATCTACACTTAGAGTTTATTGTATCTTTGTATGCTATGAGATTATATACTAGCTTGGGATATGTTTGATCAGTGTATGTTTCC
The DNA here is from genome assembly GCA_025215565.1 of Flaveria ramosissima. Lineage (NCBI taxonomy): Eukaryota > Viridiplantae > Streptophyta > Magnoliopsida > Asterales > Asteraceae > Flaveria > Flaveria ramosissima. The sequence continues at coordinate 40,957,712 of CM046042.1, forward strand.
TCATGTGACAATCTAGCTTATGATTGCTTCATCTATGTATGTCATCTTACGTCTACGTTATCTAGGTATGGCATTAGGTCATGTTATTGTATGTTATCGGACTATATGATATTTGTTTCACATGTATGTTTGAAGCCGGGAGTCTCAATAGAAGGAGCCTTTCTTCTTTTTTTAAGAAAGAGGAAAAAATTGTCCCCACCATACCCCTCCTAGACCCTAAAAATAGATTTTTGTATTCGTGGGATATACTTGGTATGATTGCTTGTTTGCTTGTTTTCTTATTGATCAACAATCTGGAAAAAAATATGCATGCGTCGTGATATCTTTTGTCCCGAGTTTATTTTTCTTAACACATTTGTTATGGAACTTCTTGAATGTTACTACTTCATGATTTGGTACCATATTATGCATGTTTATGCAGTGGATTTCAACTTAAGGCTGCAAATGTGTATACTTATGTTTGACTTTAAGTTTGACTTGATGATGGTTAAACTAATTAAACTATTATTTATGTAATTTATTGTAATTCTTGTAAATAAGCTTAGATTGATTTTGTGTTACTATGTATCCTAAAATAGCTCTAGGGTAGTTGGAAACTTTTGTATTTATATTGTGTTCTGTTTTATGTTTGAAGGCAGAGAAGATTAGTAAAATCGCATAGTATTAGAGCCTACTGGTTTGAGTCCTTAATATTGACACCGTTCAAACCCATGGGTTCAAGATAGACGCAACCATACTAGTTACAGCTAGTTCACGATCCTTTCTTTTGTCTCCGCTTTCCTCACTTCTATGTATTATTTTTGACGTCAATCATGCCAGTTCCTCGAGCAAAGCCCAAAACCCCTGTTGTCTACCCAATATACATCGTGTCGAACATACAACACAAAATCTAAGTCTTGGACGACATGAAGGTGTCGTACTCGTCATGGGTCAAACTTTTTATGCTCCATGCCGAGGCTACTATGTTAATCATCACATTAATGAGGCTACTATGTTAATCATCACATTAATGACACGAAGCCTCGGATCCAAAGTATAAATCATGGAATTTAGTTGACGCCATCGTCCTTTAGTGGATCTACACCCGTTATCGATAAATTATGGGTCAGGGTTGTGGTCGGAGTTGTGTGATGAAGACGGGATGAGTAGGGTGGGTGGGGTTTTAATTTTCAATTTTAGACTAGTTACGCAAATTGTCTCGCAGTAAAATAAAGTTAGTTGCACAAATGGGCCCTGTATTTACAAAATGTTATTTTAGTCAATTTATTCATATTTAACAAAATTTTAATGAAAGTTAACCATAAACTCCATACTTATTGCAAAATTAAACTCACAAGAAGCAAACTTACTAAAGAAAGTAAGTTACTAAATCTGGGATCCTTGCTAAACCAGAAGTACTATATGTGTAATTAACTTTATTTAAATTAATCAACTTGATGCTTGAATTGAAACACAAGATTCTAAAAAGTAAAACACAAGACCACTAAATTAAATTACTCTACTTAATATTCTAATTTTGTATCTTGCTTTTTAGCCCTTACTCCTTGATAGAGTAATAAATTATGCGCCACTACGAGAGAAAAAGCTAAAAAGTAAAAACCATACTCTTTTTTTAAGTTATTCTACTTTATGTATGAGTTTAAACACAGAACCTCCCATCTAAATAAATAAAATCATCTATCAAATAGACTAATCTCACATTAATAATTAACACTTTTAGATTTGTTGATATATTATATTATTATCCTCTTCTTTTTGAGCAAACATACTATGCTGGATCAATGTATTGTGGTCAAATGGTTATCTATGAAAAAAACTAGTTCATAAAATTTTATATATTAAATTATGTTAAAATACTCATATATTGTATGAATGAATGAATAAAGAAAATAATAAATATTAGTAGTAAAAGGTTAAGAATTAAGAAATAAAAGAAGAAGACAAACTTATTTATTAAATAAAAATGAAAAGTAAATAACAATGGTAAAGATTTAAAATTAAGGAAAAGCAACAGGAAACAAAATTATACATTAGGTGAAGATAGAAGACCATAAAAATAAATAGACGTGATGACTTTTTTTTACTTATTTAGTATGTAGATATGGATGCTTAAAAGTTTGACAACATGAAGAATAATAATGTTATGGTTGTGATTTCTAACTCGTTTAATAAACAAACGTCTTCGGATTGATTAGTCTAATTAAATGGACATGTACGGATTGATCGGCTTAATTATATGGGTCATGACCGGGTTGACATGTTTAATAAGTTTAATAAAACATGTTGACTTGCCAACCTCATTTAACCAAACAAGATTGACCTGTCAACATATTTGTTAAAGCTCACTACCCCATTTAAATGCTTACAGCTTGATTATAATCATTAATGACTTGTTTAGATAACCAAGTTAAATATCTCGTTTTCAGCTTACGCACTATGAAACATTTCTTGATTGAGGTTGATATTTTTACACAAATATATGTGTGAGTCGTGTTCAAGTTGAACGATTCAACCAACCAACCAACCACATTATCAAGCTCCATGAGTTCCATAGGAACATCAGGCTCGTGTTCAAATACATATACCATGTTTGTGTTACTTGTACTTAGAAATTTAATCTTGAATGTGTGTACTTGATGATCGATAGAGGTTTGCAATGATCGATGGTATGGTTTGTCATGGAACCGCCACATCTATCCAACATGCTTGACTTAGATATAATAAAATGTGAGAGTATTATGTTAGCTAAACATGTATCACTAGCAATCTAGCATCAACGCTTGTATGGTTTATTTTAGCTACATGATTCTATATTAAATATATGTAGTTAACAACTATATTATAAATCTACTTATCATAGTGTATTGGGGTGTAGTCAAGTGATATCAAGAAGTTTAGGTTAAGATTTTGTCCTAAGGGGAAAAAATAGTGGTAAAATTATGTACTATACAACCAAATTATTCTAATTTAAACTCTTATATATTGTAAGTGAGATAATTTTAAAAGAATGACAAATGTAAATTAAAGAGGGTGTGTATTCATCATAAAAATTGGTGAGTTTAGGTAAACATTGACGTATCTTCTCCAATGAACTTGAATAATTTTTAGGACATGTTATATTTTAACAATTATTTTGTCATAAGTCATTCTCATATCCATTTTGTCATATGTATTCATCATAGCAAGGCAGCTCTTTAATGATGATACCAAATGCTAATAATATTGTATATTATTTTCAAATTACAAAACAATTTTTTAATAAATAAAAAACATTTTTCTTTTTATAAAAAGTATAATACAAAGTAGTTTTAATACGAAGTTATTTTAATAAAATTAAATTGTTTAAAAGTCAATTTATTTTCTTAAAAAATAGAATGTTCAAGAAACAACCTTTTAAGGACGAAAGTTTAAAAAATGCTATTAATGTTTTATTATAAATGTCGTTCATTATACATCATTTCAATCATATATTATTTTTAAAAAATATTTTATAATTTTTAAATAGGCAAATTGGTTTTTAATAATCCAAATTATTAACTATAAATAATTCATACTATCAATTTAGCCAGTAACATTCACAACTTTCACTTTTATTATCAATAACAGTCTCATTGACATAATTTTCAATTTTTTACATTTGATTTGGACTCGATTCGGTTTGCAACACAATAATTTCAAACGAAATGAAGAAACATACAAGCTACATTAAGAATAAAATGAATACAAATCAAACCTAAAAATTTGAAAATTATGTATCTAGGACTGTTATTGCTTATAAAAATGAAAGTTGATAATGTTACCGATCAATTTAATAGTTTGGACTATTAAAATTTAAATTTATTTTTTTAAATATTAATTGTTAAATTAATATTTTTTTATTCTATTAGCATGATTACAACAGAGGTTTTTAAACTAGTATTTAGTTTTAAAAAATACGAAGATACATAACAATATTCACGCTTCAAAAATATATAATAATAATACAAAATTACAGAAAACTTTTTTTAGGTTTATAGAAAACTACAGGTATCATCCTTTATTTTCAAAAAGTACTCTAATCATCCTTTATATATACTTTTCATAACAGACTACGTCCTTTAAACTAACGGACGTTAGTTTTATCCGTTAAGTCAAGTGTATTTTGGTCTTTTTACCGCTTAAAGGACTATTTTTGAAACTTTAAACCTAATTTAAAGGACGTTTTTTGTAATTAGCTTTCATTTTTAAAATTTTTTATGCATAAATTTTTTTAAATTATTATATTTTAATAAAGATATACAAGTAACATATATTATACAAATTAACAAATTTTATCATAACTTTTAATAATACAAGTTATAATTAGTTAATAATTATTATGTTAACATCCACCTTTGGTTTTTTTATCTATAGTTTTTTTACTTTTAACCCTAATACTTTTAAATCCTTTACAATTGTACCCTTATAATTTTTTACTTTTAACTTTGGTCCCTTATACTTTTCATCTTTTATAAACTTTTCGTTTTATACTTCAGAGTTAACAAGCCGCAACGCGCGTGCGTGATTCCACGTTTTTATGCCTAATTTTTAAGTTTATCAGCCACGTCAAAACGCGCAGGCCCTAGATCGACTTAGTCATTTTTTTAATGTTTTACACTTCACGTGCGCAGTGACGGAGCTTTAACACTCTCGTAGGGGGGCGGGGCCGAAATGAATATTTTTAGAGGGGCGAACTTGATATTTATATAAAAAGTTACACCACCGGAATAAAATTTTACACTACCGACGAAAAATAGGGGGCAATGCCCCCCCCCCCCCCCAAAGTATCATCCGACCCCTCTAAAAGAATGGTTAGTTCAATGTTTTTACATCTATTTTTCATTTGGTTTTATTTTTTTTGTTTTTACTTAAAACTAGAATATGTTTTTAGTTAAAAAACAAAGAAGGAATGGTTCATGTAATTTAGCTAAAACTTTATTAAAAAAACTAACCATATGTGACCCTCTCTGTGAATCAATATTATATCTTAGATTAAAAACAAGTTTAAGGTAATAAAATATAATTATATAAAAATATATTGTAAAAAATATTAAAGGTAAAGTATATAGGGCTAAGGGCGTAAGTATTAAAAATAATAATACTATTTACATAATATATATTTATATAAAAATGTTGATGAAAATAATTAAATAATATATGTATATTATATATAAAAATCATATGTATATGTATAATTGTAAAAATCATCAATTAATCAAAAGAGAAAAGAGTTACAGAAAACGTCCTTTATGTTTAATTACATAAATAGTTCTTTAGAGGTAAAAAGACCAAATTACCCTTGACTTAAGAGAATAACTTAACAACAGTTAGTCTAAAGGACGAAATCTGTTATAAAAGATATACATAAAAGATGATTAGAGCATTTTGTAAAGATAAAAGATGATACGTGTAGTTTTTTATAAACTAAAGGACATTTTCTGTAATTTTGTAAAATAATAATATTGATTTATGGAAACTTGGAAAGCAATCGATTACAGACGCCGGTGGATCATCTTCGAGATTTCACAACGGTCCGCAAATCCAATGTCAATAAATGATTCGATTCACCATTCCAAAACTTATCACAACATCATATGAAAGTAATCAACAACTACGCTACAGCAATCTATGATTCACAATCTCCATCTTCCTATCAATCAAAAACCCTTGATACGCCTAAATCCGAGTTTGTTTACGTGTTTGTTTTCGTTTTTTAATCTGTAATACAATGTCGATCATTGTGAAACTATTGTTATAATTTCTAGGGTTTCGAGATGCGTTTGATCGAGGAATTTGGAGCTCTTGGTTCTGATTCCACCGTCTATGGTACGTTTTTGATCGCTACTTAATTTTGTAACTATAAATGCTTCGATTCTCCTTCCGAAAACTAACATCGTCAATCCACAGATAAAATTCAACAAGTAGGCTATCGTAATCAATGATTCACAATCTCCATTCGTCAATTAATCAAAAACTGTTGATCCGCCTATAATTGAGTTTGTTTCCGTTTTCGTTTTGGTTTTGGTTTTCGTTTTCGTTTTCTTTTTCTTTTTTCAATCTGCAATACATGACTATGCTATGAAACTATCGTTATAGATTCTAGGGTTTCGCGATGTTGATTCATGTAATTGGAGGAATTTAGAAGATCAGCAAGGGCGTCGAGAAGATCAGACAAGTGCTTCCACCGTCGATGGTAAGCATTTGATCACTATTTAATTCGTAATCTATGATCTATCTCTTCATTTATCAGTTTTAGATGTTTGATGCAGGGGTTTCAGGATTGTGGTACCAAAAACACAAAGTATTTTAATTTTGGTACCCTGATTATAGACTTATAGTTTTAATTGATTATTCTTCAGAAGAAAAATATGAATCTTCAAGGCGCTTGGAAGAGGGGGTTGATGCAAATGACTTAGCTAACTCTACCGAGAAGGCAAGTGTAGAAACGTTATAGTTTACCCTGTGGATGTAAACTATGAAATTCATGAAGAAGTAGAGACCAGTGCTGAAAAACACATGGATACATTGTTATCTGTGATCAAACATATGGCATTGTTGGGCTTCCTAAGGAAGCAGAAAACAGTGTTGTGGTACTTCACAGCAATTTTTTTGTATTTACTTTTATGACCAGTTATCCTTGATCTTTATAGTTATCTGTTACAGGTAAAAGCTGATGAAATCGAAAAGCTGATATGACAAATTTGGGCTTATAGTTCCGCACTTATCTTGGGCTTCTTACAGTATTGTGGTCGGTCAGTTTATGATTAGACTCTCTCAGCGCTCTCTTTCTCTCTCACACACACAGATACCTACTATTACCATGATATTAGCAAGAACACCCACTTCCATATTATATGCTTATCATATTGCTTTATAACATGTAATTGGCCAACTTGTCTTATTATCTTATAGAGGGCATCAAAAGAGAGTTGCATAAACAAGTTGAGAAGATTTGTGAATATCCATATTAACCAAAGTATTACGTCCTACTCAATGTAGTTGCTGCCAGAACATCAATCACACGCTTCCCCTATATTGAGTCTCTAAAGGAAGAGTATCATCAAAGGGTGTCGGCCCATGAAAGAATGGTAAATTGTTTGTTTACAGTATATTTCTACCACTTCTCTTTAGAAATACTGTAGGAAAGTATTTGTAGAAAGTATTATGGTCTATACTTCGAAAATTGTCTTTGTAAGGGAAAATGTCCAAAAAAAGAACCTACACACTTTTGCTGAATTCCTTAGATAAGTCACTAGGTCTCTTAACTTATAAAAACTCAACAGAAAAGTCCTTATAGTTTAGGTATTTGATCATGTAAAAGATAAAGAACTATTAGTTGAAATTATATGAGTCAAGCACTTCATTTTAAAAAGGACTTATTTGTTAAAAATGAAGTCCATGGGCATTTCTGGTTATGAAAAAAAATTCAGGTTTGTGAATCAGCAAATGTCTATAGGTTTTTTTTCCTTTTATTTTATTTATGCAACTCTCTTCATAAACTTGGTAATTATCTTTATAAGCAACATGATCATTAGTGCAAGGATGCAGTTCATCATAGTTATTATTTGTTACTCAGACATTACACATGCTTATATGAACTATTAACGCGAAATGCTTGACTATGAAATCGTATAGTCAATTTCTAGTATTTTATTTTACTATCTACTATATAGATTATTCTTTCATGTTCCAAGAATAATAAAACACATAACTGTTGTTTCTAATATTTTGTTGCTATATGTTAACTTAACCTTAGTCAGGTTTATGCTCCCATTAGAGAAAGAGAAGCACTACGCAGAGAGCAAAATATAAGCGTTGATGGCACCGCTCTTATAAAGGAAAAAGATGATATATTAAGTATGGCAGAAGGTACCCAATTGTCTAATTGGTGTGAGCCACAAACTGAAATCAGGGTTCAAAACTATTATATTTGTTGTTTACGAGTATCTAGCTAAGTCTGTTTCAATTTCTTATGCTTGAAAGAAATTATTTTGAATTCTATTACTTGCTAAAATAGTTTTAGCATTCACTAAAGACCATCATTGCGTTTGATTTATATAGGTGAAGAACTTTCAAAGAAACAAGCTGTTCAGGAATCTACTACTAGGAAATTACGGGCACAGGTACGCAATAGAACATACCATTTTGCCTCAAGATGCTAAAACTGTTTTGTTTCACATGCTTTTTTTGTTTTTATATATATTTTTTGAGTACCCTAGATTAGAGAGTTTGAAAAAGAGAATAAAAGCTTTACAAACAAGCTACAGGTAATTACTTCTCTAGACAATAATATATTTGTCGAGATGTTTATCACAAAACTCTATAAAAGTCATCAGTATAGACAAATTACATCTGGAAAATGGTTTTGGACCTTCACCTTTTTTTTATTAAAACTGCTAAATACATGACCAAAAATGACATTATTTTGATTAAATGGTTCTAAGAATACGAGTCTCTTAAATCAGGTTAAAATAATAGGTGATTTCATTCTATCCTCTGATATCCATTGTCGTTGCAGCTAGCAAGAACCTGATTATCAGAAAGTGACTTTGCGAAGTAATCAGAAGGTGAACCTGAATCTGTGTATCGAAACATAAAAAGTTAAAACTGATTATTGCATTAACTTCTAGACTGAAGAGAACAAAATGGAGAGTTTAAAAAAAGACAAAGCAGCCATGGAGAAGCTGCAGCAAGAAACAATAGATAAGAATAAAGCTGAACTTGCAGCACAAAAAGAACACTTGATGAATGCACTCAATCCAGCCAAGGAAGAAAAATTACCAGCTGAGGCAGTGAGGCACGGGCCAACAAGAACTGAACTTGAGAGTTGTTTGAGAAAGAACTAAGGAACGAGAAGCTATGCTAGTTCAAAGGAAGTAAGGAACAACAGGTTTCCGTCTAAATTTACTAAAATCAATAAATTTTAGTTATGCTAACATGATGGGGTCGAGCAGGTTGGTGGAAACGTGTCTTTCTTTTTGGTACAGGTCAAAACAGGTCAGGTTGGTTTGGGTTGACCCGTAAGCAGTTTTCCTGCCTATTTACTTTTTTTATGATTAATGAATTCGTTAATTATGATTAGAAAAAAATGTTATTAGATAAGTATTGTGTAATGAGTTTGGGTTAAAACATGCCACTTTATAGTATGGGTCAAAATCACATATTGGTTGAGTTGCCATGTAAATATCTTTTTTGTCTATTTATTAACTTTTTTGAAATAATTGAGTGCAGTAGTTATGATTAAGAAACAATATCTAAATCTTTAAATAAAACTAGGTAGTTATATGCATTGAAAATAGACTTTACAGCGACTTTCAACATGTGTGACCCGTCATCAGACCCATGTTGACCCATTCTCCTTTAGCTAATTACTTTCTGATTTTTCCAGTTGATCTGTTTGAGATAAACACAAACAATCCAACCATTTATAAGTAAATCTGTAAATTGATCAATATGACTAGCTTATAGACAACAACAATCCAAATCTTTGAAAATTATGTTTTGGGAGGTTGTATGTATTACAAGGCACTTTGGGTGACTTTGTTGGCTAATCTCCCCAGTTTCTTGTTTAGCTATATATTTGGACCTGACCATTTGACCCGCTTGGGTTAAAACATAACCTAAACTGACCCATTTATATGAAAGTAGGTCAAAATTTCCACCTTATTTACTACTTGTCTACACTTGCTTGTATTTTTAATCTATCTTGTGAGGGCCTACTATCCTTTTGATGAATTTCGATTTGTATGCAATGTCTTTTTATTGGTATGGGAGAAGGAGGGGTTATGTCTCGTCTCTTGTTCCCATGAGGATGGATGGGCTGGTTGTGATGGTTAGCCTCCCTTGAGGGGTTTGAACGGCCGCAACAGTGATGAAAGCAATGCGGTTAGTCTACACTCGAGGTGGGTTGGGTCGTACAAGGATCATAACCTCCTATTCTATTGTATGGCCCTTCGCAAGGGTGGAGGTGTCTCCTATCCTTTCTGTGTTATCTCTCAAGGGGATGTCATTAAATGTTAGTTTGAATCAAGGTCTTTCACTTGATCCTTCAATGGCAATAAGCACTAGTGTACCTGACGATTGAGGTAACTCTAGATCAGCCATTGTGTTGGTTGAACCATCTCTATGTACTTCGAATAGATAACTCTGAACCTTCGACGGGCATTTGCTACCTTGGTCTTTATATGTCCCTTGGGGTTGATGGGCAGCCCATTAATAAATTTTAATATGGCCTTATTTGAGGGGTTACCTCTTCGGTAATGATGTTTTTATATGATCAACTATGTATGACTAACATTTAAATTGATTTTCTAACAATTGGCAACAAACGTGATGTTACAAGTGGAAGAACAAATAGATTGGATGCAACGAAATTAAATGTTTAGAAGGAGAAAGAGTCGACAAACCTGAGAAAACATTTATTTCCAACTTGTTTCTCATCTCAAGATATTATAAAATTAACTTTCATTTCATCTAATTTTTATTTCTATACCTCATCATTATATTTTTAGAGGAAAACATCATCTTTTAAATACAAGGCCACACTATTCACCAAGTATATCTTTCTTTAGTATTTTTTGTAAGTATGTGTGAGGAAAAAAAAATATTATTTGAAAAATATATTGATATTATTTAATTAGTTAAGTGATATATATGAGGAATGAGATGTGAGAGATAATGATGGTGAATGCATTGGTATTAGAGAGCTTTTACGTTAAGACGACTCGGTTTGAATAAAATTTAGTTAAAATTACCAAATGGAACATTTGACCAAATCAAATTACCAAAGTAAATATTCAAAATTAATAATTACTAAAAATAAACTATTCCCTGCCATGTGGGCGAGGAAAAATCCTAATTCGTCACTGACCGTGTACATCCTCACTGACAGGAGAAGAAAATTCATTATTCTTTGCTGACGTATCAATTTCTCGCTTACCAGGCGAGGATTTGGTTTTTTTACTCGCTAGCGTATCAATTTGCATACATTCTTCGCTGACTAGGTGAGAAATTATGATTTTTTTCCCAATTTTTTTTAATTCCTTTCCTCGGCGGAATGTTTTTATATTTTTATGTTTATAAAATATTAATATTTTATCACATAAAATAATATAATTTTTATATATTTATAAAAATGAAAAGAAACTAATCTTATTTACACAATTCCATAATTTTTTAATTATTTTTTTATATATGAAAAGAATAGCCGTTTATTTTATAAAGTTTTGTAACTTTCCTATTTGATAATTGGGCAAATACCATTAAAAACATATTTTTAGTTTTTATCTCACTAAAATCCCTGTACAACTTTTTGCACGTAAAAAACAAACATGTTTTTTTGTTGTCTTATAAAAGTGGATCAACAATTATAACACAAAACCAATTGCACATAAAAAATAGGCTTATAAATGGATTTGGGTAACGGTTTTCTCCTTTACTTGGATGTTTTCTTCAACCAAAAAAATTCTCTAGTACTATAATATGTTTTCCATCGGCCGAAACCGTACGACGGTAGCTATAACTGTCAACAGCTATAATTGTCAACAGCAACATACAAACGGCGCGACAGATTCTTGCAAACATAACACCGATTCAAGACACGTTTTTGTTCCTTTTCTTTTTGTATAAATGTCTCTTGCAGCGACACGATAATTTTTCTACAAGATCTGTTGGTCGAGAGAACATAAAAGATTTTGTTGTAGGTTTGGATTTTATTTGTCTTAAGGAAAAACGACAGAAACCGTTATGAATAATAAAAAATAAGCATTTTTGGGCCATTGGATTTTTGGAGAAGAAAGGGTGAAACGCTGGAGATTTTGGTTGAGAATGAGGATTCAATAACCAAAAAGAAGAGAGATCTGTTAAAAATTATAAATAAAAAAAGACGAGATATACAATAGAGATAAAGAGAGACATTCAATCACTAATAAATAAATAATTAATTTATTAGTTGTATCCTCTTTCGAAATCTTTTCAACTTCCAAGACGTATAGCTGAATTCGCTTTGATGTTTGTGGGCTTAGTTCTTCTATTCATATTTGTGAATACCGTATAGCTGATAAGAAAGTAAAAATTAATTTTACTACTTTAAAACTTTTAACATGTTATGTGAATAAAATAAATGATAAAACATCAAACAAAGTTATTAACCAAAATAAAGTTATATGCATCAACAGATCCAATTAGACAATTAAGATAAGACAGAGATCTTTACCTCGGTCTTAACTGTATTAGAAAAACACACATGTGACTACAAGTGGTTATCGCTAATCACCGCTAATCGTTACCTGGCGCAATCCAAATTAAACACAATCTTTAAAATTAGAAAAAAAACAAAACAAGATGCATTTGAAACACCCAACTAAGAAGCCAACAAAAAAGACAGAGGCTAAAAAGGTGGCCAAAGAATAAACTCTTTAAAGATCACTTAACGTTTACTTCTGTTTTAATATGTATTGCAGCTGATTATGAATTTATGCCTTGAAATTTATAAGTTCTTATGAAGTTATTATGTTTTAAATCCGACCGAAACTGGTCCGACGAGTGAACGAGTGGGTCCTTGCTTCCGGTGTTGAAAAGGTTGAGTATCTTAATTGTTCTTTATTGTTCAAATTAAAAAAATGTATAAATAAAAAGGTTTAAAAGAAATATGATTTAACACACATCCTTGTCGGTTTTCTGACTTTGAGCCATGTCATATTTTGAGAAAATCACTCAAAACGAACATTTTTATCATTCAACTTCAAGAAAAAATTGTCATTTGATCAACAAATGACAAAACTACCAGCGTCGGAGGCTTTCGACGGCCATCATCAGCAAGCGCTCCAAGTCTCAATGGATTTCTCGATGGATTCGGTGGATCTGTTCTGAAGTGTTCTGTTTTGGATTCAGTGGATCTTCTAAAGACTAAACATCCATTGGTAACCTATTTGTGATTTGTATTAAGTGTTCTGTTTTGAATTTTGATTCATTTTTGTTGCAGGTTATTAGGTTGATCGACTCCAAGCCTCTCGCCCTTTTACAAAACTGGTGTTACCTGCTGTCATCGTAGAAAACGTTAGCAATCAAACTTCATTGCATTCTTCGTTCTCCTGTTGATTGATCAGAGTACTTGTGTTCTCTATCCACCTTTTCTCGGTTCATTCAGTGGATTGCAATTCCTATTAAACTTATCGGTTTTGATTTCATACGTTTTTGTTGCAGGTTATTGAGTATTAGAGTGTTATTCATGAATTCCATCCTTAGTTCAATTACCGAGTCACTCAGGTTTCACTTTATATGTTTTGTAATTTGATTTACTTTACTTCAGGTTTTGGTTTTCACAATCCGTTTCGTATGGTATTGCAGCCTTGGTGCCTGCTGTTGGTTATAAAGCAGTCATGACAGCGGAACATTTTGCATCATGTCTGGTGAGTTTCAATGTTGAATGGTGCCTACTTGTTCTTTTCCTCATCTAATAGTTTCTGACTTTAACATGTAAATTGATTCTACACATTTATTGATTCAAGGATGGGAAGATCCATATAATAACAAACCAGTGTTCTATCTTTATTAAAAGTTTGTGGTTTTTAACGCGAAGATTCAAAATCGTTTAGTACAACCAGTAATGACTCTTGTTTGACTTGGAATTTACATGAGGGTTATTGTCCCTCACATGAGTACTTATCTTGTTATATATATTTTTATGGATGCTTAAGGCTTATTATAGGTCTATGAAGGTTGGTTCAGTTCTTGTTCGTTTTCTGATAATACATTTTTCATAAGTTGCATTACTTATTTTATGTTTTCTAATGCATTAGTAATAGATTAATGTATTGCTGTTACCTAATTGTTTTGCTTAAGGTAATTGAGTACGACTAGATTTGGCCTGACTGTATGTGCATGTTATGCTGAAGGTTAAAATGAACTGAGATGCAAATAGATCTGATGGTAAACTGCTATATTGTTCATGGGCGTGTTTTATGTTACATCCACAATGTTATAATATGAACTAAATCTGCTTTACTTATGTGAAGTAATTAGATACACTACTTTTGTCAATTGCAATATATATATAGCATTTATGAAGTTTATTCTCTCTCTCCCTGCTGCTTCCCTAACAGGGCTTTGCCTTTTGCTAACTAATGTGAACCACTAGGAACAACATTTATACATCAACCAGACATGAGTACAAGTATAAGCCATGTAGCTCAATTCTATATATACTTATTTCTAGTGATGCATTCTAATAGTAACTAATACAGATGTATAACATGTATTTAAACTGGGCGTAAAAGCCAGTGGCGGATCCAAGATTTCTCATCACCGGGGGCAAAAAATGGGCAAGTTTAAAAGGTCAAAACAGGACAAATAACATTCTACGTTAACCAAATTTGCTGGGTATGCAATTCTGTAGTCAGGTTGTTACATTAATGTGGGTTTCCACTCCAAGATATAGTGAGAACAAGTTTTATGTTTGGATACAACTTTATATGGTCTATTTAGTTATTGATAATTGTGTGTTCCAGGTGCCATCCTACATATCTTGATCAGTGGTGGGGAGGTATGGAAACGAAGCTGTTGCTATCTTTGCTTTAATCTTCACCTTTGATCACTACATCAAGGTTTGTTATTAATACGAATAGTTTCCTGTTGCTGGAATGCAAACACAATTTTAAACTGTTTCCTAACAATAAACTTTATTTGCAGACTTTGAACACTCCATCTTCTATGCCACATTAACTTCCATTTCATGACATGGTAAGCTTAGAACTTTCAGATATCTTGTTAAAATTGCTATGATTGTCACTTGTCTTTTGTTCTTTTCATTTTCCTTTTTTTTATGTAAACACTTATATGAGACTGATCATTCATTCAGGTATGCTCTTGGGGAGGGTACCCTTTCCTTGCATTGCGACTGGCCGTTATGCGTCTTGGTTATACATTTCATATGCTCCACTTATATTATATGTGATTTTGATCATGAGTCCATAAAGAAATGAAGAACAGGAGGATTTTTTTACTTGAACAGAGGATTGTGCTATTCTTGCACAAAAACATCTATGCGTAACTGTGTATCTCTTTTTTCCCTTTTGTTGTCATAGTTGCTTTTACTGTATGAACATATTTACTGTTTTTATGCAGGTTGTCTTGGAAACATTGTTGGCAACCTTGGGGCCTGATTGTACATTCATGATAGCCTATTTGCGATCCGTATAAAACTGATCTGTTTTGAAATTTGATACGTTTTTGTGCAGGTTATTGAGTGTGAAAGTATTATTCATGAAGTCAACCCTTATTCAAGTTATTTCATATACAGAGTCACTCAGGTTTAGCTTTTTATGTTTTGTAATTTAATTTACTGTACTTCAGGTTTTGGTTTTTCAGGATTTGTTAAGTATATCAATCTTGATCATGAATCCATAAAAAATGACAAACAGGAGATTTTTTTTTCTTTTTTGCTGAAAAAGGGGATTGAGCTATTCTTGCACAAAAGCATCTATGCACTTGTATGTTCGTCTATTGTTTTGTCTTCAATTTGTTGTCAAAGTTTTTTTCATTCCATAAAATCTTTCCTGTTGCTATGCAGGTTGTTTTGGGAACATTATTGGTCTTAAATCTTAATGCGGTCATGACATCAGAAATGTTTTGCATCATTCTTGGTGAGTTTCAATGGTGAATGGTACCACTTGGGCCTTGTTTATGGTACTCGTTCTTTCTTGATTAGATATTTTAAATTTAGTATGGCTTTAGTATGAAGTGTGGAGTATGTAGTATAATAACATGTTGGTGTTCTATCTTTATTAATGCATACAAAAAGTTTGTACTTTTAAGGTGAAGATCCAAAAACTTTTACTCCAACAAGTAAAAATTCTTTTTTGATTTGGAATTTACATGAGGCTTATTGTCTCTGTCTCACAGTGAGTAGTCTTCTTCATATTATATTCTTTTTTATATGTATAGATGCTTAAGGCCTATTGATTCTTTGTAGCTTAGCTACCATTTATTGTTAATGAATGTAGTCTTGCAGGTCTATCAATGTTGCTTCAGTTTTTGCTTGTTTTGTGACATTACATCTTAAAGAAGTTGCATACATATATCTGATTTCGGACACATAATAGATTAATGCATGTATTGCTTTTACCTAATATGCTTCACTAAAAAATCTAAATTGAGATACGATCAGATCTCACGGTAAACTGATATATTGTGCATGTGTGTGTTTTATGTTTACATTCACATTTTTCTGATATAATTGAAATCTGCCTTACTTATTTGAAGTAATTACATACACTATTCTTGTTAATGTTGATATATATTGCAGGTTATCCACATGATGGTACTTGCATATTATTTTTATGGGATTCTCTTTCAAAAGATGTTTAAAGTGGCTGCTACCCTTATACTATCTGTTGGCATGTAAGTTGACTTATTTGTGTCTGCTCATAACCTTAGAAATAATGCTCATTTGCATACTGAATTCTTAGCTACACCCCTTTGATTATTAGAAAAAAAATGTTTTACCAAAAACAAAACTAACTTCTGTTAGCAATTCGGGATGTATTCTACTAAGTAATTCAACCAGTCATATGAATAATTATGCATTTTTAAAAGTGTACATACTACAGGTTTATAAGAAAAGATGGTTATTTTAACCAAAGAAAAAAATGCATGTGTGAAGTAAAATCACTCTCTGCTTGCTGCTTAATTATCCCCTAACAAAGCTTTTGTCTAGTGCTTACTAACGCGCCATTAGGAACATCATTTGAGGAACACCTTAGATAACAACATTATTACATCAACCAAACATGAGTTTATGTCTACTGATTTCTATTGATGCATGATATAGTTACTAATACATATGTATAACATGTTTATAGGATAATGGTGAGAACCTCTTTCAGTTGGTTTGTTGGAGATCCAAACAAACATATCTTTACAAGACAGCTCCTATGATGATTTTGCACACATCTTCGAGAAATCCCATTAAAGACAGAAAAACAGCATTCCAGGTAACTATTATGATTCGTTTAATCTATTGTTGGAGGTATATGTTTTGTTATATGTATGATGAAGTATGTAGTCAATATATATGGAGGTAATAATCACAATAATAGACATAGTTGTTTCTGTAGATTAACCCCACACATTTGATTAGATTACATTGTAAGATTTACATATCTAAACGACACATTCAACCATTGCACGTCTTAGAAGCGGTTGATCACCAACTGTATGACCCGCTAGTAACTTTTTGTCGTGATTAAATATAACTTAGACAGTGATGTCTAGATTACCTCTTTATGACACTCCCTTAAGTTGGACTTCATATACTCCAATCTTCAATGTTTACGGAGGATCACATTGTATAAGCATTTTATTAGGTTTAAAGTAAATGTTAAGTGCATGGGTGTTTAAGTTATTAGTAGAAAGTCTAGTTTGGAGTATGATAAGATCAACAACAAAACAGGCAATTATCTTTAAGTTACTAATAGAAAGTCTAGTTCGGAGTATGATAAGATCAAGAACAAAACAACGAGCTACTTGATTGAAGAGGGGCTATGTTTTCAATACAAACGATTAAAAACCAAAATTAAGAACAAGAACAAAAGAAAAACTTAAGCTAGCTATTACTACTTCTACTTAGTTGGTACTGCTCTTGAAATATTGCTTGTGAACCGCTGCTCCACTGCTCCATCTTTCCTCTGCTGATTTGAGTGAATGGGTTTTAAGAAATCTCTGAAAATGGATTCAAGTTGGCCCAAGTTAGGTGCTTTGACCCGCTTCCCCCGATTTGTATCATTACTTCCTGTCCAGTAAAATGTCTTGTCTTATAGGCGGAAGCAGGAAATTGTTCAACCAACAAGTCATAGAGCTCCCAAGTAACTTCCTCTAGTGGCTTACACCGAGAATTCAGAAGCACCAACACCTCATGACCTGCCTCATAGACCCAATGATGAGTAATATTCAAGTTTGGCTGCATTTCTTTTTACTAGTTATCTTTTATGGGTAATTGATGCAGTTGGAAGCAGAAGGATAAACAATTAAACCTGTTGATTCAACAAAAATACCATGAACAATTCATCTAACTATCGTTGATTCACAAAGAATGCCGATAATCAGAATTCACACTAACACACATTGTTATAGAAAGAAAACAAAGGTTTTTATAAAATTTCAATAATTATTCCACCCATCTCTTACATGCATATAAAGAAACAAAACAAGTCGAATGGGCCACAAAACATAGATAGGCCAAAACCTAGGCCAAATGTAAAGTCCAACATAATCTAAAAATAAGACAAACATTAAAATAACACATAAAATAAGTCGTATTGGGCTGAAACGATAACCCAAACCGCCTATGGCGTTTGTGAAAACGTGCTCCTTCGTCAACGGTCGTTTCGACTAGTTGGAAGCCCCTTTTGACAAGCGATCTTGGGCCTACAAAAAGGCTATAGCTTGCTCCTCCACACTTGGGCCCACACCAGTAATGGAGCAACCGGGTCAAACGGAAGAAGATTAGCGGGTTGGTTTGACATTATAAGGTTTGAAGAACCTTGGGGAGAGCTTCATGTATCGACGTTTAGTCAAACTCCTCTGATGAGCGCCAATCTAAAAAGACAGTTTTCAACGGTTCGAATTAGCTTGGTTATGCATGCAGTCTTAGGTTTTAAGAAAGTTTACATGAAGCGGATTTAACATGTCATCCCTATCCATTAGTAGTTTCATGTTTGCATTCTTTGTCTCCCCTGCAAAATAAGGAATAATAGGAGGTGGTTCCCTGCCATACAGAACATAAATATTGTTATATCGTGTATGAATGATAGCCTGTATAGGGCAACGGAAAAAGTGTGATACCCATGGATGAATGATAGCATCTTTGTTTGATTGTCTGTCTATAGATGGTAGCTAGTTTCGATTTGTAATTTTATTTAACACAACCGAAATAACTTTTGTCAAAAGATACATAGAAAATGACTTCTCAATCAGAGATAATCGAGCGAGGAAAACCACGCAATTTTACTACCCTTTAGTTGTGAAGGGATGAGACAAGCAAATAAAGTTGGCGTACTTGCTTAGGTGGTCAACCACCACTAAGTTGGTGAACAGAGAAGGTCAGGAGTCCTATAATAAAGTCCATCAAAAATGCACCACACTCAACGGCAAAAGACTTTTAAAGGGAAAAGCCTTACTAAAATATGCTACTAGTAGTCATCTTGAGATAAAATGGCATCTATACCATGAAAAGATGCATCACGCTCCATGACCAAAGACTTTGAAAAATCGGCAAGTTTTAAGACTGATATTGATATCAAAGCCTGCTTTAACCTGCTGAAAGCTATTAAGGCTGTTTTAGACCAAAGAAAACCATCCTTCTGGTGACATATGCTAAAGGATGGGAGATCAAACCATAATTTCGCACAATACACCATGGTAACTAGTAAGCCCAAGAAGTCCCCAAATCTTTTTTATTGATAAAAGTATCTAGCAGGAATTAATGGCTGTAATTTTCTCATGTTCCACATGAACTCTTTCCTTTCACTTACACAAAGAATGTTCAACAATCAAATAGAATGTTCAAAGTTAACATTCCAATTCCATTAAAAATATACCAACCAAACACCTTACTAATTTCAATAAGATTTCATTCCCGTTCCAATTTCGTTTCCAAATCATTTACAACACATTCTACAAACCAAATGACCCCTAAGAGTATCGAGTGATAAGTAGAACAAAAGAGGTTCCTAAGTATGACTTCTTGTAGAGACTTTCTATGATCTTGTACTACAATAATTTAATTCTCACTTAATAGGGTCGTTGGTTGTTTTTGATAGCCGTCGGCCCCTCTCGTGAAGTAAGGGGTTCATAATACCTCCAACTTTATTTCTTCGGCTAAGTGTTAAATACTATTATACCAACTTAATGAGCGTGAGTGTCATCTTGTTTTTCGCCCGGGGGATATGAGTGACCTTAGCAGTCTTGAACATTGCTATCAAGGTCACAACTGTTTCTAAGTATGATGCCATTGTTGCATCATTGGCGTTGTATTCCCCATTCATTTTGTTAGCCACCGACAGAGAATCTACGAGGGCTTCTAAGTTCCCCACCTTGATCTTCTGGCTAGTTTTAGTCTAGTGATTAAGGCTTTGTACTCTGTTACATTATTTGTGCTAGAAAAGTTTAGCCTTATAGCATAAGTGAGCTCAATATCCTTCGGGCCGACCAAAATCAACCTTACTTCATAACCTTCTTCATTTCACGCTCCATCCGTGTACAATTTCCATCTCAGTTCCCCCCTTTTTATTTCTTCAAAGGTAGATTACGGGACTTGCTTATTTACAAGCAATGGTTTCTCTAATGGCGCTTCTATAAGATAATGTCAGTACTTGCCTCTTGTAAGAGGGACGTGGGTGGTATTCAATTTTGTGATCCCATTTGAAGACCCACTTGGCTAATCTTCCGGGAACCTACAGCCCCCTCAACACCTATTATGGGTTTGATGGTTAGCAGTTTCATAACAAGGTGAGGCGTATGCAAGTATAGTGAGATTTAGTTTCCATCTTTTTTTACCATTAACACTACACTAACCGCCCCCTTCGACACTACAAGGTATGCCATCATAGGTTCCTTTTATCTAGGGGTTGCCGACGTTAGGATGTTGCATAAATGAATTCTCAACTTTTAAAATGCGTATTTTGCTTCAAGTGCTCACATGAAGTGGTTTTCCTTGACACATTTCATTAGGGCTACTAAGAAGGACAATGACCTCTCAGTTTTCTATAGAGGGGCTTGAGTGCAACCAATCCGTCTTTGAAGGCTTGTAACTCTTTCAACGTTCTAGGATAATAAATGTTAGTTATTACTTGCATTTTTAAGGGTTGACTTTGATGCCATTCTTAGTAACCTTCGAAATGAACACTTGTTGGGGTTTAACTTAATTTTAGCCCCTTGGAACATTTTAAATGTTTCCACTATGTTCTCCATCGTCCAATGTTTGTTTTACCGATTGTTTTAGCTCTTGATAAATTGATTATCAACATGTACCTCCAAATTCTTATTTATTTTTTATGAACAACTTATCCATGAATCAATTATTACCGCATTTCTTATTTTGAAAGGCATCTTCGTGTAATAGAAGATACTCTCGTCCGTATAATAGTTGTTTCTCATCATTACTTATGTCATTTGAATTTGATTACACCCTTTATATGCATCCAAAAAGCATTTAAAGGGAAAAGAGTCTAGCGAGTATCTTCTTGTCAGTTTTAGGGAGAGGATAACAATCTTTCGGGCACACCTTGTTTTGGCCTTTTAAGTCGATACACATACGCCAGCTCCAACCGGACTTCTTAACCAAACTGGGTTAAGGATGCAACAGAGGTATTTTACCTTTCGTACTATCCCAACCATTAGCAACTTCCTTTCCTTTTCTCATGCGGCTCTACTCTTTTCAAGTCTCATGTTGCGTTTCTTTTGTTTAACCGGCTTAACCTGTTCTTCAACCCTCAACTTATCTTCTATCTGATCATGTGGTATACCCGCCATATCGTTTTAGTGTCTAGTGAATATATCTTTGTTTCTTACAAATAGTTCCTTGAGGGTTGCCTCCTATCTTTCTAATAGTTTGGCTTCGATTTTCAATGTTTGGTTAACACCCAATTTTTCAACCTCTTTATCACTTTTTTCTCGCTCTCCCTTTTTAGCGACACACCATTGACAATTACAACAGAGGATCTCATTTTAGCTATCCATTTCGGGATGGGAAATTTTAGCTCCATACACTGTTGTTGCTATGGCTTGAACCACTAGCATCCCGGGTTGACCTAAGATAACATTATATTTTGAATAGGTTCTAACTGTTGGATTAATCTTGATTAGTAGCGGGTCAAGTACGGGTCATGGATTAGAAAACAAATGTCTTTTTGATTTGGTTTAATGGTTCAAAGTAGTGGGTTAGTTGAGTCAATGTAGTGGGTCTAAATTTTAGGAGTGGGCTGCAAGTAGTTGTTTCTTTTGTAATTATTTGTGTAAAGCTTACTATGAATGAAAACAAGAGAGTTCAAGTTGTAAACTGTGTGTTTTGTGTGTGTGTTTTATTGGGTCATAAACTAACATTTGGTATTAGAGTTGTATCTTATATTTCGAATAGGTTGAAAATTAATGCTCATACATAGGGTTGTAAATGAGTCTTCTGAATCCCTCCAAAGTTGATGAGTCTTCAATCATTCGGTCCCTAATGTGTTTGGTGAGTCCGATGTCAATTAATGCTCATACATAGGGTTGTAAATGAGTCGAGCCAAGCCTGCTTGAAAATTTTAACATGCTCAAAGCACCAGCTTGAGTTCGGCTCGTGAAAAGCTCGAGCCAGCTCGTGTCTTATTCGAGTCGGCTCGATTTAAACTTTTTTTTTTTTAATTTTTCACATTAAGTTATATGAAAACACAAAAAATATATATTAGGTTTATTACATTTTGTTGCGTATTTTGTACTTACAGGAATAAAGATCATTATTTTGAATATAAACAATTTACTATCATGTTATATATTTATACTTAATGTTTTTAAAAAGAATCTATATATATTTTTAAGAAAACCTTTTTAAAATCCTAATATAAAAATAATAATCATAATAATAGTAGTAGTAATAATAATTCTACTATATATATATATACATATATTAGTTTTAGTAAACTCGTGTATTACACGGGTTGTAATGTAATAAAATTTATTAATTATAAAATGGTATTCTAAGATATGATATGAATGAAATTACGTATGAGAAATGATTATAACTAATAAAATAGTGATATCAACTTTTTAAAATTTTATTTTTAATTTTTTTAAAAAATAAATTATACATTTTGTTCTAAAACAAACTGTATAAAATATCATTTTGAATTTTTTTTATTAAAACTCCCAAATTAATTATTTTTGGTTTTTAAAAATTGAAATTTAAATAAAATACCAATTTTTAAAATATTTCGTATTTTTAAAAAAGTTTTATGCTTTAGAAAAAATTATTATTTTATAAAAAAATTATTTATTTAGAAATAACATTAATAAATAGATCTTTTTTTATTTATTAAATGTAAAAGAAAGTTAAATAATATTAATAGTAATTTAGGTAATTATTTAAGATGAGAGAGACGAGAAAATTTTGGTGAGGCTGATTGTTGTGCTGTCACATGGCACCTTAAGTTACTCTTTTATTAGAGTAGTAAGATAAGATAACATACATATATCATATGCATCTGAGTCACGAGCCGAACCAACGAATCGAGCCACGAACCGAGCTAACCCTGGCTCGAGTTCGGCTCGTCTAGAATTTAAGCCGAGCCTGTTCGTTTAGATTCGAGTAATGGGCATGTAATTTGAACCAAATCAAAAAATGATAAATTACAATTTAAATAAAGACATAAATAGATATTTAAGTAATGGGCATGTAATTTGATTTTGATTCTTGATAGTTGATATTACAGCTAAACATATGACGTCTTATGTTGAAATATTTAAATTATATAATTCAATAACAAATTCAATAACAAACATATTATATTTCAGTATGTTCTAAAATATTTTCATTGTTTGGTAGGGTTCGGGTCGGGCCGGGTAGGGTTCGGGTCGCGTCCTGGATTGTTCTCCAAATCCCGGTTCTTACCCACCGGCTTTTTTCGGGTATGAACCGGGTACACCCTATACCGGGTTGTACCCGAACCCGGGTTTGGGTCGGGTCGGTACCCGGGTTGTTTGCCCATCTCTAATACCATGTAACATGAATTTAAAGGGGAAATGGTACACCGAGAAAGATACGAATTATATCAATGTAGATGTTATAATTTAGGGTTTTAACATTTTTTTCTCAAATGAAGTAGCATTGGTTCAAGCCATTCTATAGGTTTTCCCTTTATCTACTTGTGTTCATCATGTTCTTGTGTCTTGGTCTACAAAATCCACCGGTTCCTAGCTAATCGAGCTGATTGGTTGTTTGTTTGATCGTTTCTTGATCATTGTCTTTATCTATTGAGACTTAATTAGCAATTCATTTTGTTCAATTGGAAATTGTTTGTGTGCTAATACCGTTTTGGGTTAATCTCAGAATAGATATAATGTGTTTTTGGCAGGTTAGTTGGTTGAATTCATGAACTACACATTTGTAGCAAGACAAAAGTCAAATTATGTAATATATTAATATTATATATATGTAGTATGATAACTGTATATCTATCACTAGCTTTAGTTACTCGTGTAGTATTATATATAGATATAGATTAAAATTAACAAAATGGGTATTGTCCATCTTTTCTTTATTTTTAACAAACTAATCATTTTATTTTATTCTTTTGTTCAATCAAATTTATATTTTTGACTTAATTAACTTTAATAACTTTTAATAGCTAACAAATCTAGAACAAATTCACAAATAAACAGAGATAAAATAATACAATAAAATATCGAAATACATAAATAAAAGTATATTAAAATAATACTAGAAAATGATGGATGTATTACTTCTGTTCCATCCCCATTTTTATTTTACTAAAATAACACTTGAGAAATAATAAGTTGTATAATAATTTAAATATCCTTCCCGTATATACACTGTCATGATCTGCAACAACTAAACGCCTATTTTAGTAATCGTTTTTACAAAAAAAATATTTGGTTATATTAATCCTTTTATATATCCTCCTTGGTGTAAATTTAATTATAACTACACTTTTATGGTTTAGGATTTATATATTTAAAACTATCGTAATATTTACAGTTTAAAATATTACTTTTTTCATAAGTAAATATAAAGTTCGTATGAAAAAATAATGTATGTTATTTGAGCATCAATCCCTTTTTTCTTTTCGATTATTAACAGCTTAATAACAATAAAAATTAATAATAATAAAGATATTAATTTGTTGTGATAATTGCTCTATTTACTTTCTCTGGTTTAATATTACCTAGATGAGTTCTATAGCATACACAGCTAGTACTTGCATAAACAAATCATCACTAATCAAGATATATATATTATCAAACAAAATAAAGTTCTACGCATTGATAATCTACTACTAATTAGAATAATCATATGGAAATAAAAGATAACTAAGTGATAAAACATCAAACAAAATCATTAACCAAAATAAAGTTATGCGTATCAACCGTTTCAATTAGACAATTAAGATATGACAAAGATCTTGACCTCAATCTTAACTATATTAGAAAACCACACATGTGACTACAAGTGGTTATGGCTAATCACTGCCCAACGTTACCTGACACAATCCAAATTAAATACAATCTAAAATTTTGAAAAAGCGAAACAAGATGCATTTGAAACACCCAACTAAGAAGCCAACAAAAAAAATAGTGGGTAAAAAGGTGGCCAAAGAATAAACTCTCTAAAGATCGCTTAGCCTTTACTTCTGTTTTAATATATATTGCAGTTGAATTATGAATTTTTGCTTTGAAATTTATAAGTTCTTATGAAGTTATTCTGTTTTAAATCCGACTGAAACTGGTTCGACGAGTGAACGAGTAGGTCCTTGCTTTTGGTCTTAAAAAAGTTGAGTATCTTAATTGTTTGTTTATTGTTCATTTTTAAAAAAATGTATAAATATATAGGTTTAAAAGAAATATAATTTAACACACATTTTTGTCGGTTTTTTTGACTTTTAGCCATGTCAGAGGAAATCACTCAAAAATGAACATTTTTATCATTCAAGTTCATGAAAGTTGTCATTTATTCAACATAATTGTACCAATCTTTTTTTAAAAAAAAGACACAACCTGTATCGAAGAATAACTTAAAAACTTAAATTAAACAAACGATATTTGTAAGATAAAACCATAATTCTAATAGTATTATCATGTTTTATATAAAAAAGAAAACATATAAAAGAAATCGCTGAAACGTTGTCACTTAAAATAGGAAATGATTTAGAGAATCCTAAGTCATGATTCGTAATCTTTTACTCGGTTAATTCAAGTAGGCCAACCAATAAACCAGTTCCACGTGTACCACCTACTCCAATAGCTCACATCAATCGTACAATGCACATCATATCATAATATCATATCAAGGGTAAATCAATATAAACGGATGCATTCACCGGTCAATTGAACTCTCACAAATGACTGAACCACCGGCGTCAGAGTACTGTTTCATTCATTCTCTTGTTGATCGGAGTATTGTTTCTCGGTGGATTCATCGGTTGGTTGTGATTTGTATAGTCTTTTAAACATGGATTGATCTGTTGTGAGTTTTGATGCGTTTTTGTTGCAGGTTATTAGGATGATTGACTCAAAATCACTTGAACTCTCACAAAACCACCGTCGGTCATCATCAACAAGCAAACGAAGCGTCTTCGACTGCTGTTGATCGGAGTACTTGCATTCTCATTACGTCTTTTCTCGGTAAAATTCATCATCTAAACATCGATTGATACGTTTACGATAGTCTGTTTCTGATTTGTATCAATTGTTCTGTTGTGAGTTTTGATCGGCGTTGGAGGCTTTCGACGGTCGTTACCGCCGGACATTGTAGAAAATCTCAGCAATCAAACATCGATTGATCTGTTGTGAATTTTGATTGATAGGTTGTGATTTGTATAATAATAATCTAAACATCGATAATCGATTGATTTGTTGTGAATTTTGATGCGTTGTGATTTCGTTGCAGGTTATTCGGATGATTGACTCGAAATCACTAGCACTCGATCTCACAAAACCACTGTTCTGTTTCGAAGGCTTTCGTAGGACATTGGAGAAAACCTCTACTCGCAAACGCAGGCGTCTTCCACGCTACGTTTCACGTATGGAAACTTCATTGCGTTTTGACTTTTGATACGTGTTTCATGTTTGTTGCAGGTTTAAATTAGGATGATTGACTCCAAGTCTCTTGCATTCTCACAAGACCACCGGTGTCGGAGGCTTTCGACGGCCGTTTCCGGCGGTCATCGTGTTCTTCATTCTCCTGTTGACCGGAGTCTTGCGTTCTCAACTTTTATTGTTCTACATATTGATTTATACGTTCATGATAGCCTATTTTGATTAAACTGATCTGTTTTGACTTTGGATACATTTTTGTTGCAGGTTATCCACGTGATTTGTATGAGCTGTTCAGTGGTCATCATCAGCAAGCATTATGATTTTTTGGATCTCATCATCTAAAGACTAAACATCGATTGGTAACCTATTTGTGATTTGTATGAAGTGTTCTGTTTTGAATTTTGATACCTTTTTGTTGCAGCTTTAAATTAGGATGATTGACTCCAAGTCTCTCGCATTCTCACAAGACCACCAGCGTCGGAGGCTTTCGACGGCCGTTTCCGGTGGTCATCGTGTTCTTCATTCTCCTGTTGACCGGAGTCTCGCATTCTCAACTTTTATTGTTCATGATAGCCTATTTTGAGTAAATTGATCTGTTTTGACTTTTGATACGTTTTTGTTGCAGGTTGATTGACTCCAAGTCTCTCCAACTCTCACAAATGACAAAATTACCGGCGTCGGAGGCTTTCACACATCGACTGATACGTTCATGATAGTCTGTTTGTGATCTGTTTTGAATTTTTTATACGTTTTCGTTGCAGGTTATTAGGATGATTGACTCCAAGTCTCTCGCAGAAGAATTCAAAAGTGGATCTCATCATCGTTGATTGAAGTACTTGCATTCCCAATCTACCCGTTTTATCTCGCTGGATTCAGTGGATATGTTTTGAAGTGTTCTGTTTTGGATTCAGTGGATCTTTTAAAGACTAAACATCCATTGGTAATCTATTTGTGATTTGTATGAAGTGTTTAGTTTTGAATTTTGATATATTTTTGTTGCAGGTTATTAGGTTGATTGACTCCAAGTCTCTCACCCTTTTACAAAACTGGTGTTACCTGTAGTCATCGTAGAAAACGATAGCAATCAAACTTCATTGCGTTTTTTGTTCTCCTGTTGATTGATCAGAGTACTTGCGTTCTCTATCCGCCTTTTCTCGGTTCATCTAATCGTTTTGGGTAATGATAGCCTATTGGTGTTCGTATAAAACTGATCGGTTTTTAATTTTGATATATTTTTGTTGCAGGTTATTGAGTATGATACTGTTATTCATGAATTCCATCCTTTGTTCAGTTACAGAGTCACTCAGGTTAGCTTTATATATTTTGTAATTTGATTTACTTTACTTCTGGTTTTGGTTTACACGATTCATTTCGTATGGTATAATTCAGGGTCTTTTGACTTTGAGTATTCAAAGATGTGACTTAATTTTACTGGATGTTAGGGATGATTTTTCTTAGCTTATTTTTTTTACGTCAATAGTAATCAGGATAGTACTTACATAATTGCGGTAGAATTTGAATTATACTCACTTTCAGAGACAATAACCTTTACGCACGAATAGACAGAATCGGTTAGGAACTCCTAGGAGAAGCCATTTGTAGATATTTCTCTTATGGTAATAACACTCTACATGTTTTTTAGTGCAGTAGTATTTTGATGACAAAAACCATTATTTGTAACTGAGTTAACTTAGTTTGGGTGGTTCATTCTTCATGCTACTCTATTAATACATATTGTAACCATCTTAACTGGTCCTATTATAAACGTTTTCTTGGATTTAAGAGCAAATATGGTGGATATATAACTGTGTTCTAAAACTGCTTCATTTTGGGCTTATATAGCTGCAAATTTGACCATGGTGATGTCATTTTTGTGGAATCCTAGGTTCTGATGCTCCAATCTATATATTCCTAGAAGTTATGCTGAATATTTGTGACCTAGTTAACCCCTTAATTTCTGTTAATAATTGTGATATCTCAGATTGTTCTAGTATTTTAAACTACCTTTTCAGGTGTCATAAGTTCTATGAGTTGCAATTTTTCCTTCCATACCTCTTTGGATTTTTGTATACTATATATGATGTATGCTTTATTGCAATTCTTACAAAGAATAGGATATATGACATCTGGCACTGGCTTGATGATCGGACCTGGTAAGTAGATAAGTTTTTGTTTCTTTATATCATCGAGTAGAGAGCACACATGACATGATATCATTTACTTCTCTTAAGGTATCCTCCTGGATGAGTTATTTACCCTGGATTGACTTTGACTGCCAGAACCATATGAAAGTGTGTATCAGAGAACAATATGGGCTTTGATTAAACACATTTGTTCTAGTTAAACTGTTCTTGATGATATTACAGTAAATTTAGTAACAACTGTTGATGCTAGCGTGCTTCAATCTTTAATTATTCCCCTGCCTGTTGAAACTGAGTGTATTTATTGCTCTCGTATTCCCTACCTCTGCTTTAACAATATGGGTTGTCTTGGAAACATTATTGGCAACCTTGGTGCCTGTTGGTTTTAATGCAGTCATGACAGCGGAACATTTTGCATCATGTCTGGTGAGTTTTAATGTTGAATGGCGCCTACCTGTTTTTTTCCTCATCTAATAGTTTCTGACTTTAACATGTAAATTGATTATACACATTTCTTGATTCAAGGATGGGAAGATCCATATAATAATAAACCGGTGTTCTATCCTTATTAATGCATAACAAAGAGTTTGTGGTTTTTATCGCGAAGATTTAAAATCGTTTAGTACAACCGGTAATCACTCTTGTTTAATTTGGAGTTTACATGAGGGTTATTGTCCCTCAAATGAGTACTTATCTTGTTCTATATTTTTTTATGGATGCTTAAGGCTTATTATAGATCTTTGAAGGTTGTTTCAGTTCTTGTTTGTTTTCTGACATTACATTTTACATAAGTTGCATTACTTATTTTATGATTTCTCATGCATCAGTGATAGATTAATGTATTGTTGTTACCTAATTATTTTGCTGAAGGTTAAACTGAATTGAGACACGACTAGATTTGGCTTGACTGTATGTGCATGATTTGCTGAAGGTTAAAATGAACTGAGATGCGAGTAGATATGATGGTAAACTGCAATACTGTTCATGTGTGTGTTTTATGTTACATCCACATTGTTCTGATATGAACAAAATCTGCTTTACTTATGTGAAGTAATTAAATACACTACTTTTGTCAATTGCAATACATATAGCATGTGTGATGTCTATTCTCTCTCTCTCTCTCTCTCTCTCTCTCTCTCTCTCTCTCTCTCTCTCTCTCTCTCTCTCTCTCTCTCTCTCTCTCTCTCTCTCTCTCCCTGCTGCTTCCCTAACAGTGCTTTGCCTTTTGCTTACTAACATGAACCACTAGGAACAACATTTATACATCAACCAGACATGAGTACAAGTAAGCCATGTAGCTCAATTCTATATATATTGATTTCTAGTGATGCATTCTAATAATAACTAATACAAATGTATAACATGATTTTTAGTGATGCATTATATGCATAACTGTATCTTTTTTTCCCTTTTGCTGTCAAAGTTGTTTTTATTGTATGAACATCTTTACTATTTTTATGCAGGTTGTCTTGGAAACATTGTTGGCAGCCTCGGGGGCCTGATTGTACATTCATGATAGCCTATTTGCAATTCATATAAAACTTATCCGTTTTGAAATTTGATACGTTTTTGTGCAGGTTATTGAGTATGAAAGTTATATTCATGAAGTCAATCCTTATTCAAGTTATTTCAAACACAGAGTCACCCAGGTATAGCTTTTTATGTTTTGTAATATAATTTACTGTACTTCAGGTTTTGGTTCAGTCTGAATCTACCAGGCCTCTTTTGAGGCAGATTGAGGCTATGCAAGTATTTTTTTTGTTTGAAATGGTACCATTAGCTTTATGGTTTGAACACTTATATTTCTTTAAAAGGAAGCAAAAACACAAATAACTTCAAGAATAGGAAACTACGGGCACATGTATTACCGTTTTGCCTTTAAAAAGCTAAACATGTTTCTGTCTAAGGCAAACTCTGAGCAGAAAGGAACAACAAGTTTTTTTCTAAATATACTAAAATCGATACATTTTGGTGATGCCAAGGTGATAGAGGTTGAGCAGGTTGGTGTGTGTGTGTGTGTGTTTGGTATGGGTCAATAATGGGCTAGGTTGGTTTGGGTGACCCATAAACAATTTTCCATTCTATTTAAGATTTTATGATTGATAAATTCGTTAATTCTGATTAGAAAAAATGTTGATACAAAAGTAATCTAAATCTATAATAAAAAAGAGGAGGTTTAGCAATTATTAAGATGTGTGGGTTAGATGGTTTATGTAATGAGCTTGGGTTAATCCTGCCAATTTTTGGTACGGGTTAATCTTTTTTTGTTTATTTTTTGTTTTTTTATTATAATTGAATGCGATAGTTATGATTGAGAAACAATAGTACTATGAAAGTGATATAGATTTTTGAATAAAACTTATTTAGGTAGTTATATACATTGAAAATAGACTTTAAGGCGAGTTTCAAATCTGTTTCAATTGTTTATGCTTGAGAGAAACAATTTGACTACTATAACTTGATAAAATAGTTTTAACATTCTCTAAACGCCATCATTCCTTCTAATTTATACGGTTAAGAGCTTTTAAGAAACAAGTTGTTCAAGAATATGTGATAGAATCACAGAATATACCTTTTTTGCTTTTAAAAGCTAAAACTGTTTTGAAGGCCTAAAAAGGGTGGTTGTGAGGCTTCTATGGACCCAAACTGAAGTTACAGACAAAGAGCAACAACAATCTTCTCGTGAAATCTTTTGGTAAGATCAACTCAGCCTCAAAACATTATACTCATCAGATTTTAGGTGTCTGTGATATATCTTTTTAGTGTATTAACAAATAAATTGTTAGTCTTTTAGGTTGAATTTGGGAAGGACAGGAGGCTGAGGAGGGTACATCGATTTATTTAGTGGCTAATCGAACCAATTTTTTCAGTTCCCTACATGTGGGTAAGTATTGTTAAACCAATCAGGTTCTTATTTGTAAGTTTCAAGTAATATGAAGGATTGGAACTTAAGATCAATTAGATTATGAATTTATTTTTAGGGTTACAATTAAGCTATAAATATTCGGCTACGTCAGTAATAACTTGATTGCATTTTTACAGAAACATTGAGTCAGATGTTGAGATGAAAGAAGTCAAAGAACCAGATGTCCTAGTAGCACCTTACAAGTTTTGATATTTGTTACTCAGTTTCATAGCATGCATGATGTTTTTGTTATGGCAGATTATTTGGTTCTAGGTGTTTGCCATATTATTGTACAACCAATATGACCCTACAAGTTATATTTTGTAAGGAATTTTTGTAGTCTTCACTCTTCACTATCTATTTTGATAGCTTTTAGTCGAAAGATACAACAAATAATTTCTAGAGTAGTGATGGTTTCTCGTTTTATATTACCCTGATTATAGACTTATAGTTTTAATTGTCATGATGATTCTTTAGGAACATGTGATGATTCTTCAGAAGAAAAATATGAATGCTCAAGGCATTTGAAGGAGGGAGATGATGCTGATGACTCAACTGCCTCTCTACTGAGGATAAGGCAAGTGTATAAACCATATCCTGAATATCATAGAGATTACCCCGTGGAAATGTACTCTGATATCCAAAACATTCAGTGCAGTGTTCACGGTGGTGGTGATCATTTTGTATAGGCCAGATTCTTTGATTAGATGCATACGGACAGGACGAGACAGAGCAGATGATGATCACTCCAAAATTTAGGTGGGTTCAGCCGTTCAGGAGTCGTGCACAGGTGATTTTATATCTTTCTCCCTTCTGATTTCCCTTTTCATGGTTTTCATAGCAACTGTCGAAGCTATGTAAGGCTTAAAATGGGTGGTTGTGAGGCTTCTTTGGACCCAAACTGAAGTGACAGACAAAGAGCAACAACAGTCCTCTCATGAAAGCTTCTGGTAAGATCATTTTAACCTCAAAAACATTATACTCATCAGATTTTAGGGTCCGTGATATTTTTTTTTATAATTCTTTCTGTAGTGGCTAATCGAACTATTTCTTTCAGTTCCAACTGTTAAACCAAACAGGTTCTTATTTATAATTTTCAAGTAATATGAAGGATTTAAGCTTATGATCAATTAGATTATCAGTTTACTTTTAGGGTTACAATTAAGCTCTAAATTTTGATATCTGTTACTTGGCTTCATCTGTAATAAGTTGATTGCAATTTTACACTAACAATGAGTCTGAATGTTGAGATGAAAGAACCTTAAGTCTAAGTAGCACCTTGCAAAATTTTTATATTTGTTACTCAGTTTCATTGCATGCATGATGTTTTGATATGGCGGATTATTAGGTTATTAGTATTTGCCATATTAATGTACAACAAATTAATAGGTAGATTACTACATTTTGTGAGAAATTGCACTTCCCATATTTGATTACACTCAAAGTAATGTCGATCGAATATGACCTTATTGTTTGGCCTTTAAAAGCTAAAACTATTTTGTCTCACATGTTCTTATTGTTTTTGAGTACCCCAGATTAGGGAGTTTGAAGAAGAGAAGGAAGGGTTTATAAGCAAGCTACAGGTAAGTACTTCTCTAGACTAATAATATAAATAGTCAAGATGTTTTTCACAAAATCCATTCAATTGAAATACTTCTTTGAGAGTAAATACTTCTTTACAGATAAATGCTTCTCTAGAGTCAAAAGAGAAGATGCATATGAGAGTACAAGTCTTTACACGTATGGGTTAAAGTCCTTTTGCTTAATAAGCAAGCTACAAGTAAGTACTTCTCTAGACTAATAATATAAATAGTCAAGATGTTTTTCATGAAATCCATTCAATTGAAACACTTCACTGAAGTAAATACTTCTTTACATGTAAATGCTTCTCTAGAGTCAAAAGAGAATATGCATCTGAGAGTACAAGTCTTTACAGGTATGGGTTAAAGTCTTTTTGCTTATTTATTAATTTTTTTATAAATAGTTGAATGCGACAATTATGACTAAAAAACAATGTTATTATGAAAGTAAACCTAAGTCTTTGAATAAAACTATTTAGGTAGTTGTTTGTAGAAATCATTTTGACCCGTTCCCCTTTTATCTAATTTTGTCTCACATTTTCTAGTTGACCCTCTTGAGATTAACACAACAAATCCACCCCTCCATTATTGGGTCCATATTGCCATTTCACTATTATATTTCCTTGTTGTAAGCAGTATCTAGAGAAGATATGCTTAGCAAAGACATCGACGGCCTACAAAAACGATATCAGGTTTGTTTTATAGTTTTGATCAATGATTTGGATTATTATTGTAATATTAAGCTTTGTAAACATATTTAACGCATCAGTTGTTGATAAATAAACTAAAAATATAATTGTTTGCAAGTCAACTCTACCCATTTCAACTTGTTCTAAAAAATTGTATGTTTGACCCAAGCCAACATTGATCCGTTAACCCAGCCATCCAGACCAACCTAATCACCACATCAGTAATAGAGGACTACTGAATAGTGATGCAATGAAAAGAACGAAAACAATTTGTACTTATTGCCCTATTATTTATTACTTCTATGCAGGTTTTCTGTTATTTGACATGATACCTTGAACTTTTTGGTTTGAACATTGATATTTTTTTAATAGGAAGCAACTGTTGGAAAGGTAGAAGCTTGGCTGCCTTGGAGGGATTGCTAAACATTCGGCTTCAGGTTTGAATAATAGTATATATGTATGCGTATGTCATTTGAAGTATAAATTCTTTATATTTATAAACTTTTTTGATAACTTATATTCAGGATGCAAAGGATAAAGCTGCAGTTGTAGAGGAAAGAGATTGATCTATTAATGCACATTTATCCTTGACGTTATCCCAGATTAATGATTTTGAAGCTCAGGTGCTTTTTTTTTCTCTAATTAATTGGTTATATGGAAAAATTAGGTGGGTTTGTTAACGAGTCAAAATAGATAAATTTTGTTATGGGTCGGGGTGGGTTGATCGGAGCTAGGGGTGCAAACGAGCCAAGCTAGCATGAGCTCATATGGGCTTGAGCTCGGCTCGTGATGATTTAGGAGAGTTCGAGCTCGGCTTGTTTCTCATTTTATTTTTAAAGCTTGAGCTCGAGCTCGGCTCATTTCGAACTTTATTTTTAGACCTCGAGCTCGGCTCGTTTATTTATTAAAATATTATTTTTAATATTTTTATATTTAGTTTTAATTTTTTTATAATTATATATATTATAATTATATATATTATAAATAACATTATAATATTGTTTAATTATTTTTTATCATAACTTTATATATAATGAATATTATATATATATATATATAATTAATTAAATAAATATATATACATATAAAGGTTGTTTAGGCTCGCGAGCCGACTCGAGCTCGATATGTGAAGCTTGGGCTTGGGCTCGATAATTAAATGAGCTTTAATTCAAGCTCGAGCTCGAGCTCGGCTTGGGCTTGATAAAGCTCGGCTCGTTTTGAGCTTTTTATCGATCCTATCTAGAGTAGATCGCAAGTGGCTCGGCTCGTTTGCACCCCTAATCGAGCACTTATACAAAATCTTTAACTATTTATAAATAATAATTGTGTTAAATATGATTTCACAATTATATCTTTTCCTATTATAATATTATATTTTCATCATCAAAATTTTTTAAGAGATTAAATCATCTGAATCAACCCATAAATCAAATCAAGTAAAATAAATGAGGAAGATTGGTTATTCTACATTATTGGCTCTCTGTTAGGCTTGAAAAAAAACTAGAGAGAAGAAGATTATACAATCCAAGATAACCAATCGATTAGCTTAGCTCTTACCCTTCTATTCCATTTGTAAATTTGGTTACAAAGGAATAGGACATGTATAATATTAACCCCTGAACTTTAGATAGAGTTGTGCTAGTGACGTAGTTGTGTAAAGATGAGCAAAGGGAATAAAGTTTCTATACTTAGTAAGTCTATCCATCACCACCCAAATGATATGTAGGTGATAATAAATATAGGCACAGGTAAGGATTAAGCATTCTCTTATGGCCTAATGAACATTTTTATAGCATCCTTTTCCAATATAACACTTGTTCTAGGCGGCAAAGTGACCACCCAGTGAAAATGCATCACAAAAATGGACAATGTATAGGAATGACAGAGCTTGGATATTTTCATAGGGGCGTGGGGGCGAAACTAATTTTTTAAGGGGGGGGGGGACTCGTTATATATAAAAAAATTACACTATCGGATAAAAAATAACACTACTGGCGAAAAAAGAGGGGGGGCGGGGCGGGGGACCCTCTCGGCCCCTTCAATTATTTGGCCCCTTCAATCTTTTTAATTCTGCATCAAAAAGATGTTAGGAAGATATTTTAAATAAAAAGTATTTTAAAAAACAAACACTATGCAAACCTAAACGTCTGCGCGTGGTCTGAGCAGCACAAACAAAAGAGTTCGTGAAGACCTTTTCTGAAAAAACAAACACCACCATAGTCATAACCCATGTCTTAATAATAAAATGCTTCAAAATCATATAATGGTGGTACTAGCAAAATATCAAAGAGCTTTTTTTCATATACAGATAAAGCTAGTTGCCTGATAGATAGAACCTTGCTAATAAAGGTAATAGTGTGTCCATCCTACCTAAGCACTACCCTAAATCCCATAGTAAAACAAGAGAAGAAGATAGAGCGGAGTTGAGTGACTTAAAGGTTGTTTGGGCTTCCTAATGCCACAAAAAGGCAACTTTTTTTAAGAAGTTACTTAGAGGCTGATCAATTGTAGCAAAATCTTTTATGAACCTACTATAATACCCGATATGAATAAGGAAACCCCTTAACTGTTTAATAATGGTAGGAGCAGTGTTGCAAAAATTGGCCTAGGCGCTCGACTAATCGGAAATTAGTAGCTAGTCGGCCGACCACCTAGGAGATTTTACCTTATCGGCCAATTAATCGCTAGGCGGTAAAAGGTGGTCAAATTCGGCCCTAGGCGGTCCAAATCGGCCGAAAATCGGAAATTCTGGCCACTTTTCCGGCGATTTCAGGCCGGATTCCAGCGACTCTTGAAATTCTCGTGAAAAATTTGTAAATTCCAGCCAGATTTGTTTATATGTATATAAAACTAAACATTTTTATAAAAATTACATATAAAAATGTGTAAATATATATGTAAAATTGAAAATTATATATAAAAATTCCAAACCGATTAATCCCCACTAATCCCGATTAATCCGTAGTCCTTACCCCATCGCCCGACTAGCGCCTAGCGATTTTTACAACATTGGGTAGGAGTCTTTGCCCTTCTTGAGTAATGATATGACCTAGATTATCAACTTTATAAAATCACTTGGAGTGTTTGGCTTTGATTTGATGTGATCTTATAGGATGAACTATAGACCTGAACATCATTAGAAAAGACTAAGGTTGATCTTCTCAAAAGAGGTTTAAAAATAGTGTTCATTAGAGATTGGAAGGTAGTTGCGGAATTGGTTAAACCAAAAGGTAAAGCAAGAAACTCATAATGACCCTGATGAGTTCTAAAAGTTGTTTTATTTGGTGATAACCATTGGGTGTAGGCTTTGTATGGATCAAAATGGAGCAGTTGGACTCGGGGAGCCAAGCTCTAAATGGGCCTAATTTAGTTAGCTTGTTAACTAAAGGGACTAACCTTAATTCTAGCTTATAAATATATCTATTATACTTGTAATCTATTATCACTCGATATAAAAAAAACCCTAGTTGCTCGAAGAGGACGTAGGAGGAAAAAATTAGAGAGGAATAAATTAGATTTGCATTTTTCTAACCACATGATGTAGGATAGGTTTTCATGAAGGCGCAGGATTAAGGTTATAGACTTGTAAGGTACGTAGGATGGTTTAACTTTCTTGTCTGTCTACATAGTTTTATGGCTTACTAGTCATTAGCTTTAGATAGTTGCTAAACTTTTATGTTCTTTAACTCTGATTTGCCCAGCTTGTGTTTACACTTTTGTTGTAATCAAGTGTAATTGCCTTGTTTCAAATCTTGGCCCATGAGTCGTGGCTAGTCCCGCCAACGACTCATCCTCTATATTAACCGGTTTGGACATTCCACCGCATTCAAAGATACACTGAGTTCTTTGTAATTTGACCCGTAACACGTTCCATGCTACCACTGTCACCGAATCCCCTGAATGGTTTAGACTTTCGTTTGCAGAGGAGAGAGTTAGAGTAACTCGTTCACCTAACATCCTTGCTTCATACTTCACGTTTGCAAAATGAACTCTCTTAGCACCAGATTTAGTGAACCGTATTTTGTCATGTTTAACCGAGATGGTCATACATCCCTTAGTAGGTACCTCAACCATATACAATGATCATTGATCACCCTTCAATTACCACTACCAAACCTCACTTCT
Source organism: Flaveria ramosissima (assembly GCA_025215565.1). Lineage (NCBI taxonomy): Eukaryota > Viridiplantae > Streptophyta > Magnoliopsida > Asterales > Asteraceae > Flaveria > Flaveria ramosissima. The sequence continues at coordinate 40,995,975 of CM046042.1, forward strand.
AGTCCTTGTTCATCCAACTGATCCATTGAAATCAGTTTCTTTTTCAGTCCCGGAATCACCCTGACATTCTTTAAGTTCCATGTAGTACCCAATGAAGTAACCAGGTCAATATCACCCATGCCCGTTACCTCTAGTATCTCGTCATTGGCTAATCGTACCTTTCCAAAATCACAATGTTTTAGATTCACCATCGTTTCCCCGTTGTCCATGGCATAAAACGAAGCCCTTGAATCCATGACCGAAGAGTCCATACTGTTTTCTACACTAAGTATCAATATATTATCATTAGAAACATATCTAGCAGAAGTGTTTAATTCTTTCTTATTCGGACACTGACTCTTAACATGTCCTACCTCATTGCAGCTTCAACACTTCACATTTCTCCTTGGTTTAGATGAACTCCTTCTCCGACTCCTATTGTTCATGTTATTACTCTGACCCCTGCAAACATTTAGTAGTTCACTATTAGATGATTCACCCGAGTTCCTTCTTTTGACTTCGTCACCCATAATTGGATCTCGAATATCATTAAGAGTGAAACCCTTAGTCCCCACAGAACTTGAAATTATAGTCACAATTCAAGATCAACTATTAGGAAGAGACAACAACAGCAGTATAGCCTAAACTTCATCATCAAACTTAAATCTAACACATACAAGTCTTTAAAATGGAATTTAGATTGTTTATGTGAGCAATCACTAAGCTTCCTTCTTTCATCCTTGTGTTCACCAACTCTCGAATCAAGAACATCTTTTTCGCCGCATACGGTTTCTCATACATATTTGACAAAACAGTTATCATACCACGAGCCGTTAAAAGCAACATTTTTTGTTAGAACCAATGTAATAACCGCATGTGCCTTCTTGGCCTTCGATTCCCGATCAGCTTGTTTTATTTCCTCATATTTTTCTTCTAATACCATATCCAAGTCCTTTGATCTCATTTTAGCTATCCTTTTCGAGGTGGAAAGTTTTCAATGTTTGGCTCCGATTTTCAATGTTTGGTCGGGAAATCACTCATTTTAACACTCATTTATCAACCTCTTTATCATTTTGTTTCTCACTCTCCCTCTTTGTCGAGGCACCATTGACAATTACAACAGAGGATCTCATTGTAGCTATTCCTTTTAGGGTGGGAAATTTTAGATCTACTCACTCTCTTGCTATGGCTTGAAGCACCAACATCCCTGGTTGACCCAAGATAACATTATATATTGAATATGTTCTAACTAATATAAAGGTGAGGTTTCCAACTCTTCTTATGATCCCTTCACTTACGGTGAACAAGAGTTGTACCTTGCTTGGAGGCCAAACCATCTCTATTGAGAATCCCGACAGGGTTGATGAGTATTCAATCATTTGGTCCCTCGTGTGTGTGGTGAGTCTCCTTAGTAGAAGGCAGCGGGGACTCTCGTTCGATTAAGGACCTGTGACCTAGGTCGGGCTATCTTAATTTCCCGACTAATTCAGTCCCTGATGTGTTCGGTGAGTCTCATGTCTATTTTGAGAGTCCTCCTCTTGGTTGTCTCTTTTCTTGATAATGTCTACGTATTATTCTTTTGTCGACTTCTCTTTCATTTTACCCCTTTCATAGGTGTTATGTCTTTAATGTCTCTTACCAAGTAGAAACCTTCATTATTTTAGCCACATTCTTAATTTCCCGATTAAATTGAAAAAACAGTTATGAGGTATATGACTATGGGCTTGGTGTAATTCACAAAATTCATTGCGTTTTCCTTTATTTACCTTTTCTTGGAAGGGAGTTTAGTAATGTCGTTCTTTGTTTTTTTCTATGGATAAATCTAATTTTGAGTTTTGGTAAGGGTAGTAGAATTGAAATAAGAGGGATTAGAATATATTCCTTTCTTATTTATGTATGGTGTGTAATGTTACTTATGCTTTTCCCTTGAGAATTTGTAATGAGAGTGCAATTTGCCACCTTTTTGCTCCCCGACCATGTATGCCGTATTCATCGGTTTTTAGCTCCGTAACCTCGTACTCTTGATCAGAGCTTATCCCCCTAATGAATGCATGTGTATTCGTCTATTAACCAATGTTGTAAAATCCGCTAGGCGCTATTAGGTTGGTCGATTGAGGAGTTACGAGTTCTCGTTTTAGGCTGAGAGTACTCAGACATGGTAAATTATAAAGAATTCATTTTAGAAATTATAATATGTCAAATACTGTAACTTCGCTAATATTTATAACAATATATGTGAATCTCATTATAAATTAAAAGGATAAATGTTCAAATACTTAAAAAAATTTATAAATGGATACTTATTCTATAAAATTATAGACATTGTAATCATTTAATAATCTTCTTTTAAGGTATCTCCATGAAAAATAACAAAAATTGACGAAAAACAACAAAAATCTTAGTTTTCCGAGTTGGGTCAAATAAAGTCGAGTTGGGCCACCTAGCTCTGAGTAGAGCCGAGTTAGGCTGTCGAGCTCTGAGTTTTGAATACACCCCGAGTACTCGTTCGAGTTGGCCGAGTTTTACAACACTACTATTAACACAAAAGGTTTTCGAGAATTGTTCCTCCAATTCTCATATAATTGTATATTTTGTACTCCATTGATAAAGACATTAATCTTCATCACTTCCTCGTTGTCTTTGATTCTCATTGACTTCGTGATGTACTACCCCATGAATCCTCCCACGGCTTCATCCCCCTTTCTGATTTTATGTAGTAATTCACTTGGGTTTTTCACAGTCATCTTTTGCTCGCTAAAGTGCTTGAGGAATTTGTCTTTCCACTTAATGTAACTATCTATGCTTCTTGGGGGAAGGATTTCATACCAGATTCTCATGCTTCCCATTGAGTGCTTACACGAACATGTGGCACCAGGTTGTGGCATGTTCCATCTTCGCATCTTGTTTGCTTCCCTGAATGCGTACAAATTGTCTTATGGGTCCTGAGTTTTATCATACTTGTTTACACTTGCTTATACTTTTAATCTATCTTGTGAGGGCCTACTATCCTTTTGATGAACTTTGATTTTATGCAATGTCTTTTTAAAGGTATGGGAGAAGGAGGGGTTATGTCTCGTCTCTTGTTCCCATGAGGATGGATGGGCTGGTTGTGATCGTTAGCCTCCGTTGAGGGTTTTGAACGCAGGCAACATGGATGCAAGCAATGTGGTTAGTCTACACTCGAGGTGGGTTGGGTCGTATAAGGATCATAATGTCCTATTATATCGTCCGGCCCCTCACCAGGGTGGAGGTGTATCCTCTCCTTTCTGTATTCTCACTCAAGGGGATGTCATTAAATGATAGTTTGAATCAAGGTCTTTCATTTGAGCCTTTAATGGCAATAAGCACTAGTGTACATGACGATTGAGGTAACTCGGGATCAACCATTGTGTTGGTTGAACCATTGGTATTTACTTCGAAGAGGTAACTCCAAACCTCCAACGAGCATTTGCTACCTTAAGGGCTGTTTGACAGTCTTTTAATCAGCCTCTTAATGGTTCAGATGTCTGAATGGTTCAGCATTTAATGATTTAGACTGTTTGTCTTGCGAGCTAATGTCTGAATTGTTCAAACATTTGCCTCTGAATGGTTAAGCATTATACTAGTGCAGGCACTGGTTAAAATGTCTAATGCTGAATGGTTAAGGCCTCTTATCTGAATTGGTCAGACATTTTCATTTGAATAGTTAAACGATATACTAACTCTTAATGGTTCAGACCTCTTATTATTTCAGTATTTAATCATCAGAAGTTGTCAAATAGCCCTTTAGTCTTTATATAACCCTTGGGCTTGGTGGGCAGCCCATTAATAAATATTAATATTGGTTTAATTGAGGGGTTACCGCTTCGGTAAGGATGTTTTTATATGATCAAATAAGTATGACTAACATTTAAATTGATTTTCTAACAATAGGCAACAAACATGATGATAAAAGTGGAAGAACAAATAGATTGATAGCAACTAGTTTGAATGATAAAAGTGGGCAGCCCAAGCTTTAGACATCAAGCTCGTGCCGGCTCGCGAGCCTAAACGAGCTTTTTGTTTTATATAATTTTTTTTACATATAAAATATATATAAATATATATGTACATAAATCATATTTATTATATATATTTTTATGATGAAAACTAATTAGATAATATTTATTATGTTAAATATAAAAAAGTTTCATTATAAAAAATATAAAAGTAATTATAAAAAAAATAATTTTTTAATAATTTAACAATAAACGAGCCGAGCCCGAGCCGAGCTCGAGCCTGATAATTTTTTGGCGAGCCGAGCTCGAGCTCGAGCTTTCTAAAACTAAAACGAGCCGAGCTCGAGCCTAAGCGAGCTCGGGCTCGGCTCGGCTCGTTTACACCCCTAGTTAAGACAACTCGGTTTGAACAAAATTGAGAGAAAATTACCAAACTGAACATTTGACCAAATCAAATTACCAAAGTAAATATTCACAATTAATAATTACTAAAAATAAACTATTCCTCGCCATGTGGGCGAGGAAAAATCTTAATTTGTCGCTGACAGTGTACATTCTTACTGATAGGAGAAAAAATTTCATAATTCTTTGCTAACGTATCAATTTCTCGCTTACTAGGCGAGGATTTGGCTTTCTACTCACCAGCGTATCAATTTGCATACATTTTTCACTAACTATGCGAGGATTTTGCCCAAATTTTTAATTCCTTTCCTCGGTGTAATGTTTTTATATTTTTATGTATAAAATATTAATATTTTATTACATAAAATAATATAATTTTTATATATATTTATAAAAATGAAAAGAAACTACTCCTATATACACAATTCCATTAAGTTTCTTATTAATTTCTATATATGAAAAGAATAGTCGTTTATTTTATAAAATTTTGTAACTATCTATTTGATAATTGGGCAAATACCATTAAAAACAACATATTTTTAATTTTTATCTCACTTAAGTCCCTGTACAACTTTTTGCATGTAAAAAACAAACATATTTTTTTATTGTCATCAACAATTATAACACATAAAACCAATTGCACATAAAAAATCGGCTTATAAATGGATTTGGGTAACGGTTTTCTCCTTTACTTGGATGTTTTCTTCAACCAAAAACAATCTCTAGTACTGTAATATTTTTTCCATCGGCCGAAACCGTACTGCGGTAGCTATAACTGTCAACAACAACATACAAACGGCCCGACAGATTGTTGCAAACATAACACCGATTCAAAACACGTTTTTGTTCCTTTTCTTTTTGTATAAATATCTCTTGCAGTGACACGATAATTTTTCTACAAGATCTGTTAGTCGAGAGAACATAAAAGATTTTGTTATAGATTTGGATTTTGTTTGTCTTAAGGAAAAACGACAAAAACCGTTACGAATAATAAAAAATAAGCATATTTGGGCCATTGGATTTTTGAAGAAGAAATGGTGGAGAATGAGGATTCAATAACTAAAAAGACGAGAGATACAATAGAGATAAAGAGAGACATTCAATCACTGATAAATAATTAATTAACTTAATAGTTGTGTGCCAGTGAGTCATAGATCAACTGGTTTATGAGACATCCTATGACTTTTCAAAATGAAAGTAATGGGCTGGAGTCTCACTATGACAATATGCTCCAAGTAAGCCAAGGGATTTACCACGGTAGGCCTTTGGATGGTGAGTTTCGCTTGAAATGATGGACGAGTCGGGTGTGATTCCCGTTAGTTGTGTCCTCTTTCAAAATCTTTTCAACTTCCAAGACGCATATATAGCTGAATTCACTTTGATGTTTGTGGGCTTAGTTCTTGTATTCCTATTTGTGAATGCTCATCTATTTGTACCTTCTTTATAATCATGTTTGATAGTTTCTATGCACCATCTATAATAATTCACATGTTGCAATACTTTTATAAATATATTGACTTATAGTAGTAAAGTTAAATAACTTAATGTAGAGAAAAAGAAATATTAAAAGTGAAATCATACATAATTATAAGCACTACTATGATAAATTGTGTTAAAAAACTTTGTATTTTGTTCCTTTAAATATGACTATGTAAGTAACAATGATCTCGCTTAGTAGATATATTCACAACATAAGTTAATGCAAAGATAGAGTTTGACAAACATAAATTAATCGGTCAAGATAAGTTAATTGTAAGAGAGGGAGGGAGGGAATGAATTTGAGAACTTATTGTGTGTAGGGATGAACTTTTAGTAGAAAATATAAGGGAAAAAGGTATATATATTTTTGGGTAATTGGGTAAAGAGGAAAAATTAGGTATTAGAAAGGGAGAATTAGAAAGAAGATATTAGGTATGTAATATAAACACATTATATAATAAGAGCATGTTTAGATGCTATATTGTAATATTTTCTACTCTGTATTTTATGTTTACAATTTTACATGTTTTGACTCTTAAATTCTTTATCAAAAGCATTTAATCATATATCAGTATCCGCAACAACACGCTACAAGGATATGACGAAAATTTGATTGGAATTGTGAAGAGTGCAGTTTCCGACCAATTTTGTTCCTGTAGTAAACCTTCTATTCAGACGCGTTGTTCACCCAATTTTGTATTCAGACACGTTGATTCAAGGCTTGTTTAGTCTTCAAATGAAAATGATAGAAAAGAAGTCAAAAGAAGGAATATGAAGTATGAACCATTGAACCATTAAAAATTGATGTGAGGGTAGAAAAGAAGTCAAATGAAAATGATAAGAAAAGGTGAATCTGTTGTATGGTAAATAGTATTGGAACTTGAAATTTGACGATTTATTTATTTAATTTTCTTTTTAGTATTTCTCGAACTCACTTCTTTCAAATGTTATCATATAATTTCACAGGCAACGATTTTATTTTTGAATTACTTTTTTTAATGAAATATTTAATCTTTTACAACTACATATTTATTCATCCAAATATGAGGTTTTTCACCCTTTTTTTATTTTAGTATTTGTTTAATGAAACTCATATTTATTTGGGATAAGAAAGTAAATATTAATTTTACTACTTTAAAACTTTTAACATGTTATGTGAATAAAATAAATGATAAAACATCAAACAAAGTTATTAACCAAAATAAAGTTATACACATCAACAGATCCAATTAGACAATTAAGATAAGGCGGAGATTTTTACCTCGGTCTTAATTGTATTAGAAAAACACACATGTGACTGCAAGTGGTTATCGCTAATTACCGTCAATCGTTACCTGGCGCAATCCAAATCAAACACAATTTAAAAAATTAGAAAAAAGCAAAACAAAATGCATTTGAAACACCCAACTAAGAAGCCAGCAAAAAACAGTGGGTAAAAAAGTGGCCAAAGAATAAACTCTTTAAAGATCACTTAGCATTTACTTTTGTTTTAATATGTATCGCAGTTGATTATGAATTTATGCCTTGAAATTTATAAGTTCTTATGAAGTTATTCTGTTTTAAATCCGACCGAAACTAGTCCGACGAGTAGGTCCTTGCTTCCGGTGTTGAAAAGGTTGAGTATCTTAGTTGTTTTTTATTGTTCAAATTTAAAAAAGATGTATAGATGAATAGGTTTAACAAAATATGATTTAACACACATCCTTGTCGGTTTTCTGACTTTAAGCCATGTCATATTTTGAAGAAATCACTCAAAACGAACATTTTTATCATTCAACTTCAAGAAAAAATTGTCATTTAATCAACATAATTTTATTTGAAAAAAAAAAGAAATTTAACCTGTGTCAACGAATAAGTTAAAATTTTAAATTAAACAAAAGATACTAGTTAGATAAAAGCATAATAATTCTAATAGTGGTATCATCATGTTTTATATAAAAAAGAAAACAAAACACATAAAAAAGAAAGAAATCACAGAAACGTCGATTTGTTGCCACTTAAAATAGGAAATGATTTAGAGAATCTTTAAGTCATGATTCATAAAAATCCTGATAACAGTAATATATCTTTTTACTCGGTAGAAATTCAAGTAGACCAACCAATAAAACAGTTCCACGTGTACACCACCTCCTCCATAACACACATCAACTGTACAATGTACATCATTGCCTTCACCGTTCATCGGAGTACTTGCGTTCGATCGATTGATATCTGTGTTTGAATTTTGATGCGTTTTTGTTGCAGGTTTTTAGGATGATGGACTCCAAGTCTCACAAAACCACCGGCGTCGGAGGCTTTCGACTCCGTTACATTGTGTTCTTCATTCCTCAGCAAGCAAAAGAAGCACTCTACATTGTGTTCTTCATTCCAACTTTCCTCGGTTAATTTAGTGGATGATTGACTCCATGATTCGTGTTAACAAATCGTCGCGTTCTTCATTCTCCATCTGTCTCGTTTTTTCTCGGTAAATTCATTGGATCTAGACATTAATTGATAACCTATTTATGATTTGTATGAACTGTTCTGTTTTGAGTTTTGATTCGTTGTTGTTGCAGGTTGATTGACTCTAAGTTATACTATTGATAACCTATTTTCTGGAGCAAGCAATCGAAGCATCTTCTCTATCTGTTTTTTGTCGGTATATTCAGTCAATCTAATCATTTAAATACGATTGATGCGTTTATGTAAATTCAGTCTGTTTGTGATTTTTATCAACTCTTCTGTTGTGAGTTTTCATACGCAGAACCACCGGCGTCGAAGGCTTTCGTCGGAGATTGTAGAAAACCTCAGCAAGCAAACTCGATAGTCTAAACATCGTTTGATACGTTCATCATAGCCTATTTTGTGATTTGTTTTGAATTTTTGATACATGTTTGTCGCAGGTTTATATTAGGATGATTGATACGTTCATCATAGCCTATTTTGATTAAATTGATCTGTTTTGACTTTTGATACCTTTTTGTTGCAGGTTGATTTACTCCAACTCTCACAAATGAAAAAACTTCATCGTTGATTGAAGTACTTGCATTCTCCAACGAAGCGCTCTATGATTCAGTGGATCTCATCATCTAAAGACTAAACATCCATTGGTAACCTATTTGTGATTTGTATCAACTGTTCTGTTTTGAATTTTGATACCTTTTTGTTGCAGGTTATTAGGTTAATTGACTCCAAGCCTCTCGCCCTTTTACAAAACCGGTGTTACCTTCGGTCATCGTAGAGAATGATCGCAATCAAACTACATTGCATTCTTCGTTCTGTTGTTGACTGATTACATACGTTTTTTGTTGCAGGTTATTGAGTATGAGAGTGTTATTCATGAATTCCATCCTCGGTTCAATTAAAGAGTCACTCAGGTTTCACTTGATATGCTTTGTAATTTGATTTACTTTACTTTAGGTTTGGTTTTCACGATTCGTTTCGTATGATATGGTATAGTTCAGAGTGTTTTGACGTTGAGTATTTAAAGATGTGACTTAATCATACTGGATGTTAGGGATGATTTTTGTTATCTTATTGTTTTACTTCAATAGTAATCAGGATAGTACTTTTATAATTGCGGTATATGCTGCTTTTATTTAACTTAGAATTTGAATTATAATCACTTTCAGAGACAATAACCTTTACGCACGAATAGACAGAATCGGTTAGGAACTCCCAGGTGGAATTTAGTGTAGTAATATGTTGATGTATGCTTCAATCTATATAATTCTTGATGTTATGCTGAGTATTTGTGACCTAGTTAACACCTTAGTTTTTGTTAATAATTGTGATATTTGTGGAATTCAAGATTCTGATGCTTCAGTCTATATAATTTCTTGAAGTTATGCTGAATATTTGTGACCTAGTTAACACCTTAATTTTTTTAATAGTTGTGATCTCTCACATTGTTCTAGATTTTAAACTCTCTTATCAGGTGTCATAAATTTTAATAGTTGTAAATCTTCTTTCCATACTTCTTTGAGTTTTTGTATACCGTATATGATGTATGCTTCTATGTATTGTTTATATCTCTCTTCTGATTGCCATTCCTTACAAAGAATGGGACATATGACATCTGGCACTTGCTTGATGATTGAACCTGGTAAGTAGATAAGTTTTTGTTTCTTTATATCGTCGAGTTTGTTTTCTTTCCATATGACATGACATGATATCATTTACTTCTCTTAAGGTATACTCTTGGATGAGTTATTTATCCTAGATTGACTTTGATTGCTGGAACCATATGGAAATGTGTATCAGAGAACAATCTGGGTTTTGATTTAACACATTTTGTTCTAGCTTAACCTGATCATGACGATATTACAGTAAATTTAGTAACAACTGTTGATGCCAGGGTGCTTCAATCTTTAATTATTCCCCTGCCTATGGAAGCTGACTGTATTTATTGCTCTCGTATTCCCTACCTCTGCTGCACGGGTTTGTTTTCTTTTCATATGAATACTATTGTGTCATTCTGTTGTAGTAGTAGGTTTTAGATTCATTGGTGGACTTTAGTAGAAAACACAGAGTTCTGATGTATTTTAGTATTTTCTTCTAGTAGATAAATTCAAACATCAGCCGCTAGTTGGATGTATAATTCTCTAGTCAATCTGTTACATTAAGGTAGGTATCCACTCCAAGAATAAGGGAGAACAAGTTTCATGTTAGGATACAACTTTTTATGGTTTATTCAGTTATTTATAATTCTTTATCTTCCAGGTGTCATCCTACATATTTAGATCAGTGGCGGGAGCTATGCAGGTTGTTCATGTTTCCCTTTTGCTATCAAAGTTGTTTTCATTCGATGAACATCTTTATTGTTGTTATGCAGGTTGTCTTGGAAACATTATTGGCAGCCTTGGTGCAGGTTGCTGGTTTTAATGCAGCACGACAGCAGAGCATTTTACATCATGTCTGGTGAGTTCCAATGTTGAATGGTGTCTACTTGTTTTTATTTCTCATGTAACAGTTTGTGACTTTAACATGTAAATTGATTCTACACATTTATTGATTCAAGGATGGGAAGATCCATATAATAACAAACTGGTGTTCTATCTTTATTAATGCATAAAAAAAGTTTGTGATTTTTAACGTGAAGATCCAAAATTGTTTAGTACAATCAATAATGACTCTTGTTTGATTTGGAATCTACATCAAGGTTTGTTATTGATACAAATTGTTTCCTGTTGCTGGAATACAAACACAATTTTAAACTGTTTCCTAACAATAAACTTTATTTGCAGACTTTGAACACTCCCTCTTCCATGCCACATTAAATTCCATTTCATGACATGGTAAGCTTAAAACTTTCAGATATTTTGTTAAAATTGCTATGATTGTCACTTGTCTTTTGTTCTTTTCATTTTCCTTTTTTTTATGTAAACTCTTATATGAGACTGATCATTCATTCAGGTATGCTCTTGGGGAGGGTACCCTTTCCTTGCATTGCGACTGGCCGTTATGCGTCTTGGTTATACATTGCATATGCTCCACTTATATTATATGTGATTTTGATCATGAGTCGATAAAGAAATGAAGAACAGGAGGATTTTTTTTTACTTGAACAGAGGATTGTGCTATTCTTGCACAAAAACATCTATGCGTAACCGTTTATCTCTTTTTTTTCCTTTTATTGTCATAGTTGTTTTTATTGTATGAACATCTTTACTATTTTTATGCAGGTTATCTTGGAAACATTGTTGGCAATCTTGGGGCCTGATTGTACATTCATGATAGCCTATTTGCGATTCGTATAATACTGATCTGTTTTGAAATTTGATACGTTTTTGTGCAGGTTATTGAGTGTGAAAGTATTATTCTTGAAGTCAACCCTTATTCAAGTTATTTCATATACAGAGTCACTCAGGTTTAGCTGTTTATGTTTTGTAATTTAATTTACTGTACTTCAGGTTTTGGTTTTTCAGGATTTGTTAAGTATATCAATCTTGATCAGGAATCCATAAAAAATGACAAACAGGAGATTTTTTTTTCTTTTTTGATGAAAAAGGGGATTGAGCTATTCTTGCATAAAAACATCTATGCACTTGTATGTTCATCTATTGTTTTGTCTTCATTTTGTTGTCAAAGTTTTTTTCATTCCATAAAATCTTTACTGTTGCTATGCAGGTTGTTTTGGGAACATTATTGGTCTTAATGCGGTCATGACATCAGAAATGTTTTGCATCATTCTTGGTGAGTTTCAATGGTGAATGGTACCACTTGGGCCTTGTTTATGGTACTCGTTCTTTCTTGATTATATATTTTAAATTTAGTATGACTTTAGAATGATTTCGGACACATAATAGATTAATGCATGTATTGCTTTTACCTAATATGCTTCACTAAAAAATCAAACTTGAGATACGATCAGATCTCATGGTAAACTGATATATTGTGCATGTGTGTGTTTTATGTTTACATTCATATTTTTCTGATATAATTGACAACTGCCTTACTTATTTGATGTAATTACATACACTATTCTTGTTAATGTTGATATATATTGCAGGTTATCCACATGATGGTACTTGCATATTATTTTTAAGGGATTCTCTTTCAAAAGATGATTAAAGTGGCTGCTACCCTTATACTATCTGTTGGCATGTAAGTTGACTTATTTGTGTTTGCTCATAACCTTAGAAATAATGCTCATTTGCATACTGAATTCTTAGCTACACCCCTTTTATTATTAGAAAAAAATGTTTTACCAAAAACAAAACTAACTTCTGTTAAGCAATTCGGGATGTATTCTACTAAGTTTATGTCTACTGATTTCTGTTGATGCATGATATAGTTACTAATACATATGTATAACATGTTTATAGGATAACGGTGAGAATCTCTTTCAGTGGGGTTGTTGGAGATTCAAACAAACATATCTTTACAAGACAGCTCCTATGATGATTTTGCACACATCTTCGAGAAATCCCATTAAATATAGAAAAACAGCATTCCAGGTAACTAATATGATTCGTTTAATCTATTGTTGGAGATATATGTTTTGTTATATGTATGATGAAGTATGTTGTCAATATATATGGAGGTAATAATCACAATAATAGACATAGTTGTTTCTGTAGATTAACCCCACACATTTGATTAGATTACTTTGTAAGATTTACATATCTAAACGGCACATTCAACCATTGCACGTCTTAGAAGCAGTTGATCACCAACTGTATGACCCGCTAGTAACTTTTTGTCGTGATTAAATATAACTTAGACAGTGATGTCTAGATTACCTCTTTATCACACTCCCTTAAGTTGGACTTCATATACCCCAATCTTCAATGTTTAGGGAGGATCACATTGTATAAGCATTTTATTAGGTTTAAAGTAAATGTTAAGTGCATGGGTGTTTAAGTTATTAGTAGAAAGTCTAGTTTGGAGTATGATAAGATCAACAACAAAACAGGCAATTATCTTTAAGTTACTAATAGAAAGTGTAGTTTGGAGTATGATAAGATCAAGAACAAAACAACGAACTACTTGATTGAAGAAGGGCTATGTTTTCAATAAAAACGATTAAAAACCAAAATTAAGAACAAGGACAGAAGAAAAACTTAACCTAGCTCTTGAAATATTACTTGTGAACCGCTGCTCCACTGCTCCATCTTTCCTCTGCTGATTTGAGTGGATGGGTTTTAAGAAATCTCTGAAAATGGATTCAAGTTGGCCCTGTGCTTTGTCCCTCTTCCCCCGATTTGTATCATTACTTCCTGTGCTTTGTCCCTCTTCCCCCGATTTGTATCATTACTTCCTGTCTAGTAAAATGTCTTGTCTTATAGGCGGAAGCATGAAATTGTTCAACCAACAAGTCATAGAGCTCCCAAGTAACTTCCTCCCTTGGCTTACACCAAGTATTCAAAAGCTCCAACACCTCATGACCTGCCTCATAGACCCAATGATAATATTCAAGTTTGGCTGCATTTCTTTTTACTAGATATTTTCTATAGGTAATTGATGTAGTTGGAAGGACAATAATAAACAATTGAACCTTTTGATTCAACAAGAATACCATGAATAATTCATCTAACTATCGTTGATTCATAAAGAATGCTGATAATCAGAAACTCACACTAACACACATTGTTATAGAAAGAAAACAAAGGTTTTTATAAAACTTCAATAATTATTCCACGCATCTCTTACATGCATATATAGAAACAAAACAAGTAGAATGGGCCACAAAACAAAGTCGAATGGGCCACAAAACATAGATAGGCCAAAACCTGGGCCAAATGTAAAGTTCAACAAAATCTAAAAATAAGACAAAAATTAAAATAACACATAAAATAAGTCGTTTTGGGCTAAAACGATAACCACAACCGCCTATGGCGTTTGTGAAAACGTGCTCCTCGGTCCAACGGTCGTTTCGACTAGTTGGAAGCCCTTTTTGACAAGCGATCTTAGACCTTCAAAAAGGCTATAGCTTGCTCCTCCACACTTGGGCCCACACCAGTAATGGAGCAACTGGGTCAAACGAAGAAGATCAGCGGGTTGGTTTGACATTATAAGGTTTGAAGAACCTTGGGGAGAGCTTCATGTATCGACGTTTAGTCAAACTCCTCTGATGATACGGCTGGATTATCAAAACCACTTAATCGCCAATCTAAAAAGACAGTTTTCAATGGTTCGAATTAGCTTGGTTACGCATGCAGTCTTAGGTTTTAAGAAAGTTTACATGAAGTGGATTTAACATGTCATCCCTATCCATTAGTAGTTTCAAGTCTGCATTCTTTGTCTCCCCTGCAACATAAGGAATAATGGGAGGTGGTTCCCTGCCATACACAACAAAAATATTGTTATACCCGTGTATGAATGATAGCCTGTATAGGGCAACAGAAAAAGTGTGATACCCATGGATGAATGATAGCATCTTTGTTTGACTGTCTGTCTATAGATGGTAGCTAGTTTCGAGCTGTAATTTTGTTTAACACAACCGAAATAACTCTTGTCAAAAGATACATAGAAAATGACTTCTCAATCAGAGATAATCGAGCGAGGAAAACCATGCAATTTTACTACCTTTTAGTTGTGAAGGGATGAGACAAGCAAATAAAGCTGCCGTACTTGCTTAGGCGGTCAACCACCACTAAGTTGGTGAACAGAGAAGGTCAGGAGTCCTATAATAAAGTCCATCAAAAATGCACCACACTCACGGCAAAAGACTTTTAAAAGGAAAAGCCTTACTAAAATATGCTACTAGTAGTCATCTTGAGATAAAATGGCATTTATACCATGAAAAGATGCATCACGCTCCATGACCAAAGACTTTTCCATGACCAAAGACTTTGAAAAATCGGCAAGTTTTAAGACTGGTATGGACATCAAGGCCTGCTTTAACCTGCTGAAAGCTATTAAGGTTGTTTTAGACCAAAGAAAACCAT
Source organism: Flaveria ramosissima (assembly GCA_025215565.1). Lineage (NCBI taxonomy): Eukaryota > Viridiplantae > Streptophyta > Magnoliopsida > Asterales > Asteraceae > Flaveria > Flaveria ramosissima. The sequence goes on from CM046042.1 coordinate 41,011,183, forward strand.
CCTTTTGGTGACATATGCTAAAGGATGGGAGATCAAACCATAATTTCGCACAATACACCATGGTAACCAGTAAGCCCAAGAAGTCCCCAAATCTTTTTTATTGATGAAAGTATCTAGCAGGAATTAATGGCTGTGATTTTCTCATGTTCCACATGAACTCTTTCCTTTCACTAGCACAAAGAATGTTCAACAATCAAATAGAATGTTCAAAGTTAACATTCCAATTCCATTAAGAATATACCAACCAAACACCTTACTAATTTCAATAAGATTTCATTCCCGTTCCAATTCCGTTTCCAAATCATTTACAACACATTCTACGAACCAAATGACCCCTAAGAGTATCGAGTGATAAGTAGAACAAAAGGGGGCCTAAGTATGACTTCCTGTAGAGACTTTCTACGATCTTGTACTACAATAATTTAATTCTCACTCAATTGGGTCGTTGGTTGTTTTTGATAGCCGTCGACCCCTCTCGTGAAGTAAGGGGTTTGTAATACCTCCAACTTTATTTCTTCGGCTAAGTGTTAAATACTATTATACCAACTTGATGAGCGTGAGTGTCATCTTGTTTTTCGCCCGGGGGATATGGGTGACCTTAGCAGTCTTGAACATTGCTAGCAGGGTCATAATTGTTTCTAAGTATGATGCCATTGTTGCATCATTGGCGTTGTATTCCCCATTCATTTTGTTAGCCACCGACAGAGAATCTACGAGGGCTTCTAAGTTCCCCACCTTGATCTTCTGGCTAGTTTTAGTCTAGTGATGAAGGCTTTGTACTCTGTTACATTATTTGTGCTAGAAAAGTTTAGCCTTATAGCATAAGTGAGCTCAATATCCTTCGGGCCGACCAAAATCAACCTTACTCCATAACCTTCTTCATTTCACGCTCCATCCGTGTACAATTTCGATCTCAGTTCCTCCCTTTTTATTTCTTCAAAGGTAGATTACGGGACTTGCTTATTTACAAGCAATGGTTTCTCTAATGGCGCTTCTATAAGATTCTGTCAGTACTTGCCTCTTGTAAGAGGGACGTGGGTGGTATTCAATTTTGTGATCCCATTTGAAGACCCACTTGGCTAGTCTTTCGGGCACCTACAGTCGCCTCAACACCTATGGGTTTGATGGTTAGCAGTTTCATAACATGGTGAGGCGTATACAAGTATAGTGGGATTTAGTTTCCATCTTTTTTTACCATTAACACTACACTAACCGCCCCCTTCGACACTACAAGGTATGCCATCATAGGTTCCTTTTATCTAGGGGTTGCCGACGTTAGGATGTTGCATAAATGAATTCTCAACTTTTAAAATGCGTATTTTGCTTCAAGTGCTCACATGAAGTGGTTTTCCTTACACATTTCATTAGGGCTACTAAGAAGGACAATGACCTCAGTTTTTTTATAGAGGGGCTTGAGTGCAACCAATCCGCCTTTGAAGGCTTGTAACTCTTTCAACGTTCTAGGATAATAATTGTTAGTTATTACTTGCATTTTTAAGGGTTGACTTTGATGCCATGCTTAGTTACCTTCGAAATGAACACTTGTTGGGGTTTAACTTAATTTTATCCCCTTGGAAAATTTTAAATGTTTCTACTATGTTCTCCATCGTCCAATGTTTGTTTTACCGATTGTTTTAGCTCTTGATAAATTGATTATCAACATGTACCTCCAAATTCTTATTTATTTTTTATAAACAACTTATCCATGAATCAATTATTACCGCATTTCTTATTTTGAAAGGCATCTTCTGTAATAGAAGATACTCTCGTCCGTATAATAGTTGTTTCTCATCATTACTTATGTCATTTGAATTTGATGACACCTTTTATATGCATCCAAAAAGCATTTAAAGGGAAAAGAGTCTAGCGAGTATCTTCTTGTCAGTTTTAGAGAGAGGATAACAATCTTTCGGGCACACCTTGTTTTGGCCTTTTAAGTTGATACACATACGCCAGCTCCAACTGGACTTCTTAACCAAACTGGGTTAAGGATGCAACAGAGGTATTTTACCTTTCGTACTATCCCAACCATTAGCAACTTCCTTTCCTTTTCTCATGCGGCTCTACTATTTTCAAGTCTCATGTTGCGTTTCTTTTGTTTAACCGGCTTAACATGTTCTTCAACCCTTAACTTATCTTCTATCTGATCATGTGGTATACCCGCCATGTCGTTTTTGTGTCTAGCGAATATATCTTTGTTTCTTACAAATAGTTTCTTGAGGGTTGCCTCCTATCTTTATAATAATTAACATTAATTTTCTACCAAATGAAATCCAGGTTAACCCGAAATCTAATCATTGTGCTTTTGTTTATTAGCTGTTGTGCAATTAAGGTGAGTCTTCACGGCCCCTATTTTACATTACTTTCCTTTTGGGGGAGAAAATATGCAATCTTTACTTATCTGTGGTTTTAGTATTATTGTTCATCGCCTGTTACGTTAATGCAAACATATATGAAATCCATTCTCGAACCGTTAGTATTGAGGTAGCGAGGTAATTTTGAGTGGTACTACCGGGTTTGACAAACCCCACCCGCATTAGTCGCGCTAACTCGGCTGGAGGTCGAACGGGTGTTTAATTGACCTAACATTTGCCACTATCTGTGTTGAAGGCAAACAACTTACAAACAGTCAGCTTCGGTTTGAAACGCTAAGTAACTTGATTATAGGCTAGCTACCTATCGATATGCTTTAATTACTTTACCATGCGAACATTTTCAAACATATTATCTGTTGTTAAACCTGTGAACTCACCAACTTTATGTTGACATATTTTAGCATTTTTCTCAGGTCACAAGAACGCTTAAGGTTACACGGCTAAGGATTCACACAGGACATGCATCACAAACTTATTTTCTTGCATTGAACAGTTTTATTTGGGCGTTGTGTTTTGCGCAACTTTTAGTATTGGTTTTAAATTTTACTTATACGCTTCCGCATTGGTTATTATCTCAACTATATTTTACTCTGATTAAAGTTCAAACGTTTATTTAAATTCATATATAATTTTCTTTTGATATGACCGTGTTTGAGATCCTGGTTTGTCACACGCCTCGCGGTAAAACCCCGCACGTGGAAATTGAGGGTGTGACAGATTGGTATCAGAGCCATTGGTTATAGAGAACTAGGATTGCATTTGCATCTAGACTATAGCCTTAGACACAACACTAGCATTGCACAGACACTCTTACTTGTTTACGACTTTTGGACGTACATGTCATGGCATACTCGCGTTACGTTACATGATGTCCAAATCATCATCATCCGAACCATCCATGTCACCTATATCACCCTCGGCTAGTAGAGAGACTGAGGATTCCGCTCGTCTGCCTTCGGCATCTACACCTGTTTCTTCACCCCCGGAGTCCAAGAGACGCCGACTTGAGCCTATCATTGCCACTACGGGGCACGAGAAACCCTTAAATGCCCACGACTCACCTAACACCCACGATTGGGACTGGTTACTAGGTTTGATCGCCCGATGGATTCGGGAGGAGAACGTACCCTACCCTCCTACCCCCTTCACTCCTGCTTCTACTCCTATCCTACCATATATTCCTCACCCGCCCGAATAGTCATTCGCCGCCTTTGTAGCTGCGATGAAACGTGAGATACACAATATGCGTCAGACAGCCGGAAAGATTAGAACCCCGTCAGAGGATCAGGCTCGAACACATAGACGCTTAGAGCTTCAAAAAGAAAGCCTTAAATCCACTGACAAGTGCCATAATAGACTCGTTAAGGAACTCAAACAACTGGTGGCCCGTGTTAACACTTTAGAGGCTAGAGCCGTGGAATCTGAGCAGCAGCGTGTTCAAGCAGCAGTGAGGATTGCGGAACTAGAGGCATAGGTCGAAGCTCTTGTTGCACAACAAGAAGAAGAGGAGGCCGAAGAGGAGCCTGAAGAGTACCCTGAGGAAGACCCTGAAGAGGTTCCAGAAGATGACGAAGAAGATGCAATATCAGTTATCTCTTCAGCTCGTGACGACATTTAAGCATTTCATTTTATTTTCTTAACCTAGGTGGGAAGGGTTGTTCCAATCCAACTGATATATATTGAATTTTGATCGTTTGATTCGAATACATTGTACCTCTTACAATTTATTTTCATCAAAGATTATTATTTGATTATTGATTGTTGTGGTTTTGTGAAATGCATGATTATTTACATTGTACATTATGATGATTATATGTTATATATTTTCTCATGTTCGTGTATTGTGAATGCGAAGAATCATGTCTGGAAGAAGAGCTGGACGTCCGAGCGGACGAGTTACCATTAACATGACACAGGCTGAGTTGGACGTTGTCATCAATGAGCGTGTTGCTGACGCGCTTGCGGCATATGAAAAGGCCAGTAATTAGAACCAAAATAGTTAGAACCAAAATCAAGGAGGTAACCTTGAGCCTAACGGACCCATTGGTTTTTTCCTATGATAACTGCTTATCGAATTCTAAATTCTCGTACATCGTCATGATCTTTTGATTCAGGTCAAACAGTTTGTACATTCAAGATGTTTATAGACTGTAAGCCTCATTCATTCAGTGGTTCTGAGGGTTCTATTACACTACTTTGTTGGTTGGAGAAACTTGAGTCGGTTTTCGCCATGTGCAATTTCCCTGTTGGAAACCGTGTCAAGTATGCATCTGGCACATTAGAAGGACCAGCGTTAACTTGGTGGAACTCACAAGTCCAAACATTAGGACTTGAGGCTGCTAATATTCTACCATGGGATGACTTCAAGACCTTAATGAAAGATGAGTATTGCCCCAGAAATGAGTTTAGAAGCTGGAGGTAGAGTTTTGGAATCTTAAGATGGTTGGATCTAATATTGAGGAATATACGACTCGTTCGCACGAGTTGGTTTCTTTATGTCCTCAAATGGTAACCCCGGACTAAAAAAGAATAGAGAAGTATATTGATGATTTAGCTCCTCAGATTCAAGCTAGTGTCATAACTGCTGATCCTGATACTATTCAGCATGCTATCCGGCTAGCTCACAAGCTCACTGATCATGTAGTGCCGTAGGGCACTCTGCCTAAACGTAGCACTACATCTGGTTCATCTGACTATAAACGAAAATGGGACAGTACCACCAGCAAGTCCTCAAACTCGAACAACACTCAACAACAAGTCAAAAAGTTTGATTCCTCTAGAAGCTACACAAATAATAATCACAACAACAACAATGGTCAGGGATCGAGTAACTATGCAGGCAAGTACCCAAAGTGCAATAAATGCAATTTTCACCATCATGGTCAGTGTGATCGTTTTCGTTGCCAAATGTGTGGAAGGATGGGCCATGCTGCTAAAGACTGTAAGGGTGAACTGATGACTAAACAACAAACTCAACAGCAACGACAAGGCGAAACGACTAGGGGTTGTTTCGAATGTGGCAAAAAGGGTCATTATAGGAAACATTGCCCACAACTGAAGAACGGGAACAAGGGCAATAATGGAAACAACAACCATGGAAATGGCGCTAAGGGTCGAGCTTTCGTAATTGGGTCTAGTGAGGCAAGGAATGATCAAAACGTGGTTACCGGTACGTTTCCTCTGAACGACTGTTTTGCTTCTGCATTATTTGATACCGGTGTTGATAGGAGTTTTATCTCCACCAAGTTTAGCAAACTTCTAGATGTAACGTTAACCGAAATAGAACCTAGTTACACCGTAGAACTAGCTGATGGTAAAATGATTGAGGCAACACATATTCTCAAAGGATGTAAACTAGGACTATCAGGACATAACTTAGATATAGACCTCATGCCTGTTACACTTGGTAGCTTTAACGTGGTCGTCAGCATGGACTGGTTATCTAAGAACCAAGCTGAGATTATCTATCATGAAAAGGTCGTTTGTGTACCACTTCCTAGTGGTGAAATATTATATGTTCAGGGCGAGAAAGGTGGTGTAGTCTCTGGCATCATATCGTACATGAAAGCCCAGAAATACTTACGTAAAGGCCATACTGCTATTTTAGCTATGATCACATAAAAGACTATCGAAGAAAAGAAGATCGAGGATATCCCTATTGTTCGTGACTTTCCTGAGGTCTTTCACTGCATCGTCAGGTCGAGTTCCAGATTGATTTGACACTTGGAGCCGCACCTATTGCGAGAGCAACATACAGACTAGCTCCGAAGGAACTGCAAGAACTGTCCACTCGTTACGGTCACTACAAGTTTTTGGTTATGCCTTTTGGGTTGAGCAATGCACCGGCAGTGTTTATGGATCTCATGAACCGCGTGTGCAAACCCTACCTGGACAAGTTTGTCATTGTTTTTATCGATGATATCTTAATATATTCAAAGAACAAAGAGGAACATGAGGAACATCTTCGATTGATTTTAGAATTACTTAAACAAGAGAAACTGTATGCCAAGTTTTCGAAGTGTGACTTCTGGATTCGGGAAGTCCAATTCTTGGGCCATGTGGTCAATGAGAAGGGTATACATGTTGACTCGGCAAAAGTAGAAGCCATCAGGAACTGGGCTACACCTAAGACTCCAACTTAAGGTACGACAGTTTCTTGGGTTGGCTGGGTACTACGAACGGTTCATTAAAGGATTTTCGAAGGTTGCTCAACCACTTATAACATTAACTCATAAAGGCACAGTGTACAGTTAGGGTGACAAGCAGGAGTCAGCATTTCAATTCCTAAAACAAAAGCTTTGTACGACACCGATATTATCCCTACCTGAGGGAACATATGATTTTGTAGTATATTGTGATGCATCCATCCAAGGTCTTGGTTGTGTGTTAATGCAACGCGAGAAGGTCATCGCATATGCCTCCCGTCAGCTAAAAATTCATGAGAAAAACTACACGACACACGACTTAGAGTTGGGAGCCGTTGTGTTCGCACTCAAGATATGGAGACATTACTTGTACGGTACCAAGTGCACCATTTATACCGATCACAAGAGTCTTCAACATATTTTTGAGCAGAAGGAGTTGAATATGAGACAACGTCGCTGGGTCGAGTTGTTGAATGACTATGACTGTGCGATCAAGTATCATCCGGGTAAGGCTAATGTAGTAGCTGACGCCTTAAGTCAAAAGGAAACACCTAAGTCAAAGCGAGTTCGAGCATTACAACTCACTATCCACACAGGATTACCTGATCAGATACGTAATGCTCAATTTGAGGCCTTGAAGGACGAGAACCTGAAAGCAGAGTCCATGCGAGGCATGGAAAAGCAGTTAGAGATCAAGTCTGACGGAGTTCGTTATTTCATGGAACGAATATGGGTTCCTTTGTATGGGAATCTATGAGAACTAGTGATGGACGAAGCCCATAAGTCTCGATATTCTATCCATCCGGGTTCAGATAAGATGTATCATGATTTGAAAGTTTTGTATTGGTGGCCGAACATGAAAGCTGATATCGCCACCTATGTAAGCAAATGCTTAACTTGTTCTATGGTTAAAGTGGAGTATCAAAGGCCATCTGGACTACTTCAACAGCCGGAAATTCCTGTATGGAAGTGGGAGCAGATCTCAATGGACTTTATCATGAATATGCCTCGAACTCCTAGCAGGTGCGATACCATTTGGGTAATAGTAGATCGCTTGACAAAATCTGCACACTTCCTACCAATTAGAGAGATTGATAGAATGGAGAAGTTAACTCGTATCTACCTAAGGGAAATAGTCTCTCGGCACTGAGTGCCAATTTCCATCATCTCCGATCGTGACGCTCGATTTACTTCTCACTTCTGGCAATCTTTGCAACGATCATTGGGAACACGGCTAGATATGAGCACCGCATATCATCCTCAAACTGATGGTCAGAGTGAGCGTACAATACAGACATCGGAAGATATGTTACGTGCTTGCGTAATTGATTTTGGCACCCATTGGGAAACTCATTTACCGTTGGTTGAGTTTTCTTACAATAACAGCTATCACACGTCGATCAAAGCTGCACCATTTGAAGCATTGTATGGGCGTAAGTGCCGATCACCTATTTGTTGGGCAGAAGTTGGAGAAAGCCAACTTACCGGTCCTGAACTTGTTCATGAAACAACTGAGAAAATAGTGCAAATTCGTAATCGCATGGCAGCAACACGAGACCGACAAAAGAGTTATGCAGATAAATGGCGCAAACCGTTGGAATTTCAAATTGGCGACAAGGTACTTTTGAAAGTGTCACCTTGGAAAGGTGTAGTTTGTTTTGGGAAACGTGGAAAGCTAAACCCACGCTACGTTGGACATTTTGAGATTGTCAAAAGGGTTGGCCCAGTAGCCTACCAGTTGAACCTACCAGAAGAGCTTAGCAGAATACACAATGTGTTCCATGTTTCGAACCTGAGGAAATGCCTTACAGATTAGACTCTTGTCGTTCCGTTAGATGAGATACATGTGGATGAACAACTGCGTTTCATTGAGGAACCGATGGAAGTTATGGACCGAGAGGTCAAAACTCTCAAGCATAGTCGTATTCCTATCGTCAAAGTTCGTTGGAACTCAAAGCGTGGACCAGAGTTTACTTGGGAACGCGAGGACCAAATGAAGAAGAAATACCCGCAACTGTTCAAAGACCAGGCATCTACTTCTTAAGGTGTCATTTTTTTTCTTTTCAAGATATCCTTTCCTTAAATTTCAAGATATTATTTTCAAGATATCCTTTCCTTAAATTTCTTTTGCCTCCTATCTTTCTAGTAGTTTGGCTCCGATTTTCAATGTTTGGTCGGGATATCGTTGGTTTAACACCCATTTTTCAACCTCTTTATCACTTTTTTTCTCGCTCCCCTTCTTTATCGACACATCGTTGACAATTAGAGCAGAGAATCTCATTTTAGCTATCAGGTGGGAAATTTTAGCTCCATACATTGTTGTTGCTATGGCTTGAAGCACCGGCATCCTCCGTTGACCCAAGATAACATTATATTTTGAATAGCTTCTAACTGTTGGATTAATTTTGATTTAGTAGCGGGTCAAGTACGGGTCATGGATTAGAAAAAGGATGTCTTTTTGATTTGGTTTAATGGTTCAAAGTAGTGAGTTAGTTGAGTCATTGTAGTGGGTCTAAATTTTAGGAGTGGGTTGCAAGTAGTTGTTTCTTTTGTAATTATTTGTGTAAAGCTTACTATGAATGAAAACAAGAGAGTTCAAGTTGTATACTGTATGTTTTGTGTGTGTGTTTTATTGGGTCATAAACCAACATTTGGTATTAGAGTTGTATCTTATGTTTCGAATAGGTTCTAACTACTATAAGAATGAGGTTTTCAATTCTTCTTGTGATCCCTTCACTCATGGTGAACAAGAGATGTATCTTGCCTAGAGGGCTAATCATCTCTCCTCAGAATCCCTCAAGGGTTGATGAGTCTGTAATCATTCGGTCCATGTGTTTGGTGAGTCCGGTGTCAATTAATGCTCATACATAGGGCTGTAAATGAGCCAAGCCGAACCGGCTCGAAAATTTTAACAGGCTTAAAACATCGGCTCGTGAAAAGCTCGAGCCAGCTCGTGGCTCTTTCGAGCCGGCTCGATTTAAACTTTTTTGTATTTTTCACATTAATTTATATGAAAACACAAAAAATATATATTAGGGCTTTTACATTTTGTTAGGTACTCCATACTTATGGGAACAAAGATCATTATTTTGAATATAAATATTTACTATCATGTTATATATTTTTTAAACAAAATACTTAATGTTTTTAAAAAAGAATCCATTTATATTTTTAAAAAAACCTTTTTAAAATCCTAATATAAAAATAATAATCATAATAATAGTAGTAGTAATAATAATAATAATAATACAATATAAATATATATATATATATATACACACACACACACCGAGAAATTAACTTATGTATTACACGGGTTGTAATATATTTAAGATTAGAGAGGCGGGAAAATTTTAGGTAAGATAAGATACATATATTATATGCACCGAGTCACGAGCTGAGCTTGAATCGAGCTAACCCTGGCTCGAGTAATTTAATAGTAAAAGAAAGTTAAATAATATTAATAGTAATTTAGGTAATTATTTAAGATTAGAGAGGCGGGAAAATTTTAATGAGAATGATTGTTGTGCTGCCATATGACACCTTAAGTTACTCTTTTATTAGAGTAGTAAGATAAGATAAGATATATATATTATATGCACCGAGTCACGAGCTGAGCTTGAATCGAGCTAACCCTGGCTCGAGTTCGGCTCGTTTAGATTCGAGTTTTTTTCGAGGCTGAACTGAGCTTATAAATTACACATGACTTTGAAGCAAATCATAAAATGATAAATTACAATTTAAATAAAGACATAAATAGATATTTAAGTAATGGGCATGCAATTTGATTTTGATTCTTGATATTACAGCTAAACATATGGCGTCTTATGTTGAAATATTTAAATTATTTAATTCAATAACAAACATATTATTTTTTGAGTATGTTGTTCTAAAATCTTTTCATTGTTTGCTTTGGGCCTTTGCATGTAATTTTATGTTTGGGCTGAATGTGTGATGTTGCATAAAAAGTATAATGGGTTAGCTGTTGAATCAGTGGGCTTAATATTATATTTGGATTGATACATTTGGACTAAAAAATTATTACATGGGCTTCCTAGTCTCAAGGCAAAGGTCATATACTCATATACCATGTATTCATGTAACATGAATTTAAAGGGGAAATGGTACACCGAGAAAGATACCAATTATATCAATGTAGATGTTATAATTTAGGGTTTTAACATTTTTTTCTCAAATGAAGTAGCATTGGTTCAAGCCATTCTATAGGTTTCCCTTTATCTACTTGTGTTCATCATGTTCTTGTGTCTTGGTCTACAAAATCCACCAATTCCTAGCTAATCGAGCTGATTGGTTGTTTGTTTGATCGTTTCTTGATCATTGTTTATATCTATTGAGACTTTAACAATTCATTTTGTTCAATCGGAAATTGTTTGTGTGCTAATACCGTTTTGGGTTAATCTCAAAATAGATATAATGTGCTTTTGGCAGGTTAGTTGGTTGAATTCATGAACTACACATTTGTAGCAAGACAAAAGTCAAATTATGTAATATATTAATTATATATATATATGTAGTATGATAACTGTATATCTATCACTAGCTTTAGTTACCAGTGTAGTATTATATATAGATATAGATTAATATTGACAAAATGGGTGTTGTCCATCTTTTCTTTATTTTTAACAAACTAATCATTTTATTTTATTCTTTTGTTCAATCAAATTTATATTTTTGACTTAATTAACTTTAATAACTTTTAATAGCTAACAAATCTAGAACAAATTCACAAATAAACAGAGATAAAATAATACAATAAAATATCGAAATACATAAATAAAAGTATATTAAAATGTTTATACTAGAAAATGATGGATGTATTACTTCTGTTCCATCCCCATTTTTATTTTACTAAAATAACACTTGAGAAATAATAAGTTGTATAATAATTTAAATATCCTTCCCGTATATACACTGTCATGATCTGCAACAACTAAACGCCTATTTTAGTAATCGTTTTTACAAAAAAAATATTTGGTTATATTAATCCTTTTATATATCCTCCTTGGTGTAAATGTAATTATAACTACACTTTTATGGTTTAGGATTTATATATTTAAAACTATCGTAATATTTACAGTTTAAAATATTACTTTTTTCATAAGTAAATATAAAGTGCGTATGAAAAAATAATGTATGTTATTTGAGCATTAATCCCTTTTTTCTTGTCGATTATTAACATCTTAATAACAATAAAAATTAATAATAATAAAGATATTAATTTGTTGTGATAATTGCTCTATTTACTTTCTCTGGTTTAATATTACCTAGATGAGTTCTATAGCATACACAGCTAGTACTTGCATAAACAAATCATCACTAATCAAGATATATATATTATCAAACAAAATAAAGTTCTACGCATTGATAATCTACTACTAATTAGAATAATCATATGGAAATAAAAGATAACTAAATCAAACAAAATCATTAACCAAAATAAAGTTATGCGTATCAACCGTTTCAATTAGACAATTAAGATATGACAAAGATCTTGACCTCAATCTTAACTATATTAGAAAACCACACATGTGACTACAAGTGGTTATGGCTAATCACTGCCCAACGTTACCTGACACAATCCAAATTAAATACAATCTAAAAATTTGAAAAAGCGAAACAAGATGCATTTGAAACACCCAACTAAGAAGCCAACAAAAAAATAGTGGGTAAAAAGGTGGCCAAAGAATAAACTCTCTAAAAATCGCTTAGCCTTTACTTCTGTTTTAATATATATTGCAGTTGAATTATGAATTTATGCTTTGAAATTTATAAGTTCTTTTATGAAGTTATTCTGTTTTAAATCCGACTGAAACTGGTTCGACGAGTGAACGGGTAGGTTCTTGCTTTTGGTCTTAAAAAAGTTGAGTATCTTAATTGTTTGTTTATTGTTCATTTTTAAAAAAATGTATAAATATATAGGTTTAGAAGAAATATAATTTAATACACATTCTTGTCGGTTTTTTTGACTTTTAGCCATGTCAGAGGAAATCACTCAAAAATAAACATTTTTATCATTCAAGTTCATGAAAGTTGTCATTTATTCAACATAATTGTACCAATCTTTTTTTAAAAAAAAGACACAACCTGTATCGAAAAATAACTTAAAAACTTAAATTAAACAAACGATATTTGTAAGATAAAACCATACTTCTAGTATTGATATCATGTTTTATATAAAAAAACCAATGTTTTCAGAACCGGATCGGACGTCGAACCGGACGCCTTACTGGTTTGGTGGTTGGACCGGTCGGACCGGTCGGACCGGTTGGACCGGATTTAACTATATTTTAATTATATTTATATATGTAATTAAATATATGTTGGAAATAAGGGTGTAAAGGGAGTCTCTCTAAGAATTTAACATTCTTGTCCCACATTGGTGTAACAAATAAAACATTATGTATTTATATGTGATAACAAGGTGAAAGGTATTGAATGTCTTTATGATACCTTTTACACCATGACCTACCCGCGCGCAGAGGGGGTGCAAAAACGGGTTTCTGGCTGGAAAATTTGGGTCGCCCACGCACGACATGCGGACACGAATGCAGTTCGAAATAAACCGGGTCCGCGTGAAGCCGGTTTTTTACTTTTTTTGCTCTTAATTTATGGTTTAACACCCCGTTTTTACCCATTAAAATAAAATCCAAAAAAAAAAGAAAATCCGCCCCGAACCGGTCCGGTTCTCCCGGTCCGACCGCCGGCTCGGGACGAACCGGCCGGTTCAAAGCCCCGAAAACGAATCACCTCTGACAGGACCGGACCAGGTCCCGAATCCCGGCCGAACCGGTCGGACCGGCCGGTCCGATCTGGTCTTAACAACATTGAAAAAAACAAAACATATATAAGAAATCGCAGAAATGTTGTCACTTAAAATAGGAAATAATTTGAGAATCTCAAGTCATGATTCATAATCTTTTATACTCGATGGAAAATCAAGTAGGCCAACCAATAAACAAGTTCCACGTGTACCACCTACTCCAATAATACACATAAATCGTACAATGCACATCATATCATATCAAGGGTAAATCGATCAATATAAACGGATGCATTCACCGGTCTCTTGAACTCTCACAAATGACTGAACCACCGGTTGATCGAAGTACTGTTTCTCGGTGGATTCATCGGTTGGTTGTGATTTGTATAATCTGTTAAACATCGATTGATCTGTTGTGAGTTTTGATGCGTTTTTGTTGCAGGTTATTAGGATGATTGACTCGAAATCACTTGCACTCTCACAAAACCACCATAATTAGGATGATTGACTCGAAATCACTTGCAGGTTATTAGGATGATTGATGCGTCTTCTGTTGTGAGTTTTGATCGCCGTTGGAGGCTTTTGACGGCCGTTACCGGCGGACATTGCGTTCTTCATTCCGTTTTTTTTTCTAGATCTCTTTTGAATTTTGATACATGTTTGTTGCAGGTTATTAGGATGATTGACTCCAAGTCTCTCGCATTCTCACGAGACCACCGACGTTTCCGGCCGGCGGTCATCGTGTTCTTCATTCTTCTGTTGACTGGAGTCTTGCGTTCTCAACTTTTATTGTTCTACATATTGATTTATACGTTCATGATAGCCTATTTTGATTAAACTGATCTGTTTTGACTTTTGAAATGTTTTTGTTGCAGGTTATCCACGTGATTTGTATGAGCTGTTCAGTGGTCATCATCAGCAAGCATTATGATTTTGTGGATCTCATCATCTAAAGACTAAACATCGATTGGTAACCTATTTGTGATTTGTATGAAGTGTTCTGTTTTGAATTTTGATACCTTTTTGTTGCAGCTTTAAATTAGGATGATTGACTCCAAGTCTCTCGCATTCTCACAAGACCACCAGCGTCGGAGGCTTTCGACGGCCGTTTCCGGTGGTCATCGTGTTCTGCATTCTCCTGTTGACCGGAGTCTCGCATTCTCAACTTTTATTGTTCTACATATTGATTTATACGTTCATGATAGCCTATTTTGATTAAACTGATCTGTTTTGACTTTGGATACATTTTTGTTGCAGGTTATCTACGTGATTTGTATGAACTGTTCAGTGGTCATCATCAGCAAGCAATCGAAGCGCTCTATGATTCAGTGGATCTCATCATCTAAAGACAAAACATCTATTGGTAAACCTATTTGTGATTTGTATGAAGTGTTCTGTTTTGAATTTTGATACCTTTTTGTTGTAGGTTATTAAGATGATTGACTTCAAGTCTCACAAAACCACCGGCGTCGGAAACGTCATCAAGTTCTTCATTCTCTTGTTGATTGATTGATAGGTTGTGATTTGTATAATAATAATAATAATAATCTAAACATCGATTGATTTGTTGTGAATTTTGATGCGTTGTGATTTCGTTGCAGGTTATTAGGATTGAAGGCTTTCGTCCGACATTGTAGAAAACCTCAGCAAGCAAACGCAGGCGTCTTCAATTCCACTCTACTTTATGATCATCTAAACATCCTTTGATACGCTCATGATAGCCTATTTGTGATTTGTTTTGAATTTTGATACATGTTTTTTGCAGGTTTAAATTAGGATGATCGACTCCAAGTCTCTCGCATTCTCACAAGACCACCGGCGTCGGAGGCTTTCAGCGATCGTTTCCGGCGGTCATCGTGTTCTTCATTCTCAACTTTTATTGATCTGCGTATCGATTTTGACTTTTGATACGTTTTTGTCGCAGGTTGATTGACTCCAAGTCTCTCCAACTCTCACAAATGGCAAAACCACCGGCTTCATTGATACTCCAAGTCTGTTTGTGATCTGTTTTGAATTTTTGATACGTTTAGTGGATGATTGACTTCAAGTCTCTAAACATCGATTGATTCGTGTCAACGATCGTCGCGTTCTTCATTCTCCTGTTCATCGGAGTACTTGCATTCTCAATCTGTCCTGTTTTTTCTCGGTGGATCTCATCATCTAAACATCGATTGATTAACTATTTATGATTTGTATGAACTGCTCTGTTTTGAATTTTGATATGTTTTTGTTGCAGGTTATTAGATTGATTGACTCCAAGTCTCTCGCCCTTTACGAAACAGGCGTTACCGGCGGTCATCATGCTTGCGTTCTCTATCCGCCTTTTCTCGGTTCATTCAGTGGATCCTAATCACCTAATTACAGAGTCACTCAGGTTTTGCTTTATATGTTTTTTGATTTGATTTACTTTACTTCAGGTTTTGGTTTTCACCATTCGTTTCCTATGGTATGGTATAATTCACGGTGTTTTGATTTTGAATATTCAAAGATGTGACTTTTGTTAGGGATGACCTTTGTTATCTTACTATTTTACCTCAATAGTAATCAGGATAGTACTTTCATAATTGCTGTATATGTTGTTATTACTTAAAACACGAACAGACAGAATTGGTTAGGAACTCCCAGGAGAAGCCAACATTCTACTTGTTCTTTAGTGAAGTAGTATTTTCATGACAAACCATCATTTGTAACTGAGTTAACTTAGTTTGGGTGGTTCATTCTTCATGTTACTCCAGTAATACCTCTTGTAGCCAACTCAACTAGTCTATAAACGTTTCATTGAATTTAACTGTGTACTAACTTGCTTCATTCAGGTTTATATAGCCGCAAATTTGACCATGATGTATTTTTGGGGAATCCAAGGCTCTGATTCTTTAATCTTAATAATCCTGGAAGTTATGCTGAATAGTTTGTGACCTAGTTAACTCCTTTAATATTGTTAATAAATGTGATATCTCAGATTGTTCTAGTATTTTATGCTGAATATTTGTGACCTAGTTAACCCCTTAATTTTTGTTAATAATTGTGATTTCTCAGATTGTTCTAGTATTTTAAACTCCTTTTTCTGGTCTCATAAATTTTTAAGAGTTGCAAATTTTCCTTCCATACCTCTTTGGATTTTTTGTATACTGTGTATGATGTATGCTTTATTGGAATAAGTTTTTGTTCTAGCTAAACTGTTCATGATGATCGGATATATGACATCTGGCACTGGCTTAATGATCGGACCTGGTAAGTAGATAAGGTTTTGTTTCTTTATATCGTCGAGTAGAGAGCACACATGACATGATATCATTTTCTTCTTTTAAGGTGTCCTCTTGGATGAGTTATTTACCCCGGATTGACTTTGACTGCTGGAACATATTGAAGTGTGTATCAAAGAACAATCTCGGTTTTGATTTAACACATTTTGTTCTAGCTAAACTGTTCATGACGATATTACAGTAAATTAAGTAACAACTGTTGAAGCTTGGGTGCTTCAATCTTTAGTTTTTCCCCTGCCTGTGGAAACTGAGTGTATTTATTGCTCTCATATTCCCTACCTCTGCTGCATGGGCATCATATCTTTTCAGAAAGGTTTGTTTTCTTTTCATATGAACACTATTGTGTCTTTCTGTTGTAGTAGTTGGTTTTAGATTCATTGGTGGACTGTAGTAGAAAACATAGATTTCTGATCTATTTTAGTATTTTCTTCTGGTAGATACATTCAGACATCAGCCGCTAGTTACATCTATCATTCTCTAGTCAATCTCTTACATTAAGGTAGGCATCCACTCCAAGAATAAGGGAGAACAAGTTTCATGTTTGGATACAACTTTCTATGGTTTAATCAGTTATTGATAATTCTTTATCTTCCAGGTGTCACCCTACATATTTAGATCAGTGGTTGGGAGCTATGCAGGTTGTTCATGTTTCCCTTTTGATGTCAAAGTTGTATTCATTCGATGAACATCTTTACTGTTGTTATGCAGATTGTCTTGGAAACATTATTGGCAGCCTTGGTGCCTGTTGTTGGTTTTAATGCAGTCATGATAGCGGAACATTTTGCATCATGTCTGGTGAGTTTCAATGTTGAATGGTGCCTACTTGTTCTTTTCCTCATCTAATAGTTTCTGACTTTAACATGTAAATTGATTCTACACATTTATTGATTCAAGGATGGGAAGATCCATATAATAACAAACCGGTGTTCTATCCTTATTAATGCATAAAAAAGAGTTTGTGGTTTTTAACGCGAAGATTCAAAATCGTTTAGTACAACCAGTAATGACTCTTGTTTGATTTGGAATTACATGAGGATTATTGTCCCTCACATGAGTACTTATCTTGTTTTCTATTTTTTATGGATGCTTACGGCTTATTACAGATCTATGAAGGTTGTTTCAGTTCTTGTTCATTTTCTGACATTACATTTCACATAAGTTGCATTAGTTATTGCATGATTTCTGATGCTTCAGTAATAGATTAATGTATTGTTGTTACCTAATTGTTTGCTGAAGGTTAAACTGAATTGAGACACGACTAGATTTGGCTTGACTGTATGTGCATGTTTTGCTGAAGGTTAAAATGAACTGAGATGCGAATAGATCTGATGGTAAACTGCTATATTGTTCATGTGTGTGTTTTATGTTACATCCACATTGTTCTGATATGAACGAAATCTGCTTTACTTATGTGAAGTAATTAAATACACTACTTTTGTCAATTGCAATACATATAGCATGTGTGATGTTTATTCTCTCTCTTCCTGCTGCTTCCCTAACTGTGCTTTGCCTTTTGCTTACTAACATGAACCACTAGGAACAACATTTATACATCAACCAGACATGAGTACAAGTAAGCCATGTAGCTCAATTCTATATATACTGATTTCTAGTGATGCATTCTAATAGTAACTAATACAGATGTATAACATGTATTTATACTGGGCGTAAAAGCCAGTGGCGGATCCAAGATTTCTCGTCACTAGGGGCAAAAAATGGGAAAGTTTAAAAGGTCAAAGTTGTTAAATACAGATGAGTCAAAGCAGGACAAATAACATTTTACATTAACCAAAATTTGCCGGGTATGCAATTCTGTAGTCAGGCTGTTACATTAATGTGAGAATCCACTCCAAGAAATAGTGAGAACAAGTTTTAATTGTGTTCCAGGTGCCATCTTACATATCTTGATCAGTGGTGGGGAGGTATGGAAACGAAGCTGTTGCTAACTTTGCTTTAATCTTCACCTTTGATCACTACATCAAGGTTTGTTATTAATACAAATAGTTTCCTGTTGCTGGAATGCAAACCATTTTATTAATTGTTTCCTAACAATAACCTTTTTTTGCTGACTTTGAACACTCCCTCTTCTATGCCACATTAAGTTCCATTTCATGACATGGTAAGCTTAGAAATTTCAGATATCTTGTTAAAATTGCTATGATTGTCACTTGTATTTTGTCCTTTTCATTTTCTATTTTTAAGTAAACTCTTATATCAGACTGATCATTCATTCAGGTATGCTCTTGGCGAGGGTACCCTTTCTTTGCAAATGCTCTACTTATATTATATGTGATTTTGATCATGAGTCCATAAAGAAATGAAGAACAGGAGGATTTTTTCTTAATTGAATAGTGGATTGTGCTATTCTTGCACAAAAACATCTATGCGTAACTGTTTCTCTTTTTTCTCTTTTGTTGTCAAAGTTGTTTTTATTGTATGAACATCTTTACTGTTTTTATGCAGGTTGTCTTAAAACATTGTTGTCAGCCTTGGGGCCTGATTATACATTATTGATAGCCTTTTTCCGATTTGTATAAAACTGACTGTTTTGAAATTTGATATGTTTTTGTGCAGGTTATTGAGTATGAAACTATTATTCATGAAGTCAATCCTTATTCAAGTTATTTCAATTACTGAGTCACTCAGGTTTAGCTTTTTATGTTTTGTAATTTAATTTACTGTACTTCAGGTTTTGGTTTTCACGATTTGTTAAGTATACAAATCATGATCAGGAATCCATATAGTAATGACAAACAAGATTTTTTTTGTTGTAAAAGGGGATTCTGCTATTCATGCACAAAAACATCTAGGCACTTGTAAGTTCATCTATTGTTTTGTTTTCATTTTGTTGACAAAGTTTTTTTCATTCCATAAAATCTTTAGTGTTGTTATGCAGGTTGTCTTGGGGACATTATTGGTCTTAATGCGGTCATGACATCAGAAACGTTTTGCATCATTCTTGGTGAGTTTCAATGGTGAATGGTACCAATTGGGGCTTTTTATGGTACTCGTTCTCTCTTGATTAGATAATTTAAATATAGTATGGCTTTAGTATGAAGTGTGGAGTATGTAGTATAATAACATGTTGGTGTTCTATCTTTATTAATGCATACAAAAAATTCATACTTTTAAGGTGAAGATCCAAAAACTTTTAGTCTAACAAGTAAAGATTCTTGTTTGATTTGGAATTTACATGAGGCTTATTGTCTGTCTCACAGTATGAGTAGTCTTCTTCTTATTATATTATTTTATTTATATATATGGATGCTTAAGGCCTGTTGATTCTTTGTAGCTTAGCTACCATTTATTCTTAATGAATGTAGTCTTGCAGGTCTATCAATGTTGCTTTTGTTTTTGCTTGTTTTCTGACATTACATCTTAAAGAAGTTGCATACATGTACCTGATTTTGGACACATAATATATTAATGCATGTATTGCTTTGACCTAATATGCCTCACTAAAAAATCTAAATTAAGATACGATCAGATCTCACTGTAAACTGATATATTGTGCATGTGTGTGTTTTATGTTTACATTCACATTTTTTCTTATATGAATGAAATCTGCCTTACTTATTTGAAGTAATTACATTCACTATTCTTGTTAATGTTGATATATATTGCAGGTTATCCACATGG
Source organism: Flaveria ramosissima (assembly GCA_025215565.1). Classification (NCBI taxonomy): domain Eukaryota; kingdom Viridiplantae; phylum Streptophyta; class Magnoliopsida; order Asterales; family Asteraceae; genus Flaveria; species Flaveria ramosissima. The sequence continues at coordinate 41,031,386 of CM046042.1, forward strand.
TGGTACTTGCATATTATTTTAATGGGATTCTCTTTCCAAAGATGTTTAAAGTGGCTGCTACCCTTAAACTGTCTCTTGACATGTAAGTTGACTTATTTGTTTCTGCTCATAACTTTAGAAATAATGCTCATTTGCATACTAAATTCTTAGCTACACCCCTTTAATTATTAGAAAAAAAATTGTTTTACCAAAAACGAAACTAACTTGTGTTAAGCAATTCGGGATGTATTCTACTAAGAATTTCAAGTAGTCATATGAATGATTATGCATTTTTAAGAGCATACATACTACATGTTTATAAGAAAAGATGGTTATTTTAACCAAATGAAAAAAATGAATTTGTGAAGTATAATCACTCTGTGCTTGCTGCTTAATTATCCCTAACAAAGCTTTTGTCTAGTGCTTATCAAAGTGCCATTAGGAACATTATATGAGGAACACCCTAGATAACAACATTATTACATCAACCAAACATGAGTTCATGTCTACTTATTTCTATTGATGCATGTTATAGTTATTAATACATATGTATAACATGTTTATAGGATAACGGCTAGAACCTCTTTCAGTGGGTTTGTTGGAGATCCAAACAAACATATCTTTACAAGACAGCTCCTATGATGATTTTGCACACATCTTCGAGAAATCCCATTAAAGATTGAAAAACAACATTCCAGGTAACTAATATGATTTGTTTAATCTATTGTTGGAGATATATGTTTTGTTATATGTATGATGAAGTATGTAGTCAATATATATGGAGGTAATAATCACTATAATAGACATAGTTGTTTCTGTAGATTAGCCACACACATTTGATTAGATTACATTGTAAGATTTACATATCTAAATGGCACATTCAATCATTGCACGTCTCAAAAGCGATTGGTCACCAACTGTATGACCCGCTAGTAACTTATTGTCGTGACTAAATATAACTTAGATTGTGATGTCTAGATTACCTCTTTATCACACTCCCTTATGTTGAACTTCATATACTCCAATCTTCAATTACGGAGGATCACATTGCATAAGCATTTTCTTAGGTTTAAACTAAATGTTACGTGTAGGGGTGTTTAAGTTATTAGTAGAAAGTCTAGTTTGGAGTATGATAAGATCAAGAACAAAACAACCAGCTACTTGATTGACCTGAAATGGTTGGTTTGAGTCAAGAGGGGTTATGTTTTCTATACAAACGATTCAACACCAAAATTAATAACAAGAACAAAAGAAAAACTAAAGCTAGATATTACTATTTCTACTTAGTTGGTATTGCTCCTGATGCTTGTGAACTGCTGCTCCACTACTCCATCTTCCCTTTGAGTGAATGGGTCTTAAGAAATCCCTGGAAATGGATTCAAGTTTTCCTAAGTTAGGTGATTTGACCCGTTTTCCCTGATTTGTATCATTACTTCATGTTCGATAAAACGTCCTGTCCTCTAGGCGGAAGTAGGAAATTGTTCAATCAACACGTCATAGAGCTCCCAAGGAACTTCCTCCAGTGGCTTACACCAAGAATTCAACAATTCCAACACCTCATGACCTGCCTTATAGACCCAATGATGAGTAATATTCGAGTTTGGCTGCATTTCTTTTTCCTAGTTATTTCTGATTGGTAATGGAGCGACTGGGTCAAACGAAGAAGATCCAAGGGCTGGTTTGAGAGATGAAATACAAGATGAGTTCTAACATCAATAAGTAGTTCCAACTCATAAGTCACTTATCTCGCTTTACGTTCACATTATAGGGTCTAAAGAACCTTGGGGAGAGCTTCTTGTATCATTTAGTCAAACTCTTCTAACGATGAGACTAGATTTTTATGAACCATAAAAAAGACAGTTTTCAACGGTTCGAATTAGCTTGGTTGCGCATGCGGTCTTAGGTTTTAAGAAAGTTTACATGAAGGGGATTTACATTTCATCCCTATCCATTAGTAGTTCCAAGTCTACATTCTTTGTATTCCCTAGTTCGAAGACCCACTTGGCTAGTCTTTCGGACACCTTCAGTCGCCTCAACACCTTCTATGGGTTTGTTGGTTAGCACTTCCATAACTTGGTGAGGCATATACAAGTATAGTGGGATTTAGTTTCCATCTCTTTCTTACCATTAACACTACACTAACCGCCCACTTTGACGTTGCAATGTATGTCATCAAAGGTCCATTTTCTCTAGGGGTTGCCAAAGTTGGAAGGTTGCATAGATGAATTTTCAACTTTTAAAATGCATATTTTGCTTAAGGTGTTCACATGAAGTGGTTTTTGTTGATGCGATTCTCTTTAGGGATACTAAGAAGGACAATGACCTCTCGGTTATTTTTTTTATAAGAAGCGCTTAAGTGCAACCAATCTGCCTTTGAAGGCCTATATCTCTATCAACATTCTAGGATAATAAATGTTAGCTATTGCTTGCATTTTTTTCAGGGTTGGCTTCGATGCCATTCTTAGTAACTTCCACATGAGCACTTGTTCGGGTTTAACTTAATGTTAGCCCTTTGAACGTTTTAAATGTTTCCACTATGTTCTCCATCATCGATTGTTTGTTTTGGCTCTTGATAAATAGATCATCGACATGTACCTCCAAATACTTATCCATGAAGAAATTATTACAACATTTACTAATCTGGCCTTTTCGTGTAATAGAAGATACCCTTGTCCATGTAGAGTTGTTTTCTTTTCATTCCTTATGTCGTTTGACTTTGATGACACCCTTTATATGCATTCAAGAAGCATTTAAAAGAAAAAGGGACTAGCGAGTATCTTCTTGTCATTTTTAAGGAAAGGATAACAATCTTTCCTGCACGCCTTGTTTTTGCCTTTTAACCGAACTGGGTTGGAGATCCAACAGAGGTATTTTACCTCTCGTACTATCCTAGCCAATAGCAACTTCCTTGCCATTTTGCATGCAACTTTACTCTCATGTTGCGCTTCTTTTGTTAACCGGCTCAACTCGTTCTCAGACCATCAACTTATTTTCTATTCGATCACGTGGTATGCCCACTATATCATCGTAGTGTCAAGTGAATATATCTTTGTTTTTTACTAATAGTTCCTTGAGGGTTGTCTCCCATCTTTCTAGTAGTTTGGCTTCGATTTTCAATGTTTGGTAGGAAATCGCTCGTTTAACACCCATTTTCCAACCTCTTTATGATATTGTTTCTCGCTCTACCTCTTTGTCGACACATCGTTGACAATTACAGCAAAGGCTCTTCATTTAGCTATCCCTTCCGGGGTAGGAAATTTTAGCTACACACACTGTTGTAGCTATGGCTTGAAGCACTAGTATCCCTAGTTGGCCCAAGATAACAAGAGTTGTATCTTGCCTAAAGGCCTAACCATCTCTCCTGAGAATCCCAACAGGGTTGATAAGTTGTCAATCATTCGGTCCCTGATGTGTTTGGTTTGTCTCATGTCAATTAATTCTCAAACATGATCTCAGCTCCACTTCCTATCAACATGTATTCTGACAATTGTGTATCTTGTGATGTTTGGGAGAAGTTTAGAAAGGTGTGTTGACTTCCCCCTCCTTACATTGTCCACAACGCTAAAGAGCGGCCTTCCCATAAACAGTCTTAGTTAGCATGCCACATTAGCTTACCACTAACTTTCATCCATTCTTCCCACAATCAACTTTTACCCCAACACCATCCTTCTTGCAAACAACCATTAAAAATCTATAAAAAAAACAAAGCAAGACACATTTTTATGACGTGGGCCCCACAAAATGCATCCATGGAGCGCCCTTGAGAAAAGACGGGTAAAAGACGGATGGGTCTGCACAACGTAACCCTTCTGAAATGTGGCACGAGCTGGGCGTAGTGGATAGTCTTAGTATATAGGAAGGCAGCGGGGACTCTTATTCGGTTAGGGACCTGTGAACTAGGTGGGGCTTCCCTATGAGAGTCCTCTTGGTTGTCTCTTTTCTTGATAATGTTTACGTATTATTTTTTTGTTGGCTTCTCTTTCATTTTACCCCCTACATAGGGGTGATGTGTTTTAATTTCTCTTATCAAGTAGCAAAACTTCACTATTTTAGCCGCATTCTCAATTTCCAGATTAAATTGAAAAAATAGTTATCAATCGTATGATTATGGGCTTGGTGGGATTCACAAAATTCATTGGCGTTTTCCCTTATTTTCCTTTTCTGGGAGGGGAGCTTAGTAAATCCATTCTTTGTTTTTTCTATGGATAAATCTGGTTGTGATTTTGGTAAGGGGAGTAGAATTGAAATGAGATGGATTAGAATACATTCCTTTCTTATTTATCTATGGTGTGTAGTGCTTCTTATGCTTTTCCCTCGAGAATTTGTAATGAGAGTGTAAATTGCCACCTCTCTGCTCCTCGACCATGTATGGCATATTCATCGGTTTTTTTAGCTCCGTAACCTCGTACTCTTGATCAAAACTCATTCCCCCTAACGAATGCCTGGATCGTGTCTATTAACCAATGTTGTAAAAGTCGCTAGGCGCTGATAGGTCGGTCGACCGGGAGTTACGAATACTCGTTCTAGGTTGAGAGTACTCAGATATGGTAAATTATAAAGAATTCAAAAATGGATACTTATTCTATGATCCCATTGACTTCATGATGTACTGCTCCATGAATCCTTCCATTGCTTCATCCACCATTCTGATTATTTGCAGTATTTCACTTGGGTTTTTCTTAGTCATCTATGCTTCTTGGGGAAGGATAGCATACTAGAATCTCACGCTTCGTGTGAGTGCTTACACGAACATGTGGCACTAGCTTGGCATGTTCCATCTTCACACCTTGTTGGCTTCCCTGAACACGTACAAATTGTCCTCTGGATCCTATATTTTATCTTACTTGTCTACGCTTGCTTGTACTTTTAATCTATCTTGTGAGGGCCTACTATCCTTTTGATGAATTTCAATCTGTATGCAATGTCTTTTTATTGGTATGGGAAGAGGGGTTTTGTCTCGTCTCTTTTTCCCATGAGGATGGATGGGCTGGTTATGATCGTTAGCCTCCCTTGAGGGGTTTGAACGATCGCAACAGGGATGCAAACAATGTTGTTAGTCTACACTCGAGGTGTGTTTGGTCGTACAAGGATCATCACCTCCAATTCTATTGTATGGCCCTTTGCAAGGGTGGAGGTGTCTCCTATCCTTTCTGTGTTCTCTCTCAAGGGGATGTCATTAAAGGATAGTTTGAATCAAGGTCTTTCACTTGACCCTTCAATGGCAATAAGCACTAGTGTACGTGACGATTGAGGTAACTCCGGATCTTGTGTTGGTTAAACCATCGCTATGTACTTCAAAGAGGTAACTTCGAACCTCCAACGGGCAATTGCTACCTTAGTCTTTATATAACCCTTGGGCTTGGTGGGCAGCCCATTAATAAATATTAATATTGGCTTAATTGAGGGGTTACCACTTCGGTAAGGAAGTTTTTATATGATCAAATATGTATGACTAACATTTAAATTGATTTTCAAACAATAGGCAACAAACATGATGATAAAAGTAAAAGAACAAACAGATTGATAGCAACGAAATTGAATGATTAGAGAAGAAAGAGTAGATAAACCTGAGAAAATATTTATTTCCAACTTATTTCTCATCTCAAAATTTTATAAAATTAACTTTCATTTCATCTATTTCTATACCTTATCATTATATTTTTAGAGGAAAACATCATCTTTTAAATATAAGGCCACGCTATTCACCAAGTATATCTTTCTTTAGTTTTTTTAAGTATGTGTGAGAAAAAAAAAGAGAAATAATATTTTAAAAATATATTGATATTATTTAATTAGTTAAGTGATATATATGAGAAATGAGACGTGAGAGATAACGATGGTGAATGCATTGGTATTGGCTTTTACGTTAAGACTAGGGGTGTAAACGAGCCAAGCCGGCTCGCAAGCTACTCGGGATCGGCTCGAAAAAAGCTCGAATCGAGCCGAGCTTAAACGAGCTCGAGCCCGAGCTCGAGCTCACATCATGGCTCGTTTACTAAATGAGCTCGAGCCCAAGCTTCAGACATCGAGCTCGTGCCGGCTCGCGAGCCTAAACGAGCTTTTTGTTTTATATAACTTTTTTTACATATAAAATATATATAAATATATATGTACATAAATCATATTTATTATATATATTTTTATGTAAACTAATTAAATAATATTTATTATGTTAAATATAAAAAAGTTTCATTATAAAAAATATAAAAGTAATTATAAAAAAAATAAATTTTTAATAATTTAACAATAAACGAGCCGAGCCCGAGCCGAGCTCGAGCCTGATAATTTTTTGGCGAGCCGAGCTCGAGCTTTAGAAATAAAACTTCAAACGAGCTGAGCTCGAGCTCGAGCTTTCTAAAACTAAAACGAGCCGAGCTCGGGCTCGTTTACACCCCTAGTTAAGACAACTCGGTTTGAATAAAATTGAGAGAAAATTACCAAACTAAACATTTGACCAAATCAAATTACCAAAGTAAATATTCACAATTAATAATTACTAAGAATAAACTATTCCTCGCCATGTGGGCGAGGAAAAATCTTAATTTGTTGCTGACAATGTACATTCTTACTGATAGGAGAAAAAATTTCATAATTCTTTGCTAACGTATCAATTTCTCGCTTACTAGGCGAGGATTTGGCTTTCTACTCACCAGCGTATCAATTTGCATACATTTTTCACTAACTATGCGAGGATTTTGCCCAAATTTTTAATTCCTTTCCTCGGTGTAATGTTTTTATATTTTTATGTATTAAATATTAATATTTTATTACATAAAATAATATAATTTTTATATATATTTATAAAAATGAAAAGAAACTAATCTTATATACACAATTCCATTAAGTTTCTTATTATTTTTCTATATATGAAAAGAATAGTCGTTTATTTTATAAAATTTTGTAACTATCTATTTGATAATTGGGCAAATACCATTAAAAACAACATATTTTTAATTTTTATCTCACTTAAGTCCCTGTACAACTTTTTGCATTTAAAAAACAAACATATTTTTTTATTGTCATCAACAATTATAACACATAAAACCAATTGCACATAAAAAATCGGCTTATAAATGGATTTGGGTAACGATTTTCTCCTTTACTTGGATGTTTTCTTCAACCAAAAACAATCTCTAGTACTGTAATATTTTTTCCATCGGCCGAAACCGTACTGCGGTAGCTATAACTGTCAACAACAACATACAAACGGCCCGACAGATTGTTGCAAACATAACACCGATTCAAAACACGTTTTTGTTCCTTTTCTTTTTGTATAAATATCTCTTGCAGCGACACGATAATTTTTCTACAAGATCTGTTAGTCGAGAGAACATAAAAGATTTTGTTATAGATTTGGATTTTGTTTGTCTTAAGGAAAAAC